>CM077886.1:600000-1100000 GCA_039720435.1 Amazona ochrocephala | reverse complement strand
ACATTTAAAAGCACAGTAGTATCAAATTGCTATGGAGAGGACTTAGCCTGGAATTCACAATAGGACTAAGCTCTTTTTCCTGAGTCCAAGAACAAAAATGTCACATTGTTTACAGTGACTTCTACGAAACCTTTGGGTCAATCTCTCTGCAGCAAATCAGCCAACACAGAGCCAGCAAGAGTACAAAGAATGCTGCTTTATTGATTATGCTCGTTAAAAGTTCACCAACTCGTTCCACTTTCATGAGCAGAAACTGTACGTTAATTCATTTGGAACTGAAAGGCAAGAAAGTCCAGTTCCTGCACAGAAGTGCACATGAAGAGGAGGATGTGAAGAACAGCATCCAAATCCCAACGACCTGTTAATGGCTCAGAACAAAGGCACAGTTCACACTTCATGTGAAGTTTATTCAGGAAACCAACTTGGCTGATGGAAAACACAGAAATTTAATACCTGCAATTTCCTGTGCATGGAAGGAGGGGTTGAGTACCAGCAATACTATAAGCTGCTGAGGAACCAAAAGACTGTAAGGAAAAGCTCAAATCCTAAAGTAAGCCAATCACTTCCTCGGATCAAAAGCACCTTGCATTAGCAATGTCACATGCTACAAAGTCATCAGATACTGAAAGGGAACAAGCTATTAACACTCCCATTTGCTGTTCTGGAACACAGGAATCCTAAAGACTGATTGTGGCACAAGCACTTACCAGGATCAAGTCTGTTTAAAACTCTTTGTAATACTTGCAGTCTGCTGTGTGGCTTACATATTAGCAACACACAAACAATACTTGCCACAGCACTCAGCAATTCAATGTACTTTATTTGTTTCTTCACTTCTCTTTCACAACCCAGAAATGAAACTGAAAGGACTGAAGTTTTCCTCAGCCCATTTACAACACTTGGCAAGCAGGAAGGTGAACCAAACAAGAGGCAGAGCACTCTATCATAGGCACTTCAAGGCAGAGCCACAGTCATCTGCACTGACAACTTTACAGCAGTGTGAAGACCTGAAAGGATTAAGAGCAGTTTACTTGATAAGGTGAGTCCAAACTGCTGCTCTGCTGCACTTCTGCAGTTCCCACAAGAACCTGGGTTTCTCCTGAACCCAGACCAGGACACTGTTTACAGCCCCTGTCAGGGCCATATCATTGGATTTATACAGTCACTTTCCACAGGCCAGTTTAAAAGAATATTAGATTTCAAACACTGTGTTTCCAGGCCCAGTCATTCTGCTATCAATTACAACTACTTCACCTGCACACTCTCTCACAATTGCATTAGACAGAACAACTGTAGATTTAACTTAGTGATTTTTTTCTATGCATTAACAGAAAATGGAATTAAGCAGAAGGTTCTGTGTGCCCTCAGGTCTCAAAAGCATCCTAGCTGCAAGGAAAATAATAAAAATGGGGTTGAACAGGTGACTGAATCTCGCAGAAATAAACTGGTTTTTAAAATTATCAAGAAACCCCCAAAAAATTGTTTTATTCTATTAATGGAATAAAAGGCTGAAAAGAAAGATACCCTGGGCAGGCTACGGGTTAAGAGTCTCTGCAAGAAATACAGCAGAGCTGTAAGAAAAGAAAAGATATAATTATTATAGAAGAAAATAAATACCAGCCTAAAGAGCAACTTCTTTTTGCTTTGAAAACACATAACCTTCGTGTCACAGCTTAAAGCTCCACTCTAAACCAAGGGCAGTTTGGTTTATTTGCTCAGAACAGGTACACCAAAGCACATTTCACTGCAACCGCGGGTTCGCTCGGCACCGCCTTCGGCCTGGCCTCCCACCTGCCCCGCGTGTCAGGGCCGTCGCGCTGCGCCCGGACTACGACACACGCCCGTCTGGGCCAGGCCCGCGGGATCCCCAATTCCTCCCGCGGGGTCGCCGCCTTGGGGCCCAGCGCCAAGAACCGGCGGTGCCAGGCCGCGCCGGGGCCCTTGGCAGAGGCCGCGCTACGGGCGCAGGTGTCCCCGCCGTGCACAGAGCAGCCGCCCGCGCCGGCGAGCCCGGCCTGGGGCGCACGAGTCCCCCCTGTGCCGGTCCCCGCAACCCCGCGGCTGGGCCGGGCCGCCCCGGCCTCCTCCCGCCGCCATTTTCTTCGCGGCGGCTCCTCACAGGAGCCTGCGCAGGGCGGGGGCGGGGGCACGGCTCCGCTCCTCGGCGGAGCGCGGCGCCTACGGCTTCGCCCGCGGCGGCGGGGCCTGCAGCGGCCCGGCCCGGCTCCGCCGCACCCCCCCCACCGGGGCCGGCCCCGCCGCTCCCCGCCCGCCCCGGGGCCGGCACTTACGCGGAAGAACCCCGCGTCCATCTTGGCTCCTCCGCCTCCTCCGGCCGCGCGCGCTGCCCGTCCCGGCGTGCCCCGCGCGCCGCGCGCTCGGCGCTCTGGGAGCGGGGGGAGGAGGGAAGCGAGGGGGCGGGGCCGGACCCTCCGCAGGGGCTCTCCGCGCTTTCCGATTGGCTCCCAGGGCCGCGGGGGGCCGGGGCGCGTGCGGCGGTCGGCCAATCAGAAATAGCGACGTTCCGCCCGGGTGGAGGGGCGGCTGCGGGGCGTCCTTCGGCGGAGCAGATGTGCGCCTTCCTCTCGCGAGATGTCAGGTGACCTCGCGGCCGGCGGCGCACGCGCGAAGAGTAAGGGCGCGGGGGGTGGTTGTGAGGCGGCGCGTGCCGCAGCCCTCCCGGGCGGTTAAATAAGTAATGAATAGTAATTAATAGTGAGTTAATGAAGGTTTGTTCACACTAACGGCCTGGGGAGGGTGGGGTATGTGAAATAAGCTCGTACAATTGAAAGGGAAACACGGGGTTTCTCGCTATGAAATGGGGTTTCACAGCGCACGGCTCTGCCGGCGCTCGGTAGCGCCGCACCATGGCTCCCGGAAATCGACTGCCTGTGGCACACGGGGAAGAGCCGCGGAGCGCCGATCCCGCCCGCTCGGGGCGGGTAGCGCCGTGCAGCGGGACCTGGGGGGTGCAGGGTGAGGCGGGCGGTACCCAGAGCGGACGCGGGGTGGAGCTGCGGGCTCGGCCCGGAGCTGGGGGTGACCCCAGCAGCGAGACGGGAACGCTTCACCCGTGGGCTCGGGTTGGGAGTTGTGCGAGACCGGCAGAGCGGGGCTGCGAGAGGGCTTCCAGGTAAGAAGAGTGAAGGAAAGCCCCGCTGATTCTTGCACGACCCGGCACAGGCAACTGCCGACTGTGCCCTTAGAAAAACGGTCAGTGATCGTTCATATGGCCAACTGTTGTCATTGTCACTGCTGAATACAGCCCCGCCGGGGTGCTGTAAAGACATACTTGAGCAGAGCACACAGGAGGGCTCTAGAACGCCTGTATATCATAGAATCAACTCAGTTGGAAAAGACCTTTCAGATGAAGTCCAAACAGTACCCCAGCACTGCCAAAACCCTGTCAGTAAACTGCCAAGCAGAAAGGCACTTTGGTGCCACTAACTGATCAGCTTTGCTTTAATTTGCAGAGCTTTGTTGACCACCTCTAATGAGTTTGTGTGAATCACAAGTGAGCGTTCCGCTTGCTTTGCCTGTTCTCTCCAAAGGCTTCCAGCATCTCGGGTGTCTCTAACAGACCAATTTGGTATCAGCTTTCAGGTGCTCTGTTAGCTTGTTGGGGTGTTCTAAGCAGCAGGTTTACCTGAGAGCAGCTCAGGGCAGGTTTGAAAGTGGGAGGTGGGTAACTGGACAGGGCAGGTGGAACTGGCGCTGGAACAGTTACTACTGCAGGACAAGGACAGTGTGGGACCATGCCTGGAAACTGAAATCCACAACAAGCTGCACAGCATTAAGTGGCAGTGTGGTGGGAATACAGTGAGTTCTGTTTCTTAAGGAGGTGGTTTTGCCTGGTCAGCAAAGCTCTGGGTTTTGCTGGCAGGAGTGGGGATGGATCCGTGGGGCCTCCCCGGCTGTGCCAGGATGAGGCAAATTTCACTGGTAAAAGAGCACGCTTTGAGTTGTTCGGATTGAGCCACCCTCGTGTGGCCAAAGCAGTAATGCTGCCAATTATTATTATTACAAGTAATTCTACCAGTCCAGAATTGCTGTAGCACTGCTTATTCTGCTGCAGTGAAGCAAAAAGTGAGGTTCACTGTGCTTAAATTCTGTCAGTGGAAAGTAACCAAAATTTGCTAGAAGTAGCTCTGCCTGGTAACGTTAAAAATACCTCTAAGATGGGCTTATGTTTCCTAAAGGTCTTGACTTTGATAAGGGAAACGTGCTCAGGAAACATCCTCAGCTGCCCACAGACAGAAAGAGGAGGCCAACTCCAAGTTAGAGAACTAGGACAAGTGAAATATTTACAACAAACAGCTGTCTTAATATTTAGTTTGGGATTCAAACTGTGCTCCAGTTTCATACCAAAAACAAAAAGCAAAGTAATCGAATTCAGTTTCTGCACAAAAACAGCAGTTAGTAAAAGTGACCTGTTCAGGTCAGCTTCACATTGGAAGCTCTTGGGGATACATTCCGTTAGAAAATGGTCACTCCTTTCTCTACAGCGACCAAAAAAGAGGTAAAATGCCCCACTTCAGCTTCTTCGCAGTCCTTCCTGCCTGTCCGGTCAGCGCTTCAGGGCTGCTTGGGACCATGGCCACTCCACATCTGACAATGCTGCAGTGTGTTGGCACTCTGTGGGCTGTGAAGGTCCTTGGGAATGTCTCTGTTGCATTACTGCACACCCACAGTCATCACACTTGCAAAACAACATCACTGGCAGTTATTTTCTAGAAGAAAAAATACCTAAAAATAGTTCAAGCCTGGTCTGTGTTGGAGAACGGAGCGCCTCGGGACATGAGCTGTGCAATGAAGCCTTGGTGCTTTCGCTGCCTTTCTGCGTTCACTTCTTCAGTTAAAGGGTTTGTGTACAACAAAACATTTGATAGTGAACCAAAGGCAATTCCTGGTGTGAGAGTGAAAACACCGAGACACCGAGTCCATTTGGAAAGGGAGAGGTTACCAACAGCAGAGAAATGGTTTTATATACTTGAAAATAAAAAGTCCCTTTTTTGTGTCAAACCATACATACATGGCATTAGAAAAACAGAAGGTAAGGATAAATACAGGTTTGATACTTCCTGTACCATCCATCATGGATAACCGAGGCTACAAACCCACTTCACATAAATCATCTAACCCAGGTTCATGTCCAAAGGTTTCTTCCCATTTATCATCAACCTCCATAAAACACAAAAAGCTCCACAGAAGACAAGTGACCATCTTCTCCTCCTGCAGGCAGGCTTGGTATGTTTGGTCCCTCATGCCCAGAGCTCTGTGAGGCAGCTCGCTGCGTTGCTGGTGATTCATATGCCTCCACCAGTTGATTTCAGTCACAGGGAAACCATCCAGACCCTTTATTTCTCCTCCCAAAGACAGGAAGTGGGATTAATTACAATCTGTAGACAGAGTAACAGCTCCAAATGCAGATTCACTTTGCTGAGGAGTCCCAGATCCACATATATGAGAATTCCATCGCTCTGCTCTCACAGAGATGACAAGTATTCCCAGTTACCTGTTCTGCATGTGGATATCCACAGGTATGAAGGTCACTGTGGGATGCTGAGGCAGGCTGTGGCTGGGCTGCCCTAATGCAGGTGGCATTGTTGCTTTGGTGGGTTTGGGCTCCAGCTCCCGTTTCACTCTCATGCGTCTGTAAAGGCAAAAATGAAATTGTCACTAGAGCTGGCAAGTCTTGGGAAGACTGCTGCGGAAGCAGGTTACATCAAACAGCTTCTTAAAGTCAATACAAAACAGGATTTCATCCCAAAGATACTAAATGGCAACTCAGGGCTCCTAGAGTGTGTAAGCGTAACCCAGCACCCTGAAAAGTGCAAAATCAAGCTCCTCTGGCAGCCACAATGCACACCAGAATGCTCCCTTGTGTCAACAGGGGCCTCTAGGAACAGCTTCCATCCAACATCCTCCATCAGGAATCTTCTCCTGCCTCCCAGCACTTCAGTCACAGAACAGCAGCAGGGAGAGTCAGGGACTTCAGTCAAGTTAGCACCTCCTGGAAACTTGCAGCAACCAATACTGAAATGGTCCGTTAGGTGACAGCACACTCAGCAGTGACCTTGGTTCATCCTTTCTCACCTTAGTGAAGTACAGAGCTTGGCACATACCTGTTGTATGTTTTCAGTATGAGCAGAACCACTGTAAAAATGATAATCACTCCTACTACGATGGCAGCAACTATGGCTCCAGAGCCTGGCAGGGAAGCAGAAAGGGAAAGAAGCCTTATGTACAAAGTTGTCATTGTACGGTTTGAAGTTTGCGAAGTTCAAGGTCCACTTAAAATAAAGCAAACACAGCCGCCTCCCCAGTGCTTTTCTTACTTTGATAGAGACTTTGTTCTTGAGACTTTGTGGTCACGTTCACCGGGAGCTGGCTGTTACTGACCAGTGGTGTGGCTGTCGTCATCTTGAGTCAGCTGCAGGAGGGAAAAAGAAGAGTGAGTTCATAAACCATTAACCAAAATTTGACAGAGATAATTAGGCAGCTCCATCAAAGATTCAGGGCGATTAAGTGCACATTCACTGGACTGGGGGTCTTCAGATTTCCTTAGAGGTGAAAATCTGGCTCTGCTGAAATCAGTGGTGGCTTTGCTACAACCTAGTCTGGAGCAACTTGCCCTAAGGCACACACTGCTTGGAATTAGTAGGCTAAAATAGGATATAAACTGAATTATGCATTGTGATCTATATATTATTGCTATTTTACAAGTTTTGGATGAATATGTATTTTAAACGCTTTAGGATTTCAGATTGTCATTTCAGGTTGAGATTCAAATCACTGCGCAATAAGTGTGAAGAATTCAGTATTCGGTAACATGTCTTTAAGTAAGGGAGCCTGCACAGAAAGGTTTGAAAGTTCCTTTATAGAATAGAATTACCTAGCTTCATGCATCTGACATGAAGAAGAAAAACCATTTAACCCCTAACTGGAAGCTCTAAAAGTTCCATGACAAACAACACTGACCCATGACAGGAAAAGATTGCAGTGTGACTACGATGGAAAGGTAATGCAAGTTTGACCAGCACCTCACTCGTGCCAGTGTCAGCCCAGTCTGTTACTGGAAGAGGGCAAGTGCCCAAGGCTGAACCCACGTCTGCTCCTGCAGTTGGGAGTTAAAGCTGCAGCTCTAGAAAGAGCAGCGTGTGTTTGCTGATTTTATAAGCGTTTTCCAAATGTTTTCTAACTGTGACTAGTAACCTGAGCCATTAAAAGCCTCCTTCAGCCTCAGAAGGGTGTGATACCACTTCAAACAGACCTCTGAAACCACTTCAGCTCCCAGCTTCAGAGAGCTAATGCACTCAAACTCCCCATCGAAATTATTCTTCAACACCTGATACTGGAATTGAGGTTCCCCGTTTCAGATGGTGCCTGGTACAACCAGGGAGGACTCTGCCCTGCTCTGTTATGCTCCATTGGGATACTGTGGATCTGCGGCATGTTCTTAGTGGCTTTAATTTTACACAGCACAAGAGATACAATAGCCAGAAAATTATTAAGTGGACAGAAATCAGTTGGTAATAAAAGCAATTGGAAATTTGAAAGGCACTTCCCTTCCTTTTCCCTTCCTTGAGGTTTTCCTAAAGGTTTCCGCAAAGCAGCGCCCATCAAACAAATCCCAGGCCGTGGCCGGTTGCAGGTCTGGGAGGGAAGGAGGACACAGCTCTGACTGCTCCTGACAGGCGAGGTTGTTTCGGGGTGGGGAGGCCGGTGGCTGAGTCAATACATGGTGTGTACTTGGGAGGCTCCGCGGAGAGAGATGAGGAATGAGAGAGGTCAGTAAGCAGCAGGAAGGGACAGGGTCAGCGTCTGCCTGGGTAGGGAGGATCCAAATTGCAAGGTCCATTCATCAAATACTTCGATCCCCATAAGTTAAAAAGGTTCCAGTTTTTTCTTTTAGTTTAAAAAACAAAAATAACTCTGTTTCCAGCCTGTAACTGGGTCATTCTCCCCTGGCTGAATGATTCCTTTGTTTAGCCAAGGCCAAGTTAATCCAGCAACATGATCATCAACTGTAGTTGTAGATCTGTCCACGCTGAAAGAACTATTCTGTCTTTAGAGTTTGCCTTTATTGTACAGCACAGCAGAAGGATTCACACACACCTCAGAGGAACCTGGGCACCCATCTGCTTCCCCCCCATCCACTCGGTGCAGGTTGTACCACTGACAAGAGGAGGCTGAAGAGGCTCCATCCGGCTGCAGGCTGGGGAAACCCAAGTGTTTTGACCATGGGCATAATACAGAAAAAGCCACATCCAGCTTTTACCTTGTTGCTCATGGCTAGAAGAGTACAAATTCCAGAGTTACGGAAGGGTTTTTCTCCTCCTCTGCCTATTAAAATAACCCCCCCAAACAAATAAGGCTGAATATTTCAGTATTAAGCCATGTTGTACTCGTACCTGCTACCATCTGGTTCAAACCACCTTGGTAATGGTGAGCTATCTGTGCCTGAGTCACACCTCTAACTGAAGAATTCTTGTTGTTGTCAGTGAAACCGCCCTTACAAAAAGGATGAATTTGTCTGACAGGGTAACAAATCCAGGATGTAGCTTGGAGAATGAATCAAATCTCTGGTTTTTCCGTGCTCTGCAGCAAGCCAAGAGGTCCAAGGTCTGTGTCTCAGGCTGGGGTGGGAGGTGCAGGTTCCCCCTTTACCTACAGCCAGTCTCAGTTCCACTCCCCTCCCAACAATCATCCGGATTACACCTGGCCAGGCCCACACTGTGCAACTCAAGGACCCAGCCAAGCCCAGCAAACCCCCTGGGAACCCCCCAGGCTCAGGGTATTCCTGGCTGGATCCTTTGCTTAGAAAAGCATTTGGGAAATCAGGGTTGGTCAGTAAAAGCCGTAGAGCAGGGGAGCAGAGATGGACTTTGATACAGCAACCACACGACATTCTTCCCCTCTGACACATGGCACACACTCCCCAGCACACATTGGCCGGGGGGGTTTGAGGGCCTCCAGCTCAGCCACAGCTCTCGGGGCTGGGGGCACGTTCCCGTGTTATGGATCTGGAAATGTTTCCATAAAGTGAAGCTTTGGGCACGTTTCCATTCCAAACACCCGGGCAGATCCACGAGAGGTTGTTTTGGCAAGTGGCAGCAATGCCCCCATTGATACACCTTCCAGCAGCCCTGCCCGCGCTCACTCGCATGGATCAGAGCTTGTCTGTCAAGCGGCTCCCGCAGTTACAGGAGAGGGGAGATGGGGAACAGAGCCTTTGGACTGAGGTTTCTCCAGGAGAGCTGGATGTGGGAGCCAACTCCCCGCAGGAGGCAGGTGCTGCAGGAAGAGGCACAGTGCTTTGCCACCTTGGAAAGGGGGTCTGCATGGAGCTGTGTGCAGGCTTTAAACTGCACAGATCAGCTGCTGTTTCCCAGCAGGAATGTACACGGGGTTTATCCCAGAGGCTTCATTAGAGAATTCATTCACCTTTTCAACTGCTCTGCTGCATAGGCAGTGTTTTCATTGTACACTGTGGCCAAACACAGCCTGAAAACCAAGGTGGTTTTTCCTTCCTCACTTACCCAGGCCTAAGGACGAGCACTGGCGCTGCCGGCTCTGCCGTGCTGGGGCTCCATTCCCTTCCCAAAAACATCAACAGGGCTGGTCTTAAATCACAAAACCCACTGAGGAATGGGACAACCAAACCCAGCTCTGGTTTGCTTGACTACTGCGTTTCTTTCTCAGGATGCTGGCTAGCAAAGGGAATATCGTCTGGAATATTTAGGAATAGACTGGAATTTGTTCCCTCAGCTCCTCTTGCAGATGTCAATGAACAAGTGCCATGTGAAAACCATCTTACACAATCAAAAGGCCACCAAGAGCTGAGTTTACATGAGCACTACCAGGGTGCTGGAGCTATGTGAGGAGCGGCAAATTGTCAGAGGTATAAAGCATTCATTCCAGTAAGCAAACGCCAAAACGTAATTGCAGAAGCCCAAGAGGCAGCCGGGTCCTGTTCAATAAGGGGAAGGGACTTTCTGCCACAAGAGCTGTAGGTGTCCTGGCAGTTGACTGAGCCTCACATTTGTTCTCTTGCAAGAATTCCACACCACAGACCCATCCCCATCCTTTAGTTGGGAAAGACGAGGCTGAGGAGTCAGCTACCATCATCCACATCCATCCTCTGGCACTCCACAGGAGCTCTGTGCTAAGGCATGTCTGTCTGAGGTCCAGCTCAGCTCGCACATCAGCCTCAGCAGCAAACTCACTTCCATCCCAGGGAGGAGTTAATCCTTCTAATTAAGTCCAGAGCTCTTCTCCCTTCCTACAAGTAACTGAGCCCAAGCACAGGGACCTGGCCTGGGATCTGCCCCAGGCAGTGGATGCTGTTTCAGCTCCAGTCCTGCCTCACCAACATTCCCTGTCTTTGCAGCAAGATTCTCCCTGTCTGCGCTTTGAACCAGTGTGTTTCACCGTGCCTGGCTGCTTCCAGCACTGAGGGAATCAACCGGGCACCCATGGCACAGCATGGGAGGGAAACAGCCTCATGGTGGAGAGTCACCAACTCGGCTTCAGCTCCCGACACCCCATACCCCATACCCCATAATTGTGGGTGCAAACAGTCTCATGGCCGCGCAGCCACGTGCTTAGCAGCATCACGAGCCATGGGAACAGGGAACACCGCCGGGGGTAGAGGCAAGCTGTAATCTCATGAGCAATAAACCCAGCGCTGCAGTGAGACCGGAATGTGCCTGAATTTACCTTGTGAGGCTCCAAAGAGGGAAGAAGGAGGGAAAAATAACCCAAGCTCAAACCGGCTAATGGGAGCTGAGGCATAACCATGGCCTGAGGCAAACACCCGGCTGCCTGTGGAGCCTGTGTTCTACCTGTCCCCATCTGGTACCAGCACCTATATGTAAGCATTTGTCTCAGGCTCTGACATGAGCTCTCCAGGTTCAGCTGTTGTTAAAACACAGATTAAAAGCATTTCATTTCCTTGCCAAGACACTTACACAACCTGCAGGCAACTGCACTGTGCAGTAGCAGCATCAAGAACAAACAACGGCAGTAACTGTACCTGGCTTACACAGTGAGAGGGGCTGGAACCCCCCTGCTCACACAGGTGATGAGGACCGGGGAAGCGAAGGCAGGTCCCCAGAAGGAATGCCCTCGCTTCAAAAGCCATGCCCGCAGATACGAACCAGAGAGACTCTGTCAGAAACTTGCCCAGGAGCAACGTCTACACTGGGCTGGGAACTGCAGAGTTCCCAATTCCAACTTTCTGCCTTAAAACACTGGGCCACACACATCCCTCCTCTCCTCTGTGTGAGTGATTCACAGGAACATCAGCAGCTCCACCATGATCAGCAAAGTGCATCACAAAAGCACTCTGGATCCTGCAGGGCAGGGCTGCCTTTGCAGATGGGGCATGGAAGCAAAACAAGCCAGAGGTGTTTTCCCACTGGTTCCAGGCCAGGATCTCAGGCACACTTGGATTAGAAGCCCTGTAAATGTTATGTCAGAACCAGGGTTTGAACTAGAATGGACAAACCCCACCACGCTGCCGGAGCTCAGAGCTCAGCTGTGGCCCCCAGAGCTGCCCCAAAGGGCTGTGGATTGGGCTCCCATGACAGGCATAGCCCAGAGGGAAGATGGAAAACAGCAAAACCAGCTCCTTTGGCCAGACCCATGGGAAGCTCACCTTCAAACCCACTGCTAAACCAGCACCTGTGACAAGAGAAGGAAAAAGGAGCTCCTTGGAGCAAATCAGGACAACAGCAACCAAAAGACAGACACACAAGCCAAACGGGTTGAAATCTGCAGCCTATCCTCCACCTTCCTTCCCAGCCAAGCCAGTCCATGGCTGGAGTCCAGTATCATTTGTGAGTGATTTGCCCAAACCAGGACTGGCTTCCCAGAGTAGGAAACCACTTCTCCCGGTTCCGATACCATCTCACGCCTCCCTGGCCAGTCCCTTCCGCCCTCTGAACCCTTCACTGCCTGAGGGCAGTCACTTACCCAATGGCACGCAGATGCCAGGCACCAGCCCAGGGAGGAAGACAATCCCGGATGTGCCTTCAGGCACCTCTCACTCATGGAGATGGCAACAGCTTCTCCTGGAATCCCTTACACCGAGATACCCACGGGACAGAGCAAACACCCATGGCTCACACTGGGACCCACACCAGCCTGGAATGAGTTCTCACCTGAGCTGCCTTTCATGGCAGAGCTCTCTGCATTTATGAGCACAAACCATGGTGTGTGAATCGACCGCTCCTGTTCACTGGCTGAGGGTGCTGTTTCCTGGGGATATCTACAGCTGCTTTGTGTTAGGTGAGGAGTTCTGAGGCTTCCATCACAGGCTCAGAAGCCTTCAGGGGCCTCACACACTGTAGGTTTTAGCTGCATTTCCCCATGACTCAGTGCGAGCAGCACAATCGTCCCCACCACAGTTCTTCCTCTCCCACATGGCCAACAACAGCCCAGTTCAGCCTCTCCCAGCCCGGCACTAGGGCATGAGAACCCCACACCGGGGTGACCGTGGTGAGCTGGGGCTGCTCTGGGCAGACACCAGCACCCACAGGGTGCTCAGCACCTCTGGATTTACCCCGGTAACTGCTGATCCGAGACCACAGTGGGGCATCGCGCTCAGACTCCTCCAGCTCCTCTGTGCACTAAATCCTGACCGATCCACTGTTAGTGCTGTGAGAAAAGGAATTTAGCGTAAGGAATACAAGTCACGCTTTCAGTAGCAGCAGACAGGTAGGAGCAGGGCTGGGCAGGAAACCCTCATGAACTACTGCCAACAAAGGAGCCAAGCCGCGGGCGGGGGTTTGCGGCCGTGTCCTCTGCGGCACAAGGTGCTCCCAGCTCCTCGGCTGGGTCTGCTGCAGCTGAAGCTGCTCATCTACCAGGAAACGCGAAGCTCAACGCTGCTCTAAGAGCCTCGGCGGGTTTCGGATCCCTCCGCTTTTTCTGCATTACAAAATACAGAGGGAATTCCGTGTGCAACACGGAAAACACCGCCTTCCCCTTCACAGGCACTGCACGCGCGGTGCAGGCAGCGCTGCTGCACCGATGGGGATGGCCCCCTCCTCCGAGAACACCGGAGGCAAACGCATCGCAGACGGCACCTCACGCACCCTGTGCTGCACCACGTCCCGAGCCCTTGGCCAGCGCACAGTGCCCGAACGCGGCGGCCCCAGGTGCAGCCAGCCAGGGGCTCCAGGGGGCCACGAAGCCACCGGGGGCTGCGCTTTGCCTCCTGCCCGAGCCCTCCATCCAGCAGCACGCGTTAACGTGGTATCTGCTGACAAATCCCACACTTCCTTCGGCGGGGAAGTCCTGGGGCACTCGGTCCATTTCTCACCATGAAAACCCAGCGACACAGGTCGAACCTGTCAGCGACTTCAGCACGCTCCCAAATAACGAAAGCAGTGAAGCCTCGTTCCACGCTCAGACACTCAGTGAACTAACGCAGTGCTCCGAGCCTTCTGGTTCTTTTCCTGTTAAACCTTGGTCAGGCAGCGCCTTGCAAAATGCAAAATACAAAATACAAAATACGGCACTCCCCCCCCTCCCACCGCCCAGTAAAAACCAAACCAACAAAACCTTATTTGCGCTGCTGGGGCTGAATGAATCCGGACGAGAGGCTCATACCCACGGCGATGAAAGGGCGCAGCCGGTGACTGAACGAGTCCTTCCCAGCGCAGCAGCTCCGTGCTGTGGGAGGAAACCACTCCGCAGGTCAGCGCCGGGACCTCAGCACTGAGGCTGTTACTGAGAGCGGCGGAGCGAGGGCAGAGCCCCGGGCGCGCACGTTCCGCGCTGCGTTCACCGCTCGCCACAAACCCGGAGTGACCCCGGGACGGGCGTGTGCAGGAGCCCCGCAGGCACCGGCACCGAGCGCAGCGGCACCGCCGCCCGCACGGCCCGTTCCGTCCCGGCCCGTCCCGCCGCAGGTGCGGGGCTCCCCGGCTCCAGGGGAGGAGCGGCGGGAGGGGCCCCGGGCAGGGTGGGAGCAGAGCGCGGAGCCCGAGCCCGGCTCAGCGCCCCCCCCCGGTCCCCGCTCCCGGTACCGCGGCGCTTCGGCCCCTCGAGGAGCCGGTGCGGTCCCGCCGCCCCCAGCCCGAGGGCGCCCCAATGCACAAAGCGCTTCGGGGGGAGAACCCCGAACGCAGCCATCCCAAAGGCGGGCCAGGGGTGTGTGTACTGACGGGCGGAGTCAGAAGGATCAACGCGGAGGGACCCCCTGGCTGCGAGCCTGCGCTCGGTTCGTTTTGGCACAGGGTCACAGCGTGGTTTGGGGTGGACTTCAGACATCCTCACCTCCTAAAGACACGTTTGTGCTTTCCTAACGCGGGCCTTGTTCCGCTTCGGTGTTCGCAGCGGTCTATGCTGAGCCCCAAGTTGAGCCCCACAGAACAAACCACAAAGGTTTTCTCATCAGAGTTTAAGGATTCAGAGTTTCAGGCAAACGTTCTGTGTTTGCATAGCTACAAAAGTCCACATTGGCCACTTCCAGCTAAACCCTTTTGCCTCAATCCCACCAAAACCCTGCACGGGTATCACAGCTCCTTACGGCCACCAGCGAATCTCGGGAAGGATTACTCACCGCTCAGTTTTCCAAGGGAACAGATGCAGTTTCATTGGTTCCTTTGTAATTACTGCCTCATCCTGCATAAACAAGAAGGAACACGAGGCTCTCTTCGGGGCACAGGAGTGGTATCCTGCCTGCACGCCTTCCCTGGGCTGCATCCCTGTGTAGAGCAAAGGGGCTGCTTTCAACAGCGGGCACTTGTGACTTGGAAAAGGAACAAATAGTTACAACAAAGTTCCTAATAACAAACGGTAATACCCTGATTTCATTCAAGTAGCACAAGAGAGGAGACACCAGTGCCAGTGCCTGTCCGTCAGCCCCACTGCCTGTCCATCAGCCCCAGTGCTGTCCATCAGCCCCAGTGCTGTCCATCAGCCCCAGTGCCTGTCCATCAGCCCCAGTGCTGTCCGTCAGCCCCAGTGCTGTCCGTCAGCCCCAGTGCTGTCCGTCAGCCCCAGTGCTGTCCGTCAGCCCCAGTGCCTGTCCATCAGCCCCAGTGCTGTCCATCAGTCCCAGTGCTGTCCATCAGCCCCAGTGCTGTCCATCAGTCCCAGTGCTGTCCATCAGCCCCAGTGCCTGTCCATCAGCCCCAGTGCTGTCCGTCAGCCCCACTGCCTGTCCATCAGCCCCAGTACTGTCCATCAGCCCCAGTGCTGTCCATCAGCCCCAGTGCCTGTCCGTCAGCCCCAGTGCTGTCCATCAGCCCCAGCCCTGTCCATCAGCCCCGGTGCTGTCCATCAGCCCCAGTGCCTGCCCGTCAGCCCCAGTGCTGTCCATCAGCCCCAGTGCTCTCCATCAGCCCCACTGCCTGTCCATCAGCCCCAGTGCCGTCCATCAGCCCCAGTGCCTGTCCATCAGCCCCAGTGTTGTCCATCAGCTCCAGTGACTGTCCGTCAGCCCGTGCTGTCCATCAGCCCTGTTAATGTGGGAAGATGAAAAAGTTCAGTGTTTTCACCAGGTTCCTTTCCTGTTGTCTTCGTTGTGGAAACCAGAGCACTGGGGTACAGGGTGAGGTGCTCTGCAGACCCCCTGTTCTGTCCTCCAGGATGAAACCAGAGCAGATCTCTATGTCTGGATGTGGTGTGAGGCACAACTGAGCCCCAAACTGCTCGGCAGATTCCCAGCCCAGCGCTGTGGGGCAGAGCCAGGACCCGGGCAGAGCATTTATGGGCTCCCCCGGAGGCCCCAGAGGCTGAGCTTCCCCAGCAGCTCAGCTGGTGCCCAACGCTGCTGCTCAGGGAGCTGTTCGCTGCCTTGACAGAGCCTAGAAGAGCTGCTGTAAAACCCCACTGTGATGGTTCCCAGGCATCGCAGCGCGCCAGAAAACTCACTTCCACTTATTAAGTGCCATCTCTGGTACAGTGCTTGAGCACGGGTGTGAACATCTACAGCAGAGCCAAGTAAAAGCTCAGTAAAAGCAAAGGGGTTCTTTCAAAGCATGTGTGGCAAAGGGGGGAGGCTGCGACTTCCCTGGCGCTTGCTCGGGAAGAAGTCCCTCACCATGTCCTTAAGTTACAGCCTTCATTCTATTACCTACAGCCGTACACTGGGTTTATACTTTGCTATGTATAAAGCCCTGCTGTCGACATCAGTTATGTAGCTTACAGGTCACCAGCCACCAATCCTGATCTCATCCCATTTGCAGAGGACCAAATGGGATACTGGGATGTTCCAGAACGATCCCAACGAAGTCAATGAATACCAAAGGCCACCAAACACTCAATTAAAAACTACAGGTCCACTCTGCAGCCTTACAAAAAACCATAAAGAAGTGACATAGGCTAACAATGTGTCACTGAATTTATGGATCCAGCTTACACCTGCAAGTAGGCTTTGTGCTCCTCCAGGCTCATACGGAGTTCACAGCACCATGGATTAAATTTGCAGTTTGGATGCAATTGGAAGGGTAGAGAACAGAGCAGATACACCAGAACTGTCGTGGTAAGAAACCAAGGAAGAACAGACATTACTGCAGATGCCACAACCGAGCAGAAACTCTTACTGGGTCCCAAGTGGTGTCCCTGCAAGGGATGGATCTGAACTGCAGAGCTGAGGTGGCTGCCCCATGGAAGGGCACATCTAAGCCCGGCTGCAGCCCTCATCCCTGCTTGCTGTGTTGTGTTACTCCCACAGGAACATGGTCATCAACAGAGTCAAGAGGATAAAGTATAAACCCAAGAGATTCTGTACGGGACACAACAGAATAAGAGATTGCCAGGATTCCCTTTCTCCCGCCTCACCCTAGTCCTGCTCACATCCAGGTTTCTGCTGATACCGTAGCTGGAATTCATTTGCTTCACCAAGGAAATCAAACGTTCCCATCAACAAGCCTGAACACGCCACCGTGTTGAAACGGAAGAGACCTGGTGCAGAAGAGGAGTTTAACATTAGTTAACATTTAAAGTACGGTGTGTTTTCTAGTGTGACTTGGCACAGATACAACCGAAAGGTAAAACACAGAAAGACCCAAAGCACAAGATGAAATGCATACGCAACCACGTGTGCGTCCATCAAGGTGGGTACCACAGTACCAACGTGATGTCTCCAGCCCTGATCTTCAGGTGAAGGGTACGGAGACAGCCCAGCAGATGCTGTGCAGGCCTCCCTCAGCTATAGGACTGATGGTGGGAGACAACCTGCAGTCACCTCACTCAGATTTCAGCTCTGTCAATAGCTACACCACAAAAAGTGTTTTATCTTGCTCAGAATGAAGGTTAACAGCGGCGGAAGCATCAGTTCCTTTGGGTGCCAGGGACCACAGTTCACTCCCACTGACTTCAGCCTCACCAGCCAGCTTGGGCTGACCTTCAAATGGAGAACGGAGAAGTCCCAGACGGATGCACGGCCACACAGGAACAAGGACCCTCAGATCCAGCCAGGTGTGTGCGCGCCTCCTGTTTGCTTGAGCAAAGGAAATACCTCTGCATCTTTCTGCAAGGGAGTGTGGCTTGGCTGTGGTCTCTTTCACATTCAAAGCTGGATCATGAACCCACCCAGTGAGTTCTACACGTTAAGCAGAACAAGTAAACAAAACCCGGTAAGATTCCCAAGACAATCTTCTGTTCTGGGCTAAAAAAGATCAGTAACCCAAACCCAGCCGACACTGGAAATCAAATCCTTCAGGGAATAAATTAAGCAAGAGACATTTCAAGCACGAGGTCTTTCTAGGGGAAGCAGCTCAGTAACAAGGTAGGAATAGAATGAGCAGCAGTAAGCACAGGGATGCAAACCCAGGGCCCATTCATAGCTATTACAAAAGAAAAGCGAAGCACCCCTGGCAGCTCCCTCTCCGAACACGCAGGCAGTCTGCCCGAGGAGCAGGCCATCCATTCGTACAGCTGCTTCTCAAGAAGAATGCTTTAGCGGAATTTATGGCATCACTTTATGCAAAGTGCAGGCCCAGCAAGGGCTCCCTGGTGCCTCTGTGCAAGCCTGCTTCTAAAGGCAGCAGCATAACAGCAGGTCAGGGGCTATGAGAAAAGGCTCTGATGGTCGCACCCAATCATCCCATGGAGTAAATAAAGCCAACCTGAACGTCATTCATCTCATGAGGAAGGCTTTGTCATCCTGGAGATGACAGTGTGGAAGCAGAGCAGAATCACTTCTGACATGGATCTATGGCTGAATTACAGCTCCCTCCCTGCGAGGCCTCTGCTTCTCTTCCTCCTTGCCCACCCCTGTCAGTACCTGCAGGGAGCAGCCACCTAATGTGCCTCCTGCTCCAGCTCTGCCAAAGCCTCCCGTTACATCTGCACAATCAGCCCCACCACGGAAACAGGCACAGCTTCCATACAGGAAAGGAATGGGATTTTGTAGCATTTTAAATAGAATTCACTTGTATTGCACCGGTGTGAGGAGAGGAGCACACGGCCCCTCTGCTGGCCAGCACAGAGAATGCTGCTCGAACCTGCCTGAGGAAGGGAGGAGTGGCAAAAGCAGACGCAGAGCAACAAGCGGACGTCTTACAATTCCGATCCATCCCGTTATTGACTCCGATATCAAACTTGGTCCACTACGAAATACAGTTAAAACCCAGATGTGAATGGCACTGCATTGTTTTTATTGTAAGTGCCTTTACACAATGAAAGATGTTGGAATGCAAGTTGTTACACATCTTACACAAGACACATTGACAACATCGCTTGCTCGATTTGCCTTACAAAACTGTTTCTGAAGGGTTTCCACTTATTCCTACTCACAGCAACTTCTACAACGGGGTAGAAATTAAACAACTAACAAAACATAAACACCACAGAAAATCCAAACGGACTTCTGGAACCTTAAAAATACATCGGCCTGATGGGCAATGCAAGGCTTTTGGTTGGATTTGGGTTTTTCTGTAGGTAACATGGAACTGTGAGACAGAGAAGTTGTACTTTGAGTGACTTTAATACCTGAAGATATACACAAATACCATGCCTGTGGAGGCAAGATGAGCAAGACCCATTTTCCTACCTTTTTAATATCTACTATTCCTGCCTCTGGCACAAGGACCTGCCTGCAGGATCCCACTTTGCAGCTGGAAGCTGGTGGCAGGAACGGATCACGAGCTGGCACAATACAAAGCTGAAAACTCCCAGCCCATGCACATTCCTGACCATTACTTTTCCTCTCCACCACCAATCGAGTGAGGACAAAGTCAATAAGCACGTCAGGTAGACTTGAAACGCACCAAAATGAATTTGAAAAGGGCCGATTTGTGAATGGTTTCTCTCTAGATGAACGTCAGCAGCCTGGTTGATTCACAAATGACTTCATTTATTTTTAAATAGAAAAAAGAATCTGTCTAGACTAAAAAAGGTCGGTTATAAAACAGCACAAAGCACAGGAGCCTGTGTCATCCTACTGAGGCCTCTCTTCCTCCTACTGAAACACCAGATCACAAAATTAAAGATCTGTGTTTAAAAGATGCACCCTGGTCTCAAACCAGCAGCAGATGCTCTGCAGACAGACAGGATGCCACACAGAAAAAGCCTGAATGAAAAACAGCAAACGAGGGCAGAAACTGCATAAAAACTGGCTAAGCCAGGCAACTGATTGTCTGAAAACATACAAAACAGACTGAAAACGCTTCGGACAAGTTAAGAAATTAACCCTAGAGGTTTTATTTCCTAACTTAGTCACAACGCAACAGTCACTGGATTTACTTATAAATGTAGGCCACCTCTAGGACTGTCGAGAACAAATGTTACCGTGTTTCCAGAGAGGATCAGAGACAACACATTCAACAGCTGGATCCACATTTCCCTCCATGTATCATCATTCACTCCTCAGGTGTCAGTGCAAACCATCGCACCTGGCAGCAGCAGCAGCACTGGTGATACTTCCCACCTATCTGTGCTTCTTCCTCCTGTATTCTTCTCTGTGCAGTTAGCAGAACCACTTGAATGTATTTGCATACGTGTGTTTGTGCTTCATGTCAAATTAAAAACACACTTGGCATTTCTGAGAAAAGCAAAGATTAACCTCCACCTCAGATTATTACCTGGAGGGAATTTTAGCATAGAAGAGTACGTTTCATTTGCATTTAATACTATATCGACTGGAAGCTGTTGTACCAGTACAGAGCAGAACTTCCTTGAATCCAATTGTGACAGTAAGATAGATATTTTCAGCACTTGGTACATCACACTGTACAACATAAAAGGGTAACATCTTAAAACCAAAACAACACACAACCAGACTTCCTATTTTTCACTATTTCAAGTCAGGTGGATTTGCTACAGTTGGGGGACTAGTCCCTAAAATTAAAGTGCTTGTCAGAGCATTGGCATCCAAAATCTTGAACATGAGATACAACTACAAGTAAAATCTGTTGTCGCTATACATAACATATAGCAGCAGCACAGACATCAACACATGTACTCGGTGTCTGATTTTTGATACTACCTTGAGCATCACACAATTTAACAGTGCATAGTACCCCCTACCTCCAGAGTACAATCAAATGCTTTAGGTTCACTCAGTATTGTTGCTGGTGGTTCTGGACGCCTTGTCTGCAGGATCTTCTGTTTGGGATTCTTAATTTCATCTTCTTCTTCTGTCTCACTTTCACAGACATGGACAACTACACTGGGAGTTGATTCTGTTCCTGCATGAAGCTCATACTTTTCCCCTGAAGAGCAGCAAACAAAAATCATGCTAAGAAAATCCCCAAGGAAAAGCCCTAAGCCATTTTATCCCAAAAAGTCCTTAGTATCTGCAGTAACACACTCAAATACTCATTTATTCCCATCTCATCTTTAATTTGCTCAACTTCACCAGACCTGTTAACTGTTTCATTCTTCTTGTTTGTTATTTAATACTGAGACCATGACAAAATTCAACACATGGATGCGACGGAATTGGTACCACACAACCCGGTCCTGTGCTGTACTTTCAATCCATTAACGAATTAAGGGGAAAAAAAAGTGATGGATCGCTTTATTCAAGTAAGAGCATCACCAGAGACCCAGTTTCTTCTCATAGGAAAGTAGAGAAACTCTCTTGGTCATGATTTTTGAAGTTAAGTAGTACAACAAAAGTAGGACCTACCTGGTCCCAGCTTGGAGACAGCACAAAGCAAGTCATAGTTTATCAGGGGAGTTGCATCTTCACTCTGTTTCCATCCAACTGGTGGAGACGCAGGTGGGGATATCAGGAACTGTTTAACAGGCTGTGGAGGAAGGAGGTAGGACTTGTCGCCTATTTCACTGGATACCTGTACCTGAAGACAAAAGCCAGGGGATACAGCATAGGATGACAAATGCTGCTAATCCCAAAGAACATGCCTGCAAAGCACCTATTCTAAAGAGATCGCTGGACCCACTTATTGTCTTTCAGCACACTTCTGTTAATCCATGGGAGACAGGGGTTTGTGTGACTGCTACACACCAAGTGCAACCCTGCAAGCCCAAGCTGAAAAGCAAATCTATCCCCTAAAGCAATGAAAGTAACACATCTCAGTGTAGAAGAACGAGGTTGAAGGTAACTTCAGATACTTATCACGTATGAAATTCATGAGAAAACATGGAATAAAGAAACAGGGACACGTGCAACATCTTGGTGTTCCATAATACCTGTGCAAAGTACAGCTTCAGCTTTTTTCCACTGAAGTCTGTTTCAT
The DNA here is from genome assembly GCA_039720435.1 of Amazona ochrocephala. Classification (NCBI taxonomy): domain Eukaryota; kingdom Metazoa; phylum Chordata; class Aves; order Psittaciformes; family Psittacidae; genus Amazona; species Amazona ochrocephala. The sequence continues at coordinate 1,078,335 of CM077886.1, read as the reverse complement.
GCAGCTCTATCCGCGCTCTTGCTGCTGCCTCTGGGTTGCTGAAGTTTATCCTTACTCTTCTAAAGCTTTTAAACAACTGGAATGTAACTTGATTATCGTAGACTGTGAAAAGTGCTTCAAATCTCTCCTAGAGATGAAGTACAAAGATTCTCCAAACACAAAATGAACATTTTCACTCAATGAAAACACATTTTCCTTTCACTTTCTTCTCCCAAATCCCATTCATTTCTTTACTCGCCTAAACCTGCACATTCCACACTTCCCTCAGTTACCCCACTTGCAAACCTGCATCCAGGGTAGCACTGCTTTGTCTCCCTATTTAAACCTGAATCGATGGGAAGGAGCCCGTAAAACTCGCCACACGCAAGCTGACACCTAGCGAAGGCTCCTCAGAAGTGCAGCTGCCAACAAAGCCACTGCTGCTTGCCGAGTAAGCGCTGGAACTGAAGAAGCCACAGAGCAAAGCTTTCCCCTCGGTCCCTCCCGCTTTCCCTCACTTATGCAGTGTGCATAATAAATCCTGATGCTCTTGGAAGCAATGGCAAAGTACAGATTTGACTGAGTACAAATGTTAGCAGGCCAGCGATTTCCAAGGCCCCTTTAAGGTGTTCAAGTTGAACCAGCATCCTGCAGATCCAGAATGCTTTTAACAGAATCCGTGCCTTGACAGAAAAAGCAAACAAAAATTTAAATTTGCTTTTTGATTGTACTCAAATCTGCCCCTGGATAAAGAGGGGGCAAAAATGAGGAGAGCTTTTCATGGGAGAAGCACTGCGTGTCCATTAACAATTTCAAACGCCAGCAAAGCGCACCATGATCTGCTCTTTGTAATACATTCCCATCTGAGCTTGCCAGGTAAATACTTTGGGTTGGTTTTTCCACCCCAATTACAATATGCATTGAAAAGCCAGAGAAGAATGTTCAATAGCTGTATCTATACTTAAAATACTATACCACTCTCTACCTTACCTTTTCTTCCTGTACCTCAAACACAGCTTCATGAACACTGCAAGCAAAGAGTGAGGTAGGCAAGTCACTTAAATCCATCATCTCTTCCAACTCATCTTCATTTTCTCCAAAAATCATCTGCTCTTCCTCTTCTTGGTCACTGCTATAGAGGTCTGACTGGCTGTCACTCCAGGACTTCATAGTATCTCTGAGCATCCTTCACAAGAAGCAACTCTTCTTTATGTTCCAGTTTCTAACAGGGGTCTGCCGTTTCAAAATACAAACCCAAACCAGAATGTGAAGAGCAGTAGAAAACACTTCCTAAAACACCAACTTAGAGACATAAAGAATGCACTGGGGGGGGATGGGGATGGATGGTCTCCCAGTTCTTCCTTCTTCTGCCAAATTTGGTTAAAGTAATTCAGAGAATTAAAATGAAGTTCAAAGTTCCAGCATGAGGAGGGGTTAGAACTCTGCAAATGCTATTTTGTACTTCGAAACAAAGACATCATGTTATTTCCACCTCTGGTATAACCAAACAGGGCAACTTTCTACATGAAAAGGTGACAATATACAAACACTGGGGCAGTAAAAGGCAAGAATGACAGCCAGGCACACAATACAGTTACAAGGTCTTTGCCAAATCAGCTTAGGGATTGGAGAGGGATCAATAACAAGCAACTGAAATGTTTGCAAACAAATGCCAGGAGCTCAGATATCCCGGGAGCTCAGATATCCCAGGATACCCCATGCTGCGAGAGAGCATGGGGGAAAAAAGAGGGGAAAAAGGCAACTACAAGGAAAAAAAGCCAAGATCGAGCTTCTTTTACAATTTAATTTATATAACATTAAATGATTCAAGTAACCTGTGAAGCAGACAGCGACGAAGTGACGCTGCAAGGTTACTATTTTCATAGTGCATGAACTGGGCTACAGAGAGGAGTGAAACCGTCTTGTCAGCATCTTAACATTGAAGAAATAAAACCTGCAGTCCCCACATTCCACCCAGATCCATGTGAAAGAGGCAATCAACAACTGCCACTGCCGACCCGTGCATCCCACCCTCAAAATGCACCAGATTAAAGCAGAGCACCGAGGCAGGACTGCTCAGCAGCAGAGCTGAGACATGAGGCAACAGCCCCGGTGACCCTCTTTAGGCCTGTTTTTGCCCACCACAAAAGATCTTCGCTGTAAACCTTTTACAGAGTAAACACCCCTGATACGAGGAAAATACTGCTCTTTGATATGAGGAAAATGCTGCCTTTTGCCCAACAGCAATTGGTGGTACGATGAAACACATCAATCCCTGCCTCAGGATGCATTATTGCACAGAAGAGATGCTCTACAGCTTTGTGAGGAAGTTTAAGAATCCTAACGGAAAACACACAAACCTGCCTAGGCACAAAACATTCAGCTCTGCACACAGCAAACAGCTTCACTGGCTTCAGGTTTCGTTACAGACGAGTTCATGTAACATTAAATACAGCAACAAAACGTTTACTGGAAGGTATTTTCTGCTCTGTAAAAAGGCAGTGGCTCCCAAATGATGTGTGTAAACGATGCTGGAGAGCTGGGGCAGCTCAAACCTCCCACAGCCATGAAGGAGACTGCACTTTTTCTCGACTAGTAGCAAAAATTGAATTACCATCTCGCTCCTTTAGAGAACAAGAGAAGAAACTCGGACACTATTACCCTGCAGAAGGCGATGCAGTTATTCCTGCAAACAGTCTGCAGGGAAAGCAATTCAATAGGAGCAATCTTGGTCAAAGTTAAGGAAACGTTTCATCAACGAGATAAACAGTTCTGTGTCATTTCTCTGCCATTTCTTGCTAATATACAAGCACAATCTGAAAGCTTCTCTGGAGAGCACGGACTACAAAAGCTACTTCAATTATGTACTGAAAATAAGAACACATCACAGTTATATTTTTCTTTCATTATAAAACTACATGGTTAATTCTGGTTTTTCCACTGATTGTTTTTCTGACCTCATCCAAGTCAGTATCAGAACACTGAGCAATGCAAGAACATCCCTGAAACCAGGGTGAGACAGATAAGACTGATGTCTGGATGTCAATTAAGAATTACTGTTAGAACAGCACTGTGAGAACTGAGATATTAACAATGAGGTGGAACTATTTCATTGTGCACTTATTAGAAAGCATCAAAATCAGAAGAAGAAATTCTCCAGGTATTTCTGGATGGGTTCACTGGAGTGATTGCACTGTGCAACAGCCAAGCTGCTCTGCTTCCCTTTCCCCTAGGCAAGAAGGGAATTCCTTCACTTACCTCCTTGGAAAGGTGAAAAGTACCTATTTATGTCTGGTATGAAAATACAAGTGCTAGTTGTTCATTGCAATCAGCTAATGATTGCAGTAATATTGAGTGTGAAAACCAATTCAAAATGATAAGCACATTGCGCAGACAACTGACAATACCCTTTTCAATTTTAAAAGGGCATACACAACAGGACTAAAAGGAATCCAAAGCCACTTGGATAAGACCTTTAAGTCCCCTCTTGCACGAGTTGATCCTTGTGTATCCCTTCACCACCAGGCGCCAGGTACCTCTGAAACAAGAGAACTCTTCAACTTCACACAAAGCTGAAGACCTTTCGAAACTGAAGCGAACTGGAGCCGCAGCTTCTGCCACCGGGACCTCCGGCTCCATCGGCGCGGACAGCGCTGGCGTCGGAGCCCCGCTCCCTGAGCCCCCGCAGCTCCGTTACCGCATCCCACCGACAACCGGGTCGCTCCCCGAAACCCCCCAATACACGAGCCGGCAATTCCTACACAGACACAAACCCGCCCTGAGGAGCTCAGGTGCCGGGGCTCAGCGCTGCCAACCTGCAGAGGACAGGGCTATGGAGAGTGGCCCTGGGCAGGCGACGCGCACGGACCCGGACCCGGACCCGCACCCACACGGGCGCTGAACAGGGCGTGGAGGCAAAGACCCGCCGGGGCTGCCCCTTGAACGGGCGGACCCGCGTCCCCTCCGCCTGCCCCACCGAGCAGAACACGGACAGCGGCGGCACCGCGGGACGGGCCCGGCCAGGCCTCGCCGCGCCCGCACCGACTCTCCAGGGAGGCGGCGCCGGGCACTGCTCCGCGAACCGGAGCCGGGCCCCCAGGGGAAAGGACGGCGGCGGGGCGCGGGGGCACGCGCGGCGCAGGACTCTCACCGTGCTCCTCGGCGGGATCCCGGCGGGGGGCGGCGGCGGGAGCGCGCACTCCCCGCCGGTGGCCGCGCGCGGGAACCGGTGGCGGGAGCGGAGCGGCGGGGACGCGCCCGGTGTGTGGTGTCTGTGACCCGGATGGAGCGGGCGGCTCCACGCATGCGCCGGCCCCTTCCCGCGCGGGGGGCCGCGGGCGCCGGGTCTTCGCCCGTCGGGGCTCCCGTCGGCAAAGGGCTCGCAGGCGCTCTGAGGGAAGGAGCGGCGTTCACACGTACCGAGCCTCGGCGGGGCGGACGGCTGCCGGCTTGGCCTGGAGGAGCGGCTCCCCGCCCCTAGGGAGATGAGGTTGCCCTGGGAATGGCGTCTGACGGAGCGGGCAGCACTCAGGTGCTGCAGGGCCCAGTGTGGAGCGCAGGGGCCTCGTCATGTTCGTGATCGGCAGCCTCGAAAAGCTCGTTGAGAGCTGACAGGGGCGCCCCGGCAGGACCTGGGGGCACCGCAGAGGCTGAAGCCGGGGAAGAGGGCGCGGGACTGACCCGGGGAGCGCAGCAGCCGCGCTGCCGGGCCTCCCCCCAGGGGTTTGCGGCTGCGAAAGGCCTGTGCGTGCTGCTGGATGGCACCGCAGTGAATGGGCTGCACTTTGCCGTTGGCCTCGGCTGGGGGACGCGCTTGGATGGAACAGTGAGAGCTTGTGTCTGTCAGTAAATCATGGCTTAATCCATCGATGATCCCAGACGGTGATCATCTGAGCTGGGTGGTAAATGAATGCTCATGTACGTTTTACATCTAAAGACAACACAAACCAACGTCCTTTTTTTGGTGGTATTCCATTTTCCACAAAAAGCATGCAGAACTCTTGAATTTCACCGACACAAATACTTAGCTCAGCAGCTTTGTCCTCACTTGGAAAGCCTGAAGACAGGCAGGATTTTTGACATCAATACTGAAACTTCTAAAGCTGAGGTACAGAAAAAAGGCAGACAGTAATGACAAGTACTTCACCGGGCTTGTCATCAGTTCGTCCACAGTGCAGACGTTTAAGACAACCTTTAAGAGCACCGCAGAATTCACTTCTGGAAAGGTAAGGTCAGCCTCACTTGTCCAGACAAGGGATTCAGCGGTTTAGATGCAGTGCTAATTTAGGCAGTAGTTGGTTAGTCACAGATACCTCAGCCTTCCCTTGCTGCAGTCACATGCTTTATTAATTCAATACCATGTCCTACCTCCCCAGCAACATATTCTGCTTTAATACCATAAATTGCCAACATGTGTGTCCTTTTCAGGGGCATGTTAAGTACGCTCTCTTTTGTCATAACACCTCATTGTAATGCTCTGACATCTGGCTTGATTGCCACCTCTTTATGTTAGCAGTTGATGCAGTTGTCTGACGCCACACACCAACCCTGAAGCAGTGTATGTTAAAAACGCATTCCCACATTTACCCAAGAGTCTGGGGCTCAGGCATGCACTAGTCAGTGGTTTAATTCTCGTGTCCAGGGATTTCGGAGGAGCAGCTTTAGCACCAAAGCAGATAAGTCTGCTCTTTTTTTCTTTTTGCCATTGGTAGTGATCCCAAGGGATGCATTTAATTAAGAGTATCCTGAGGGTTATCTTCTGCTTATCCCCCTGGACTAAAACCCATATGGTGAGCATTAGATTAGGTTGCAAGCATTCAATTAAGCTACACTGCCAGGATTCTAAATTTATGAGTGTCTGTGTCTCTTAATGGCATTAAGAAATGCCCTTAAACTGTTCCTGCAATCAAAACATACTATCCTGTGGCTGAAGGATGACATCTGCAGCTCAGCGTTCCCAGCCAGCATTAGAGGTCCTCCTTGTTGTCTCAGTTTCAGTACTGAGCTGGTGGGCATGCACAAAATCATGAGTCACACCACCAATAATGCAATGCTTTTGTGATCTGACCCATCCTCTGTCCCCCCCCTTCTCTGGGCCATACTCAGATCACATTTTCAAGCTCTCCTCTGACTTTTTTAAAGCCCTGTAAAACTAAGATAGTGAAGCAAATTGGATGATTCCTAAAGCTGACACCAAATACTTGGAGACTCACGTAAACTTGTGAGCATTAGTAATGCTGCAGCCCCAAACCTGAGCTGTAGCAATCTTCATTTCACTTGCAGGTACCATGTTAGGAAAAAACCCAGCTCTCTAAATCCACACAGTACTTCAAAGGTAGTAAGCTAAATTCTGTCTTAACTTCTCTCAAGACATTTATGGCCATTAAAGCTATAGCAAGAATATGGAGCAGGACAGAATCATACAGGTTTTACCACAACGGTTTATTAAGTTTCATTTCCAAAGGTCTTGCCTAACAGACAAATAGAATTAAACAGTCATGCAACCCTGCTTGTGAAAAAACAAGCAGTTTTCCTTATAGTGCAATACTGAAAAGCTGGATTTTTTATTTCTTTTTTACCCATTTTAATCTGAACAAGAGAACATTGTAGGCAGATCATTTTGTACATTCAGCCAACACAGGAGCTGTATTCCACAGCATTAAGTTACATGTAAGATATACACTGAGAACGTATTAAGTGCTCTGGTGCACGCAGTGTGGAGGCAACAGATGTCAGCTCACATTCAATAAAGCAGCCAAGACAGGGAGAGTCAAGGAGCTACTCCACGAGGTTAGAGGAGACAGCAGCCTGTGGATTTCCGTGCATGTTTTCCAGCTCTCTGTGCTGAAAAGCACCATCCATTTGCAAATGGAAGCACTCTGCTGGGACAGTGCCCTGCCTCTCGGGATCAGGCCTGGGTAAGCTGAAGCTTTGACACCACATGCATGTTACAGTGTGCTCTACACCAGCAGATCATTTTTCACTATGCAAGAAGGACTAGAATGCAGCATGGGGCTCCTCTCCTTTAAACCTTCCTGTGCTGTTCAGCTCTGCTTGCTTCAGTCCCAGGCATGGCCACTGTCACCTCAGACTGAGAACACTCCGTAAAAAGTATAGACCTGAGGGTACAAACAGCTTCCTGTTTTCAGCTTGTAATGTCTGAACTAGAAGGGAGGTGTGCAGTTTCTCTCAACCCTGAGCTACATCCTCCCGCTGTTAGAGCACAAAGTCCTACAGTCAAGCTCAAACAGGCTTCTAGGAGCCCTGTCCCTGCAAGCAGGGGCTCTGCCTCAGAGCAGCTCTCCACCCCGGCACAGCATCCTGTGTCTCCCTCTCACCATGTCGGGTTGTAGGATTAGCAGAAAACCCTAACCAGCAGTTTCCAGGCCGCAGAGGCTGCACACCAGTCAACTGCACTCTTTAAATCCTACTGAGAAACCAAGAGCTGGGAAAACCACATCCTGTTTCACACAGGATCATCTTAACCATAGAAGTCAACAGCAAAATGTTTAGGCTGTTCTGACTAATTATTTTATAGCACAGCCACCTCTGTCATAATGCAACAGAGAAAATATTGCCATGTAAAAAGTGGAGTTTGCAGCCGTGTGTGGTTTAGCACGGCTTGTTTTAAAACACCATTCTTCTGTGGTTTCAGAACTAATAGATCAAAACAACTACTGCTTCATTGATTAAAAGGGAAGAGATAAGAAAAGGCACCACTCCTGTACCCTTCCCATCCAGCCTCCCTTGTACTACTGTGTTTTATGTTGCTCATGAACAAAAGCTGCGCATAAATCCACAATTGATTTCCAGGGATACAAAGCCAAAGGCAGTAAATCAGTGTCACTGCAACTCCAGCAAGATGAATGCTCTGGCAGTATTAGCCCATTAACATCATTCTGTTACTTAAACACTAAAGATACTGAGGGGATAAGAAAAACTGTTGTTTCTTGAGATTTCATAAGCTACAGTGTATGGGATGCCACTGATAACATCAGGATTGTCAGGCATCCAAGCTGGTGAAGAAACTCCACACAGGTACACAGCCAGCAATGGGACATCTGCTCTTCGCAGGAGGCCAAGGCTGCAATTTTTCTAAGCTGCACAAAAAATGCTAAAGCAATCTCAAGTATTTCCAGACCGAACTGGTGTTCAGGGCTGCAAGGCAAATACGCGCAGAAGAGCAACTCTGTTGTCATATACAACAGCAAGAATCTGGAGTAACTATATAAAGTCATTGGAGTTCTTGGGAATTTTTAGTAGTGGGAACCAGAAACTGGTCATGAGTCAAAGAAATTAATGCAGAAAGCCACTGCTGCAAATCCAAGATCCTTCTGACCCCCTGATACCAGAGTAACTGCTTCAAAATGCACTGAACACAAGCACTGTTCATTTCAAATCAAGTCCTGGAGGCACTCCACTATGCACAGAGCCCAGGTCACACCAAAAGGACTTAACCTTCTGTTTCCCAGCAAGACAACAGCTTTAATGAAGATGAGGATACCAAAGCACCAGTAGAACCTTCATATGCCAGTAACTGTTGTACTTTGTCCTTTTCACTTGACAAACTCCCCCCCGCCCCGTTGTGTCTATTCTCCCTTCGTATCAGCTTCAAGCCATCTCTTGGGAGCTGGAAAGATAAATATCCTGAGTACACAATGCTCCATTATTCACTGGCTGAGTGCTGGACTGTGCATGCTTCTTTCTTCTCCTTACCTCCTTCACAGTATTAGGCTAGTATCCTTTTTTGTGTGTTCCCCCCCTTTTTAAAAAGGGAAAAAGAGGGGACACCCCAGCTGCAGCACCTGGACTGAGCTTTTAGCTAAGGAACATCAACACCTTTAAGCGTTTAAGGCCACTGAACAAAGCTGAAAGTCCTGCCTCAACCAGAAAGGAAGTAAAACCAACAGAGAATCAGGACCTCATCAAGAGCTACAAAAGTTTCCCATCAGATACCAGCCATGTATCTTCTCATTTCTTCTTGCTTTCATAATTCACCGTGTTTCTTCTGCACCATTTAACCCAACTTGACGCTCCTGCTATGAAACAGAAAACTGGCAAATGTTCTTTGTTCTAAGCTGCCATGTAAGCATGTGGTGCTAGAAAACAATTCACATACTCAGGGCATGTGTGCAACACTAAACAGAACAGCTGTACAGGAGGTGCCCAAGACTCATGTTGGGAGGACTAAAGCATCTTGCTAATTCTAACCAATTGTGCTGCTCTAAAGACACAGAAAGTTGCAGTATTATTAGCACTTGAACACAATTACATTTTATTGCCATGTTAAGGTGTTTGGTGGTCATGCCGGAGACATGAGGAGTTACAACTTCTCTGGAAGCCACTACATCCTCTATAGATGGAAGATTAAATGCTGCCCTCCTCTCTCCACAAGCAACTCCTGGAAATACCTATTTGGAGAAACCCTGCTCCCAGCAGGACTAACCACTGCCCAGTCACTTTTCTTCCCGCTGCTCCACGTTTTCACATCATCAGCTATCCCATCGGTTCCATATTGCTGGGATACTGCACTCACCACTCCAGGCAGCACCTTCAGTGGAGGATTTAGTTCTTGCTAAGAGAAATGCTTTCAACTTCATAGCTATACAGAGTTCTTTATTTTAATAATCGGCCTTGAAAGTTAAGCCTGAGAGGAGCTTTAAACCGTTTCGAGGTTGGCTTTACACTTGCTTATATTTTCATAGGTAAATAAATAAAGGTCATACTTTTGACAATTCAAATCAGTTCCTTAAAGGTCACTCACTCCTTTTTGCTGTGCTCCAGCACCCGGTAGGGTGGAGCAGAAGCTCCTTTGGGGCCATGCTGCTCCTGCACGATCGGCAGCGTGGCTGGAGTATAAATTTCCGGCATGTTGTCATTGTTCTCTAGGGCGCCGTAGGAGAAAGAAGCTTTGAGGTCAGGCTGAACTGCAGTCCCTTTATCGTGCATGTTCTGCATGCCTGAAAAGAGCAAAGACAGAGATTAAATGCTTAGGAACAAAAGGGCATTCTTCTGCACTGTTAAATCAGCCAATTAGAAAGCTTCAGTGTTTGTGATCCTCGGCTCATCAGTTCCTTGAGCGTTAAAGGAAAGACATAATGTTCTTCTGCTTAGCACTAGGGCAGCTAATGGAGAAATATGCTTCCAGTGAACAAGGGATGGCCATCAGTTATTGATCAAGTGCTGCATATCTTTTATGCAGCTCACCAGAAAGAGAGTTTAGCTGTACTTCCTAAAAGGAATTTCTGCTCCTGCTGGTTTGTACCTCATGCAACATCTCTGAGCTTTCCCCAGTAATCAGTTCTAACTGCTGGATGAACACCAAGGCCAGGCCCAAGAGTACGCTCAAATCCAGTTCTGCTTCCCAGACAGCAGCCAGTCTGATAAACCCCTAGTGTCAAAGGGCCCAACACAAGTGGCATCCAGATGGCACATCACTGCTCTCTGCTCCAGGCAAACATGCACACATCCCTCTACATACACAAACGAGAAGGAAAAACTAGAAAACAACACAGCCACCTGATACATCTGGATACTTAACAGAGCTTAAACCTTGAGCTGTCCCTGTGCAGCCCAACACTTAAATAAGAGCAATAAACCACTGTATTTTTATTGTTACCTGGCATTGCATCCATTGAGATGTATGGTTCAAATGGTACAGATTTCTTCCTATTTCTTGTGATCAGGAAGACACCTAGAAATGCTATGAGGCACCTGAGAGAGAAACCAAGATCTAGTGAGATAACTGTGAAAAGGGAGAGGAGGTAACCTGCATGTTGTGTCTTCCAGTGTCTCTCATGTAGCACCATAAATAATAAAGCACTGGAAGCCAAAGAACTCTGAAGCTGGGAACTGTCTCAGGTGAATATGGCTCTTCAGCAGTGTTGCATCACCCAGCAATCAGACATTTCACCTTTACCAAAAGGCATTCATTCATTACCCTGGACTAACTGAAAAGGAAAGGAAGCAGGTCACAGGTTGGGTTTCTTTGAGAAAATTCCAGGATTTAGCAGCCTGACCTTTGAAAGGTTTCCCACAGGAAAACACACAACTGTCAATCTTGATTTTTCCAGCTTGCTGACACACTTCACAACATTTATCTCCCAATTGTTTTTTCTGCACTAATCTAAAAGACATTTCAGAGTGTTCCCTGATTATGGAAACCTGCTGACATCAGGACACTGCATGTTTTACTGATCAGATCTGCACTGTGTGAGGGTCCAAGCCCTAAGAAACAGGACTCTGGAAGTCCAGGCACAGGTCACTGAAGGCTGACTTCCCAGTTTTCCATCAAGAAAACTTTAAACACTTACCCAAGTGCAAACATACATATATGGAGAACATCTTCACCGGTGAAGTCCAAGTAAAAAGTTGCTCCTTTAAAAGGAAACAATTCATGAGCTCTTTCTTCCTCCCCTTACCCAAGCAGTCAGTGCTACATCTCCAGCACCAGTCCCGCCCAAAACCAAACCAAGACTCCTATTTCTGTAGTCAGCCCCTTGGTATTTTTAATGACCTTAAAATAGCAAAAAGTGGCCCGATTTCTACTTTTAACACAATCTATTGACAAACACTGAGAGTTTCACTATTAAAATACTTACTCTGGTGTAACTAATACAGACGCAAGTAAATCTGTACAACAACCAGTACAAATCTTTCCACACTGGGGCATGGTTTTGTGAAGGAAACACTGCTGAAACTATTGCATGTCGCTCTGCTATAAAACCTGAGCCAAATTCTCCCCACATAAATGAGAGAGACCATTTCTGAAGTCTCAGTGACAAACCCCATCAGATCCCTTTTAACTAGAGCAGGTTACAAACTCTTGACCCCGAACAATATACGGCTCAAACCAATAAGGTGACTGGTTTCCTCAGTCCTGGATGTCAACAGGACACATGTCCTGGCTCCTGCTCTTTACATTTCTAACTGAAGTAAATAAGCTGATCAATCTGAGAGCAGCATATGGCTTGGAACGTGACAGGAAATAAATATTAGCCAAAGAAGGCCACAGGCTCTGTGACATTGAGAAACAGCAGTAAAAGGCAATGTGTAATTTAGGGGGGGAAGCTATTGCCCTTACGTACATAGAAGAGCTTTACTGCTTACACAGGTAGCACCCATCACTGTGAGCAGATGCACCGTTGAGTGTTGGGGCTTTGGGCTGGTTGGTTGTTCTCCCCAGTTTTGCTCAAATGTCTTAAGTGAGAACAAAACCTTAAAAGGCTGCTGCCAGGTTTGCAGCCTGAGGGGTTTAAAACCTCATCACTGTTTGGGCAAAGCTTTTCCTGGGTGGCAATGACTGAAATTAGAGCAAACTGTTCAGAGAGAAAAGGGCCTACAAAGCTGTGAGCAGCTGTGTTCTAGGTGCAATGAAGAAAAGATTATTGGGAAGGGAATTGTAACCCCTTTGTACAGAGGAAGCAAATGCGTTTAGACCCTGCATCACACATTTTAACAAAAGCTAGATACAATTACACATGGAGAAATTTTAGCTGTGTATTGAAGGTGCACATCTCATACATAACCCTCTTCTACTCATACTCTTTTGCCCTTCTTTTCAAAGAGGCCACCCCAGTGTTCGTGCTGTTACCTGCTGTGATCGCTGCCGTTGTGGACAGGATGTAGCCAACACTGGCAATCTGAGAGGAGTCATAGAGCTGTGAGGCTTGTGCCAAAAACCTGCAGTACAGTGACAAAGAACAGGGCTTGATTTGAGAAGGATACTCAAACTACACAGCAGTTAACATGATCCTAAGGACAGGTTTCCTGTTCGGAAACACGTTTCAAAAGTGATCCATAAATCTGAGAAACTTTATTCCCTTTCTCACTAAATTCCAAGGGATGCTGCTGCTGGTTTATAGGAATGATGGAAGAGTAAACCTGGCAGCTAAAGGCTGTGAAATTACTGCCACTGGCCTCAGGGCCAGAATGCCACTCACATGTGGAACAGCTTTCTACCCCTGCTGCTACTAGCTTTTTACGTTATTACAAGTACAGAGGAACAAAACACCCCAAAAAGCACTTAGACATTATCAACACCACAGACTCTGCACTTTGACTTCAGCCACTGCACATATCCTGCATTCCATCTGCCACCATTTCAGTCTTAACACTGTTTTGCATAATAGTTGCATAATATGTAAGTTTGGACTTAAAACTACTTGGCAGTGTCACTATGTGGAAAACCAAAGAACACCATTATCCCAGGCTCCTGTGACATGGATTTGAGGACAGGTAACATAAGACAATGGATAATTCTCCTAACATTTAATCAGCATTCTTGGAGCTGATAACCAACAGCCCATTAGCCACTGGTCCACTGAAAGCAGCATAATTACAGGCAAAAAGAGAGTGAATGTCTTACGTTGCTTGGAAGATGGCTGTTGCAATCATGCACACTAACATGATGTAGAAGATGGGGTAGTCGAGTTGCAGGTTTCCTTGTATGGAGACGAGGATCATGCCCGCCACAGCCTTCACTGTCACCGCAGTCATGGAACCTGTGAAGGTTTGCCAGGATGGGTGAAGCGGCAGCGCCCGCTCAGCAGGGCTGGAGCTGCAGTCGCGCTGTGCCTGCAGGCAGCCACCAACACAACAGACCTACAAGGACCCAAACCCCTCTTTGGCCAGGTCAGACAAGGGACACAAACTGCCTGGTTTATCCCCAGCTCTGCCCAACAACTTCACTACAGAGAGCTCCAGTAAATCACCCAGCCTTTCTGTAGCACCTTCCCTTGTCTACAGGGCTGGGAGCATTAACAGTGTTGTGCAACTACTGTGATGGAAGGATCCAAGTGTTCATTTCTGATGGCATATTGGCTCAGTTAATAAAGCTAAGGAAGTTTTCAAAACAAGAATCAGAAAGAGCCTGCTTCCTTTCCATTTCTGAAAGCACAGCCAGGGCCATTCCAAGTTAGGATAGTTGCTGTGGCTGCAATTCACAGAGCCTGTGAGGCATCAGCTACTGAAATCCAGCCCCAAGAAGTTAAAAGAGAAACAAAAAGACACTGCAGTAACTGAGGCAATAGAAATAGCAAGCATTGAGGCTTGTGACAGATTCAAGAGCCTGTCACACTGTGTCACTGCCTTGCTGTTATTCACCTTTTTGAAAGTTAATTGATCACAGTTTCTTACAAAACAAAAGTAGGTAAAATACTGTACCATGCTTTGCATGCACAGGTTGAAGTTAACACCACCAATAAATAACTGGTTTCTGTATTTGGCAGATTATTCATCCTTATGGGAAATAAGTCTTTTTTGTTCAAAGGCCATTTGCACAGATCCTAGACATCACTGCAAGGCATTAGCTTCATGTGATTTATAGTAACCTTTCTGGACTAGATTGGTGCATTTTATGACACTAATGAGGTCAGTATAATTTCCTATATGCCACAGATGCTTAGTTTACTCCAGTTTAGTGTTATAAGCCAGAATTAGAAGATTTACAAGTCCGTATCAACTTACCCAGCAAAGCTACCAGCAGGAGAATAACTACAATGTAGTTTGCATTTTTCTCCTTGTAAAAATACAGTAGCAAGCAGAACATGATGATCTCCACAAGCTGCAGAAGACAGAAGTGAGACTATTAAAACATGCAGGGTGTGTGGGGTTGGCAGTAAATGGGATTCTGAGCCAGTCAAATATCAGAATTACACAGGAGAGCAAATCAAAGGAAAATGAGGATCCCACACAATTCTAGATCAAGTTTAGCGTGATCTCAGCTTCTAATGGGTGACACTGAATAGCTTCTCACAGAACAGGAGACAAGGAACACTTTTGATGTTAGATTTGTGGTAAAGCAGCAGATCAAATAGTCCTGACTGAATATTCACATGACAGATCTCAGCCTACTTTCTGTAATGAGATTCTTTCAGTGAGCCCTGGAGCACATATCTTATTTAATGGCTTTATTTAACTTATCTCCATTAAGAAATGATACATTCCATGAGATTTCCAATGAGAGACTGATGGCTCAGTCTAGAAAGTCAGATGCAAGCCCAGCATTTGGACACCTCTGGAGCTGCTGCTGTCAGCTGCCACAGGCTGAAGCCGACAGCTCTGGGAGAGAGCAAAAGACTTGAAAACAGATAAAGATAGTTAAGTCCTAACAGAAGAAGTCAGAGCAAGAATGGGAGAGTTCCAAACCAGGCATGCATGTGTCCACGTGCAACCTGAACCGACACCAGGGAACATTGACACACGTTCATTAGCAAGTACAAGGAGTATTGGTAGTAACCATAGAGAAAAATAATGCTCGAAATGAAGCTCCCCATCAGGCATATAGCAGAAAACTGGCCCACATTTTATGGGCCATCTTACCATATACAACAGAAATGGCCAGCTCACTAAATGCCTAGTGATATTTTCTCCTGTCATCTTCTCATGACTATTAGGTCCAAATGTTATCAGCAGATAAGTTCCAACAATTGCCAAACCACAGCCTACAAAGGACAAAACATAGCGCCCTTTGGCGACCAAAGGACAAAAAAGAGAAAGAAAGAGAGGACAGTTAGTGGGTTAGTGCGGATGCACGGGAGTACTATCACACATGCACAGTGACTATTAATGCCATCATGCACATTTCTCTGGATGATTTCCAGGTATTTCTAAAATCTGACAGATTCAGAGGATTTGGCACAAATCAGATAAATAATCCCAAAGAAACAAAAAAATCCCTTTTTAACAAACAGTGGCTCAGACGAGGCAAATCTTCAAAGAGGTACTAGAACTGAAGGAGACCTTGCCATCCCTCCAATTATGATTCCTGAAAGGCCATGCTGTGTGTTGAATGGCTTGTAAACAGGGAGGAAAACTGAAAAGGAACTGTGGAACTTACTCAAGAAATCCTTGGGCTTCCATTTCTCTTTAATAAATATAATTCCTATGATTGCACTGGCTATAAAACAGAGGAGAGGGAAACAGCGAGTTATGCATCAGTCCATAACTCAGCCATCAGCAGTCTCACACTGAACACACTCATGTTGTATGGCTGTTGCCTCTTCCCCCTTACCTATAACAGACACTGCACTGAGTGGCACAATCAGTGAAAGAGGAGCAAAGGCGTAAGAGGAAAACACTCCCAGTTCTCCCAGCACCAGCAGGAACAGTCCACACCACCACGTCTTGGTTTTGAAGTAGGCTCGGGGGTCTTTGGAACCTGCCAGCCGGACGTGGCTGTATTTCTAGAGGACAAAAGAAAGGCAGAGAGGCTTTGGTGTGCTTGATGCTTCTTAATGCAGGATGAGTATTTGCTTCATGATACTTACCTGGAGGTTGAGTGCAATACTGATGACAAGATGCCCAAAAATAGCCAGTAATGCACCAATCAGGTTCTCCTGTTGGAACACACAGATAACTAAGTTTAGCCAAGGAAGTTTTGCGCACCTGCAAGAGAAGAAACTTTTAAAACAGTTCCTAGATCATCTGTCAATAAACTGTGTTTATCTTCCTCCCTTCCTACGTGATCCAGGGCAATTCAGGTAAGTTCCCTGTGGCTGTGTTCCAAACCTGTGAAACACCCTGTCCCAGCTACAAGAGACAAGACACTCGCTACAAGAGATTTCATTAGTGTGCATGTATTTGCATTCTTTGCAGTTTCTCAGAGGGGAAGAAGACAAAGCCAAACACAACGACCCATTCACTCATTATTCCCTTTGAAAAACTCTTCATGAGGATGATTGTTGCCCTGGAATTCAGCAGAGTATGGAGCAGGAACCTCTGCATTCTGCAGGTCACATTTTAAGAACTGTTCTGCTCTTCTCCACTTACAGCATCTGCTGGTTCAGGTAATTCAGCCTATTTCATGAGGCAGCCCAATTACCATGGGTTTTATGCTGGCTTTCATAGGAACCAGCTATTTCAAAGTAATAGGCAACCGGTAGTAGCTCCCAACCCCTCCTACATGAGCATTCCCAGCTCAGCAGTCATTCTCACGGTCTTAAGACAGAATCTGAAATAAAACAAGATGTAAAGCAGGCTGAGTCACAAAGGAAATGTACATTAGGAGTGAACAGGAGAGCCTGAGGCTAAGCCAGGCCATTTAGCGTTTGTGTTCCTCCAACAACTGTCGAAATCTCATTAGATGTCATTAGCACTTTTCATTTCAGTGCTAGTCTCCAAGATACAGTCTAGTACTTTGATTGATTGGGGATAACTGAGCTCACATTCGTATTACTCCCTTAACAGCAAATATACTACTCTCGATTTTCTCACACATAGTAAGACAGGGACTTTAAGATTTCAAGTTCTTATCAGTGGAACAAAAATCTCTTTATCACAGTGTATGAAAATAGGATTCATCCAAGCAGCTTAATTTAAAACCACCTGCGAGATCTTCCCACAACAGTAAAGTTGGCAGGAAAACATCCCTGTGTGATCACAGGTGTAGCCAGAGCAGCTCAGCACAGTTCACTGCCGCAGCAACTGCCCTTTGGTTTAGAACACACAGTTTCTTTCTCTCACTGCTGTAATGCACTGGGGCCTCCAGGCATGGCTGAATACAAACCCAGTGCACTTGCTGCAAACAAATAACCAAAATACAGGGGCACGGTCAGTTACTTGAATAGTTGGGGCCTTCTAGGGATAGGCTAGGGGAGAAACCTGACCTTGTATGAAAAGGAGTCGGTGTGTGGCTGCGCAGAAACTGCTGCCGTGGCCAATGGGAGTTGCTGAAGTTGTAGGTTTGGACTGTTGCCTCTTTCCATTGTGACTGATTGGAGTGTTTGCTTTTCAGCCTCCTGGATGCTAGTGCTTCTTTAAAGAAGAGACTTGGACCCTGCTGGAACCACTTTCTCTGTAACTTGGTACCACGTCTTCCCATCCATCTTGTTTTCTGAGAGAAGCAACAGTTAGGTGAGCCCCAGAAAACTCTGTATAGCCTGTCTGGGCTACACCGAGATACAGTAGGCACTGTAGGCAGGAGTGTAGAGGAGCCGATATTGCCAGCCAGTCAGTGGGGCAGCAAGGTTATATTCCTCCGAGGTAACACTAATTAAAAACCAGAAACAAACAAACAGAAGACAACAAAGAATTAAGTCAAATTAACTCAATGGTCCAAAATATGCATTAAACCCTACTGAAAGAAAGGCAACAGAGAACTCCCTTCTTGCAGTCTCAAACACAGGAGCTCACACACTGGCATGGCCCCAGGGGTGACATACTCAGCTGGCATTTAACATCAGGCCTTGCCATTTGGAAAGCTCTTATCGAAGTCTCTGAAGTCCTCCAAATGCTGCTTTTCATTTCTCTGCTCGCTCTGTTGTTTGTTCAGGACACAGCACTACATTAGTCACCCCATCCCCACGTGCTGGGGATGACAGTGCTGCTCTTCATGCTGAGGTCATTTCAGTGCAATCACTGCAAGCAGAGTTTGGAGGCTGAATTCCTCAGAGCCAGAGTCATTATAGGTGTCTGGAAAGCACCACAAAGAGCAAGCCTGTCTGATCCCTGCACGCTATGACAGCTCCTTCAGCAAAGACCTCAAGGAGCACCAGCACTGTCCCCCTTGTACCGTGGGGGATGGTGGCGTGTAGACATTGCAGGGGCACAATCTTCCCAAGTGGAATACCCTCCTCAGTCCAAAGACTACCTGAAAGGGCACGGGTGGAGCACCCCTTATGCTCAGGCCCTGGGCAACTGGCTATCGGTCAGGTAGCAGAACCCATCCCATGTTCAGGCTACAACCTGCAAGCTCTCCTGGCCAGCCTTTGCCTGTGAGGGATGACTTTAGCTCATGGGTTGTCCCCGTGCCCCCAGCGTGGGGGACAGGGCTGGCGTGACAGCCCAGCACCACCAGAAACACCCCGAGTGAGGGACAAAGCCCCCATCACCCCACTGTCAGGGTCCTGCCCGGGCAAGGCAGAACCCGGCTGAGGGCGGGAGCTGCCCCTGGAGGCCCACCCCCCGGGTCAGGCCGCTCTGCCCGCCGACACCCGCGGCCGGGCCCCAGCGGCGTCCTGTTCCCGCCCAGGACCCCCGGAGAGCCCACAGCGCCGAGGAGACAGCGGAGACCTCCCCGGCCCCGCGCACTCACCTGCGCCCCCAGCCCCGTCGCTCTGCCCCCATGGCCCGGCCCTTCGGCACCCACCTCGGCTCCCGGCCCAGCGCCGCGACAGGCTCCCGCCCGGCCCCTCCGATTTGCCGCCAGCCCCGTCACTCCACGGCCGGGCCCGGGCTGCCGGCGGGGATTGGCTGCCGGGCGGGGGCGGGGCCTGCGCAGCCTATGGGTTGAGTCCGCCTGCGGCGCAGGGCTCCGAGGGGGCGGGCGGGAAGTGCCAGGTTCCGCAGCCCGTTTCGGGCGAGGCGGCACCGGGGCGGTACCGACACGGCCCTGGTGCGGGCAGGCGCCTCCCGGAGCCCCGGCCCGGAGGAGAGGGGAGAAGGGCGCGCCCCGGCCCGGGGCTCCGGGGAGAGCCGCAGCACCGCGCTGTCCCGCCGAGTCCAGGGGCCGCAGCCCGCCTCGGGGGCGGTGGCGGCTCCGGGATGTCCCACCCAGCCTCCAGAGCCGCCTTAAGACTCATGCGCGGCTGCGCGTTCCCAATCACGCGCACCACGGCTCTGAGAGTTCACCTGTGATTGGATGCCTGCCGGAGGGCCCAAAGTAACAGGGCCAGTGATTGGAGGAGAGCTGGGTAGGCCGTTGTTTCGGCAGCCAGGTGCCCGCGTTCCCTCAGGCGGCGGTAGCGCCGAGGGCCGCCGCGACCCGGCGCGCACGGGGCGGCAGCGGCGGTAGCGGGGCGGGGATGGGGAGCACCCCCGGGGCGGGGCCGTGCGTCTCGTCCGGTCACCGAGCGGCTCCTCCCGCCCCTGGCCGCCGATCCCTCCTCAGCGCCTCAGCTGAGAGGTTCGCCCCGTGAAGCGAACGGATGGGGTGCCCGAGTCGGTACACGGGGACAACCCGCAAAAGCGATCCAGGGCGCTGAGTCCCCCTTAAAGCCCCCTCATGAGCAGTGCTGCTGCGCAGTGCTCTGTTCCCTCTGCTTCTTAGATAAAACGGAAATTAAATGCAAAGTGACCACTGATTTCTTGGCTTGAACGCTGCATTAATATTAGATTTGCCTTTAACTTACATATGCCATTTAAACCGAAAGCTGGGCTTGTAGTTACGTGTTTCCTCTTATCTCCAGAGTTTAGATTTCAAGGGTTTTCCAGTCCTTACAAACACCTCAGGAAAGCAATCCCAAACTCGGGGATAAAAAAGAGGATTTCGTTCTCAATCAAGGAGGTTTCAGTATAAACTCCTTCAGAATAAGTGAGTAACAACAACGTTTGCAGTTTATGTCTTTGGTGTTGGTTTTGGGGGTATTTTTTTGCGACAGGGTGAGCAATGCGGCCATGCAGCGGTGTTATTGCATTAAACCCTGAAATCACTCACAGAACGCCCTGGCCTGAGCCACCTGCTGCCACCTTCCCGAGCTTTCACCCAGAGCCACCCGCAGTGTTCCTGCGCTCTCCAGGACACACACGCGCGTGTGTGTTGCGTTTCCTCTGAAACTGGAGGAACCCGCAGGAGCTGGCGCGGACCCTTCGTGCCTTCGGCTGCCCCTGATGCGGGAGTTGCGCCGGTACATCTGGTGTCTGGCCAGCAGAGGGAACCAGAGAGACGTTTTAAACCCATCCCGTTCTCCCTGGCTGCTTTTCAAGTGCGGCCAAGCTCACAGGTGCCGAGGGCCTCCTGGGCTTTCTGGATCCAGCTTCCAAGCTGCTTCCTCTGCTGGTGGGAAGAGGATGCCCGTGGCCCCTGCTGGCAGTCTCCTGCTGTCTGGTGACGATGTGGTAACCCCAGAACTCTGGAAATGAAGTATATTTTCTGGAACTTTGTGTGCTGGGTATGTAAAGCAGGGAAATCAAGGAAGTATTTGGCATCTTCCCTCTTTCTTCTTCTGCCTTTGGCATCTTCTTTTTCTTCTGCTTCCTTTGATCTCTTTCTCCTTGCTTGTCTCTCCCATCTCAGTGATATCAGAAGTGTATTATCTCAGATTGAATAACAGCAGTCAAGGACGTAAAGGACAAAAGATGAGGGGAAAATGATCAAGGTGGAGAAGTTGCTTAAATACTGTCTGTAGGCGCCATCAGTCTGTCTGGTCAGCTTCCAGGAGCTCCAGCTGACCTGATGCTAAGTTCTGACTAAAAGAGAAGAGGCAGAGTCTTAAAGTAGCTTCACAAAGCACTCCCTTCCCTTTGAGAATTTCCTGCTTGAAGGGCAGAGCAGGCAGGAAGCCAAACCACAAGCTACACAAGGGCTTGGCTGATTCTTTCTTAAGCTTTATCCCTAGAGAAAAGTTACTGCAGTAGGCAGGGGAGGGGAAGCTTTAGGTCCATTAAGAACGGCCTCTTTGGGGGCTGCTGACTTCTTAGTTTTCTCCACCAAAAGCACTTGGCTGTGTCCTCTTCAGCACAAGCCGTTTTGGAGCACATTCCTTTGGCAGGGTAGGCAGGGATAAATTGCCAGTATGTGAAGTTTACCCACTTGTAATTTAGGCCATGTAAAGAGCTTATTTGCTTCTTGCTACCTGACCTAGAATACCTCACAGGTGAGTTGACCCACTTCTATAACTGCCAGTTCCCTATGGCCTCACACATCCCTACGTGCAGCAGAGGGCTGGAGTTTGCCAGGTTCTGATGGACTCGCCTTGCAGCACAGAGCCCCTCACACTGCCACAATCCACAGGGCAGGAGGTAAATTTCCAAGGGCGTGTAGATGTCTAATCTCCAATTACTTTCAACAACACCGAGGTGACGATGGGCATGCCAAACCCAGAGCTGGATGCACTGGATGGGAGAAGGGCTCTGGAGCTGTTTCCCTGACACGTGCTTATCCTGGAAGGCGCTAATCAGAAACGTGCTGCTGGAGTAGTAACTCCCCTGGATGGGGCAGGGCTGAGCATGGGACTCGGTCCAAGCCACAGCAGGCTGGTCAGCAGGAGCAGCCAAGCCTGGGCACCACCAGGGAATGCAGCTTGCAGATGCAGTTTTTTATCAGCTGCTTTGGAAACCTGCTGCAATTTTAATAGCTGGCTCTAGCAAATTGGAGCAATCTTGCTTTCCTCAGCACAACCCTCTTGTCCATGGAGAGCAGGGTGGAGAACCTCAAGCACGTGGCAGGGCTTCCACATGGCAGGGCCTCCACATGGCAGGGCCACGTGGAGACGCAAGCCGAGGCAGTGCAGTGGCTGTTCTGTTTTGAGTTCTGGGGCTTGGTAAAAGCCAGCTAGCTCAGGATCCCTGCCTGGTGCATGTGGACAAGCCCTCATATCCCATCCTGAGAAATCTCCAAGTTTGGCATCCTGGGGGTGTCACACAGCTGAAACAGCGTAAATCAGAGCAGCTCTGCCGAAATTCCCGGAATTGCATCACATACCTCAAATTTTGATTTGTCCTGAAGCATTTTCCTACAAGGAAAAACGTGGAAAAGATTATTTGTGACCATTCGCTGTGTAACTCAGGTGGCATTTTTATGGCGAAGGCCAAATCTGCAAGTATTAAGTGTACAGATAACAAAAACTGGAGACCGGGGATGCGATTCCCAGTTTTAATGGAAGTGGCACACATTTGGGTTTTGTTACTTTTAGCACTGTAGTAGCACTATTATGCTTGTCCATGCACGTAGCAAGAAACAGCTCAGCTGCAGTAGCAAAGCAGACTGGCGGAGTGATTTGAGCATGATCTCACTGTAAATCAACAGCAGGTTCTCCAGCAGACAGCACTGGCTGCCCATCCCATCCAGGCTTCTCCTTAGTCTGCTCTTTTGCAAGACCAAGCAGAACAAGAGGCTCCATTCATCTCCCAGCCATTTCTGGTCCTCTCTTAAGGGGCAGCAGGTCACTCGGGTTGCTGCTGCTGTACACCAGCAGCACAGGTCCTGCTGCATGGTGGGTTTTAATCAACTCATCCTACACAGGCTTCTGTTTCCCCACTTTCAACCTCGCATCTTTGCTGCTCCTTGATCCTGCAGAAACTGCTGCAAATCCATCCAGCCTCGTGCTTTGCATGAGTGGTTTAATGCCCAAACTACCTTCTTTTCTCCTCTTGACTGTGCATTGCCATGTTCAATCCAACCCATCCTGTTCTCTTTCCCTCACTAGCATGCACATGCTGTTTTGGGGGGACATCTGATCACTCTCAGAACCCAACTCTGAAGTCATCAGAATAGGAACTAAGTTGCTTCCAGGCACTATTTTCCATTGGTAACTGGCAGACAAGACAATTAACAAAGTACACATAATGACAGAATGCTCTTAAAGATCAGGAACTTCAGCTCTTTCCATCCTACGTACTGGAATAATTTCCCATTTGTGTTAGTACAAAGCTGTTTCTTTCATCTTGAATGGTGTCCCAGAGCTTCCAGGCCCCACTGTTTTTTCTCCTGGGATTGGCAGAAGTAGGGCACGCTACTGAGGGCACTCAGCACACCATGGGACCACATCTGAGAAGCTGGAGGTATCAGCCACAGGCTGGGTTTGATTCCTTTGGCTCTATAACTCGGATCCCGCCTAGGCCTCTCTTGTGAAAAGCCCATTTCTGGGAGCCCAGCTGGGGAAGGTGTGGTGACTGCAGCGCTGCATTCTGCCGCAGGCTGAATTAACTGGGTCCAACTCAGACGTTACGGGTGGCATTTTGGATTTGCCGTGGCTCCCAGTATATAAAAATTGCTGTGAAGACAGCAGAGAGATTTTGTCTTCCTCAGAAATATTCAGTTTTCCATGATTTTCCATGCAGTTTTCCATGCATCACGGGACCTCCATGAAACGATTAGCATTTGAAACGATGAAGGCATCTACTTCAATGCACAATCACAATCAAAGCATAAAATTTGGGGGTGCAAGCAGTGACTTAGAAAACGATGCAGGAAATACATGAATCCCATCATTTCTGCTGCTGGTGCCTCCAGCTGGAATGTCACCTTTAGTTCTGGCCACCCTGATTCTAGCAAAGAACTACAGCACAGATGAGTTAGAAACAAGAGATGACCGAGTCCCAGTAAAGACTGAAAACACTGAAGATGTTTAATTTAGAGGGAAGAAAAATAAGATGGCTTGAAATGGATGTGAGATAACTAAGGAAAATGAAATAGTGAGCTTTTTCCATATCATATAGAACAGGGGGATGTCAGCAAAACCTTAAAACCCAATAAATTGCAACTTGAAAGAAGGAAGGAATGGTACAAATAATGTTCATGCCCATTTGTAACCCGGGGTGGTAGTTTACCATGAAAGCTGTTTGGAGCAACAGATACACAGCTTAAGCACAATGAGTCACTGCAGCGAGAGGTCGCTGGTACAGCTTGGCAGCAAGTGGGATAGTTCTCTTGCTAGAATGAAACCCCATGTCCAGGATTCAGTGGTGTCACTCACCAGTCTGCAGAGATCAACAGCACCCCATTGTCCAGGGGAGGAACTGGAAACTTCCCTGCGCTGGTACGAGGAAGTGTTTTATTTCACACTGATTTCCAAAGCCGCTAAACTCACCTTGTGCCTTTGTGCTGACTTCAGTGGACCTGGCCTTTGACTGACGGCTGACTGTGTCTGCAACCCCTGTTTGGTGTTGGCCTGTTCCTAAAATCCAGCCAAGAAGGAACAAGATTCCTCACTGTCGGTTGCAGGTAAGGTGGAAGCCCAACAGATGTTCTAAGCTGCTTTCTCATATGCTTTATCTTTTAAATGTCTACTGGGGCTGACGTTCCCTTTGCTCATACCCAGAGGTGCCCCTTTTTAATTCTGCATTAACCTTTTCAAGCAAATCTTGAGCACGCACCAGGCAGGAACTGCTCAATACCAAGGGAGGAAGAACACCTCCCTGACCCTGGGACAGCAGCAACGCCTGTCCCTGCCATGATACTGAAAGACCCCAGAGCATCCCAGGAGTTTGCCTCCCAGAAGCCCAGCCTGTGTTGGTTGGTGACAGGAAACTTCTGCCAGGAAGCTCAAGGCAGGTGAACATTACAGCTTGAACAGGTACCGGCTTTTGAGGTTCAACCTCGGGGCTGGGAATCAGGTCTGGGTACGTACAAGTGATGTAATGGACTGTGCCCTTCCACTCACCGTGGTGCTGTGCCAGTTTGTATCAGCTGAGGCCCTCACCTTCCGGTTCAGGTCCTGAACCAGCTGCTGATTCACCCTTGTGTAAGTCACTTAACTGTTCTGTGCCTGCTGCTCCCCACCCATGCCGCCGTGACCGAGCTTCTCTGGGTGTTGTAAGCTGTAGTCCGCAGGAATTCACCATGTTGTGAGATACGGAAGATGTTAAACCCCAAAGTGTTATTAACAATTATCAGATAGTTTATAATAATATATGCACTGCTCATGGACTTCTCTGTCCTTCCATGGTGTCTTGCTGTAGCTGGGATTACCTTTGGATTGTTTTGTTCTTTAGAGAGTGTTTGTCTTTTCTGCACAGCATGTCTGCATGGCAGCCATCTCCTAGTGAGCTGTCCCCTTTAAAACTGCCTCGAGTGCAGGCTGGACACATCCACCCTGTGGTGAGGCACAGCACGTTGACTCAGAATATTTGATGACTTTGCAGCACTAAGACACAATGAAGACAACACAATTTAATGAACTTTAATAAGCTGCCACTCATCAGCTGCGACACCTTAACTGGCTGCATGCACGTTCTTGAAGCAGTTCAGGCTTTCACAGTCATTTGATCTAGTTTAAACATCAGCCGCGGTGTTCTCAACAGCCATGTCTTACCTCACAAGCTGGGTGTGCAAAGAGCACACGTACAGGGTTCCCAGCCTCAGCTGACACGGGGTAATCCTGTTTGCTCCCACAACCCATACGCTAAGGCTGAACGTTCTGAGGCTGACTCACCCTGCGCCAGGACCTGCGCCAGCACGTTCCCACTTGATTAAACTGGTTTGCAGGCCATAATTATTTTCTATATCATACTATAATGGCTTCGCATCATATTAATTTTAACATTGTAAGAATTTGCTTCTGGGAACGGCCTTCTTGAATTCATCACTGACTCATGATTTACTGTAGGAGATAATATCTAACCTACAAGAGCAGAACAGGAAACTATCTATTTAAAAGATGTCAGTGTCTGATAATTTATGGCTATAGACAAAGAGACATCTGAGAAGGAAAAGCTGGACGGATCCTGCAGTCTTTACGTGGTCACTGCTCTCAGGCAATAAGGAACTTTTGTCCAGTAACCGGAGGACCTGCTTTTGAGGCAGTGACAGCTGAAAATGGACAAAGACTGGAGGAAAAAAGAAGTGGAACCCAGGAATGGAGTCCCCGGAGCTGTCAAAGCCATCTTCAGCCCTGGGACCAAACCCTATGTTAAAATAAAGCTAGTTAAACATCATGATTTCTGCAGGCACTACACCTGCTTATGTAGGAAACATAAGAAAGAAACAGGGAAAAGATCAGTCTTTCTGTGCTGAATCTTTCATGCTGGTGTCTTCTTGCTACCGTCCCACTCTTGTGCTTGAACTGGACTCCTCCACTTGCAGCACTGAATTAGCCTTGACCAGCAGAGGTTTTCTGCAGCTACAGCTTGATGACAAGAAGTCCCTTTCAGCCAGCAGTAAAAAGTGTTATGTCTCAGAGCACATCCCAGGAGGTAAGGCTTCATCCTGGGAATCTGACAAGCCTTTCCCTTTGTCCCGTGATCCATGCTGTGATTTTGGGTAGCTCATATAACCTTTGGCACCAGAGTTGCCTCTGAGGACAGCGGTTCTCTCAGGAGCGTGATGCTCCTCGGGAGCTGGGGATGAAGTGTTTCTGTGCACAGATCATAGAAGAGCTGCAGCCAGCACCAGGGCTGAGAGTGCAGGAGGCAGCTCCAGGAGAGTGTGACCTGCTCCCCCGGGACCTCTGGCATCCCTGTCCAGGTTAAGGTGCTTCGGGACTGGAGCAGCGTAAGGACAGGGCTGAACCCTGAGCTTGGTGTGAGCTGCAGGAGGCACAGAGCCTCCAGCAGTTACCTGCAGGCTTGAACAAACCCAATACAGATTCTCCAAGTCATCCTTAGCTCAAACCCACTCTGCAGCCACACACATCTCCCTGTCCCTGTAGCACTTTCACAGGTGCCCCCCTGGTGTCTGGGCAGCATCACCTCGACTGCTGTGCTCAGTTGGTGTCTTGAGCAAAACGAGTCACTTAGCGCTGGCACCAGAGGAGCCGGAGACAGCAGCTGAACACAAAGCCACGTTCTCTGCAAGAATTCAAGTCCTCAGCGTCTGTGTGAATGCAACCTTTGCATGCTGGGCAGTCACAGAGAGACTTACCTACACTTGGGAAGCACTCCTAAGAGTTCGGCCCTAATACTGCCTCCAGCTGTATCATTACAGTCACTCACGATGGAGACAACTGGATTTTAAATGTGGGTTTTCCTTTGTTGGTAATTACCCACAGGTAAAGTCAATTCAAAGGCATTCACAAGCTCTTTTTCTAAACAGACCTCTGGATTTCTGCAAGCAAAGCAGCACCGTTTCTGGCCAGACAGTGCTCATGTCCAAAACCACAAGAGGATTAAATGGGGAAACGTTTGGAAAATGGCCTTCTCCATTGAGCCCTGAGCTGGGAGGGAAGGTGCTGCTGGTGATTTGGCTCTGATGCTCTGGGTGCAGAGCACCATCTCGCACAAGCTCAGGTCACTCACAGCTTCTTAAGGCACATTTGATTTAAGCCGGTGTCAGGACACTGCTGAGTCCCCCTTCCAGGAGCTCTGGGTGGGTCCCTTTGAACCTCTGCTGAGAAACCATCCAGCACCAGTGCCGACAGTTTAGAGTAGCCATAAGGAATCACTTGAACACCCCACAATAAACTGTAGGTGCCAGAGGTTTCAGGAGAAGCCACATTAGTGCACAATGTACCGAGATCCACAGTCTGTGGGCAGTCTGCCCCCGGCCCACTGAGTGGCAAGGTTTCAGACCTGGAGTGGGAGGCACGTAGCCAGTGTTGTTCATCTTACAAGTTAGACCACGTGTGAGTTCTCCTCCGGAATGTTCCCTAAAATTGCCAATATCTCCGTATGTTCCTATGATCAGGACTCAGTTTAGCGCTGCCCTATCGGTGTCCCTCGAAATAAGCTCTGCCCAGGACAGCAGTTTTTAAATCCAGCAGTGATTTCCCCACACACCCTGCCATACCGGTTCTCTTTCCTCCTCTTACATTCACTGACTGATGCACTCTCCTTCCTCAGTGCCACTGTTGCAGCCCTGTTTGGCATTTACATCCTTTTCCTGTTTGTCTTGTAGGTCACTACAACATCAACCATTTCCTCATCCAGGTGTAACCTCTTGCTTCAAGCCAAAGACCTCCTCCCTGACAAAGATGTATGGATTTACTGCAGAGCCTGCAGCCCGTTGGCCACATGAACCTACCAAGGAAGCAAAGACAGCTCCTTTCAGGTGAGTCCAGCCTGGCCAAGATGCCACTTTCATGGGACGCAGGACAATGTGTCAGAGCCCAGAGCACTCCCGCAGTGAACCACCGCATCCCCTGGCCCAGCGGGGCCGGTTATTGCCACAGGTTTACAGGGACAGGCTCAGAGGTGGAAGCGTTACAGTGCACTGCCTCGGAGGGGAGTGTGGGTTGATAACACCCTGGAGCACTGTATCAGAGGTACCTTTATCAGATGATCTCTCAGACATTTACAAACAGTAATTAAACACTGCACCACCCTTATGATGTAGGGGCAATTTCTTATCCCCACTACGCAGATCAAGAAGCCAAAGCACACATGACCTGGAAAAAGATATACCCCAAGCAGGAGCTTTGGGCATTTGACCACGTTTCTTTCTCATTGCCAGTGCCTAAGCTCACCCACGGGAGCACATTGGGCATAAAGAGTCCAACCTGGGAACCACTGGGCAGGAATGGCGAGGGCAGCTCGTGGCTGCACAGCATCTCAAGGAACCGGATGGGTAAAACACAGGCATTGCCTCAGCCCCTGCTGAGGCTGGGAATTAGAGCTGGAAAGAGGCTTGTGAAAGTCTCAAGTGCTTCCTTCAAGCCAGAACTGCCATTCCCCCATCTTCCATCCTCCTGCTTGTTTCAAAGAGATTAAATGGCACGAAAGGAAACTCCCTTCTTGCAAGCCCTCCCCCCTCAGCATCCTCCTGAGAGGACAAACAAATCTGCCTATCAGCATTGTGCAAGTAAATTTACTGTCACCGTGCAGTGATGTTGCCTGGCCTAAGATTAAGATCAACCATAAATTCCTGACCGTGGAAAAGAATGAGACCATGAGAAAGCCCACGGCTCTCCTTACCCAACAGCTGTATCTTTACTACATCTCTCAGCAGTTGTATCTTATAACAGGGTTTTGTAAAAGCAGCGGGAAGCTGCGGGCTGGGAGGGAGGCGATGCCAAGTGGCGTTGGGTAAGGACAGAGGGCAAGAGGAAAGGGCGAATTAAATGTGAGGAGAGAAGATCACCAGCCTGTGCTATCAGAACACAGAACCATTCCCCACCCAGCGCTGGCGCTGGAGCTGCTCCCTCTCCTGCTCCACTCAGAGGGAGAGAACGGGAGGAACCCCGGGCTGGAGTCACTTGGCATCGCTGTCCTGGTTTCAGCGCTGTCTTGCTCTGGAGCACCAGAGCAGCCGGGCCCCTGCAGAGGCTGGACCACTGGCGAGTCTCTATTCGGCAATAAACAAGTGGGTGCCTGTGGCATCGCAGCTGTACCCTTTGTCCCCCAGATCATTTCCCAAAGATTCCGGCTTAGGAGGATTGAGATTTCACCTCCCGAGGGACTTAGCAGAAGCCACAGCTTTGATTTCCAGACATAAAACCCTATCAGCGTGGGACGAGTTCCTCAAATCAATTCTCCTGACAGGCAGAAGCTCTGTTTGAGTCTCCCTGCTCCAGCCACCCCCCTTGTAAAGATCCTCCTTCTCCTGGGCAGTACAACCTTGGGGCTCACAATGGGTCTCCAAAGCAGGACTCGGGTGTTTGCCTGAAACACAGGTGATGGACAGAGCGTGGCTCCTGGGCCAGGTAAAGAGAAGAGTTCTGAAGTGCTTGTCCTCACCAGAGATGGCAAAACACAGATGTGACAACGGCCCTGCTGCCTCCTCCACAGCAAAAAACTGAGGCACAGCAATCAGCAGAGCAGCCGTGCCAAGGCATGGGGAGAGCTGAGCCCACACACCACGTGTAACTCAGACACCGGCACACAGGACCTTCTGTGAGTGGAGGACGTAGGTTCATGAGCACCAGGCATCTAAATCCATACAAGGTCAGAGCATAGCATCTCCTGACACCTGTAGATGGTTTAGTACCATCCAAAGGGCCACCCAGCAGCAACGTGGCCGGAGCAGCGCTGGAGTCCTGGCTGCCAGCTCTTTGCCCAACTTGCTGGTCCCTATTTTACAGTATTGCTTTTAAAGGCAAGATTGAAAGACTCATGTTTGCAATGTAAAGGCCATTAAAGCATCACTGTCAGCGCCTTTGCCAAACAGGTTCTGTGAGTTCTGGTGCGTGTGTAAAACCATCACAAATTCTGGCTGTTGGTACAACAATTTCACCTGCAGTGGTTTTCTGTTTGATTGGAAGAGGAGCCCTTGCCGGGAGGGGGCCGGGGCAAGGCACTGCCTTCCTCCAGCAGAGCAGCGTTCCAGAGCACCTCGGTGTGGTGTCCTTGGGTTTATACCCCTCTGGCTGGCCTGTCCTTGCCATCAAGCTCAGTAAACCCTGGTGCTGAGCCCTCACCCTGACATCAGCAGCGCTGAGAGGTGGCTGCAGGGTCAGGCCCCCTGTGCGCTCCTCTTGAGCCATTCCTGCCTGGGCATGGCCGCGGTGGATCCTGTCCCTCGCTGCCCGGTGCCCATTTGCTGCCAGGCACACGTAGCGTCAGTTTTCAGTTACTCAGACTTGCATTTCTTGCCCCGTTTCTTTCGTCTGAGGTTCTCCATCCTCACAGGAGGTTACTGAAGGGCTGCAGAGCAGACAGCAGCGATGTTGCCATCATTTCTAGAGCCTGAGCTCACCCAGCTGCAGGTCCCGTACCAGCTACAGACAGCGGGAGCACACACTGGTGCCATCAGTCTCTGCAGGGCCCTTGGGGCAGCACAAGTGGGGTAATGGGCTCTTCTGGAGCCACATCCAGACCATATCCCAGACTTGCAACACAGGGCATGAGCAGCCAACTCCCCAGAGCTGTTCTGCTGACTAAGCAAGGACAAGATCCTCAGCCACATTTCGGTTAAAGGAACAGAGCGAGGGCAGTTCATTTGTGCTGAAGATTGGGCCCGAGGTTGCTAAGGATGGCAAAGAGGAAGGGAAAGGGGTAGGAATACCTCCTGCAGGTGCTGGGAAATGCCCTCCTTCCTTTCCAGCAGTCTTTTATGCCAAGTTGATTAGAAGCCCATGCAGTACCCTGTCAGTGCATGAAAAGGGGGCACCATGAGTGCAGACACAGACACAGCCATGCAGAGCCTTCCTCTGTTGCTAGAACAGCCCCACAGCTCCTTTCCACTCCAGCCTGAACAGGAGGAAAACTCCACTGGATCAAGTTCCCAGTGGTGAGGTTAGGGGGGACTGGAGCCCTCTTGCCCCCAGGAATGCACAACAGGAACAGAACTACGCTGTACAATAGCACGGAGCAGAACTGGAGGGAGGGAAAGTACTTCACAGTAAAGCAGTGGCTGATACAAAGCAGGAGCTGTATTGGTTTATTCCCGGTTTACTCAGCAGTTGGGGGTGCCTGGGCTGCTGCAGAGCCGGAGCCTCAGGAGTCACAGTCAAACATCCCATGGAGACAGCCCATGTGGAAGCAAAACCGAAGTCTGCACATGCCAAGTGCCAGCACCAAATTCCAGTTCTGTGGCCAAGGACACTTCCCAGCTGAAGGCACCAGGACATTCACACACCTCAAGGCTTAGTCCTCACCTCAGCACTCAGGTGAGGAGCAGCGCAGGGGGGACCTGCACAGACTCACCCACTCTGTGAAACAGATGCAGGCAGAGGTTCATTTTCCTCTGTCTTTACCCAATCAGCGCCAGGGCATCTCCCAAAACAACGTGTGGGTGTCCTAACAAAACACAGGATGCTGTTTTTCCCTTTGTAGCGATGGAGAACCACGCCACACACTGAGATCCTCAGCTGCTTGCTTGATGATGCAAGGAATGAATAAGCACGAATAAAAGACACAGAAACTGGGTGTTGTTTGCAGAAGTGCAGAGCAGATCCCTCCACCCAGCACTGGGGACAGCAGGGCTCTTGCACAACAGCTCACAAGCTGTGCTGCTCTCTTTCATGCATCTCTGCCATTGCAGGTGCTGCTTCATTCGCCCACAGCCCCTGAGAAGTGTTCCTGCCCCAACAGCCACGTGGGGAGCAGCGCCCAGCACGGAGCAGCAGAACCTGGACCCTAGAGCGGGGCTCCTCAGAGAGGGCTCTGCACAGCACGCACGAACCCACAGGGAGCAGCCCTGTTCTCGCTCCCTGCGCCCGGCAGCTCATCAGCGGTGCTTGGTGCTGTACATTGGAACATGCTCACGAGCTAAAGGGGACTCGAAATCTGGATTTGTAGGTGTTGAACACTTAATACAACCATTGGGCACTACGAGAAACTCCTCTTGGTGTTTTCACCAGCTAAACCAAAGAGGAAACCCGTGCTGGGGACTGACTGTGCCTGCGGGAGCTGTCACCCCATGGGGAGCCCTCTCCTACCAGGGTAGGGACACAGGGCGCTGTGGGCACATCCTGCTCAGAGCGCGGGCACATGGTTCCCCCTCTGGCATGAGGCCTGTGCCAACATGTGCGCAGCCCCCACCACACAGAGCGGTCACCCGGAGCATCCCCGGCTCGAGGCAGCACAAACCAGCGCAGCCCCGGCTCCGGAGGAGGCTGCTCCCGTTCGTCAGCGTGAGCCCCTTGCAAAGCACGAGCAGGCTCATAGTTTCACACGACCTTTGCTCGCTCGGAGGGGGATCACCTGCGTGGCTCCCGTCTCCAAAAGGAACCGGTGGGCTCCGGGCAAAGGCCCAGGAATGCTGCGGCACAGCTGCAGCTCCGCTTTACGCAACCGCCTTTGCTGGACGGGACGAGCGGTCCCGAGCCCGCCAGCAGAGCCCCCACCCGCGGCGGGGCTGGAGGGGTCGTTTCCCTGCGCACAGCGTGACCCTGCTTTAAACTGAGCATCGGGATTGCCCAGAGCCTGCACGGGAGCAGCGCCGGGTCCCTGCTGCCGTCCCATGGGCAGGGGGAAATGGTGCAGACACACAGAGCTCCAGGCAGGGCTGCGCGGGTTCGCACCCAGCGTGAAACGGACCCCGCAAACACAGCAAACCCCCTCCTTGTTCTGCGGGGAACCGTAAGTTACAACACGAGGTTTTTGCTGTGTAAATCAGGAGTAACGCTACTACGAGCAGTGTAAGTGGGAAGAGAATCAGCGCTGTGTTTACACGGGTATGAAATTAGCCCCAGGATCAGACTTTCAGAGCAACTCATCACAGGTCAGGGGCTCAGCAGGAGCCCACCTCATAGCACACAAAGCACCCCACAGCACGGCCTCGCTGCCAGGGCCTCCCCAGGAGCAGCTCCCTGGGGAGGGCACCACCACTGCAGAAACCCGGAGCAAGCCACGGGGCACTGACAGCTCTGTGCCTGTCCCTTGGTTTCCAACCTCCCCAGTGGTGTGCAGGACTCAGTGCTCCCCCTGAACCGCCGCCCCGCGTCCTCCCTCTCCGCAGGCAGCAGGAAACCTCTTCCCCCTTGAAGCTGGGGGGTTCACCCTCTGCAGGCGCTGCTGCCCCGCACCAAGCGCTGCCGTGGAGCAGAGCTCCTGCACTGCCTGACGAGGGGACACCAACACCAAGCTCTGGGGACTCCCGGTGCGCCCGTCTTTAACTGGAGCTGACATTCAGCTATCGCAGGGCTGCCGACCTGGCTTTGCAGAACTAACAGGCAGGGAAACCCTGCTGAAGAAGGAGTTTCTGATAGGAAGGAGTGCAGAGTGCTGGGGGAGGTCAACAAAGGTTGATAAGCCTTCACATTTACCCAAGCTTCATCTGAGAGGCCCTCCTCACTGCAACAGTGCTGAAGTAATCCCAAGTTCACCAGCCTGATGCACTTCATCATTCCAAAACCCCCTTCCCAGCAGGAGCAGAGCTGCTCTCACTCCCTCTCATGGGACTCAGGCACATCCAACACAGACAAAGGGCAGGGGGGAAGAGAGACCCCGGTTTTCACTGCTCAGAGGTGACACGGAGCTGCCCTCGGTACCTTTGCTCATGAGGGGAAGCAGCTGTGGCAATGGCAGCAGGGGCAAGGGGTTGGTGGCGGAGCAGGGGCAGGTGTGAGGAGCTTCCACAGCCGACTCCAGCCCCGGAGCCGGGTGGAGACAGTTCACCCTTCCGTCTATGAACCTTTATTACTACAGAATGTCCAAAACAACACAAGCCACAACACAGTTACAAAAGGAGGTCACGGAGCAATGTGAAGCAGCCCGTGTTTGAAATGCTCTGTGTCACCGTTCCGTCCAGTACAAAACAATGCATTTACACATCGCTCAAATACAAAAGGAGCCGTAGGTCAGAAATGTACGAACAGGGGCTGTGGAGGCCTTGGTGGTATTTACATGGGGGGCCCGGCCGGGGCATGGGCACAGGCAGTGTCCCTTCAACAGCCCTTCTGCAAAGCCTCTGAGCGTGGCCAGAGGGGCCCGGAGCCAGGCTGGGCCCGGCGGGGAGCACTGGGAGGTGCCGGTGCTGTGGGATAAAGCCAAAGGCTCGGGGTGGATCTGCCCAGGGCAAGGCTGACAGCGAGCAGAGCAGTCCCGGGCTCTGGCAGCCGCCTCGGTGCCGGTCCCGCTGTGGAATGCGCCGGCCCACGGCAGAAGGGAACCAAATAAAATAGGGTAACAGTAACGATACAGAACTCGGCAGAGCGAGGTTCCGTGCTCACAGGGTGACAGCTCCCAAGCAGCCGCTGCCCTCCCAGAGGCAGCGGTTCAAGTAGAGGCCCCAGGCGGAGGCCCTGGGCAGGCTCTGTTGGGTCAAACCTGCCGGTTTTGAGAGAAGTCCCAGGAAGTGCTGCCTGCGGCTCCTCAGAGCTCCTTGAGGATCACCTGGAACTTGTTCTCTGCTTCCACCATGTCCAGGAGAAAGGCCATGTGGTTGCTGTAGTGCTGGATGATGTTATTGTCCATGTTCACTAGGATCCTGCGGGAAAGGGAGAAGGGCTGGGTCAAACACAGCACAAGGAAAGGTCTGCGGAGCACCTTGGGCAGGAGGGGTAGAACTTGGGGTCCTCAGCCATGGGTGGCAAATGCTGACACTGACAGAGCCTCAGGGCACGGCAGACCCGCTCCCAAACGCCTCCACAGAGAATTCCCATCACAAATTCCCTTTACTGCCCTGCTCCTGATGCACATCACGTTCCAGAGCCGCTCCTTGCACCAGGCTGCTGGGAGCCACAGCCCTGGCAGGGGCAAGGCGCTGCCGCATCCACCCCATCGGAGGGGCTCAGCCATTGGTGGTTAACTGAAGCCACAGCACGACAGGAGCCTCCTGTGGAGCTTCTCACAATTCCACCCGGACATGCCTGGGCCCAGCGTCTGCTCCACGGGCAAATTACTGTGGATTGTGGCAGGGAGTGAACTGGGAGCTCCGACCTGGAATCAGTTCCATGGAGACTCGGAGAGAAGGAAACATTCCGACAGCTGATTTCAACCTGGGGCTGCAGTGCTGTGCCAGGAAGACCCCTCAATACCGTAGTGCAGTGATGGGGCAGCCCCACACACCCCCCCCCCACCCGCCGGGTGTTCCCCCAAATCAGATGGGAATGTTGTAGCAGTTTGGAGGGAACAAAGAGAACAGATTTCCATGCAGGAAGCGCATCCCTCCAGCTTCCCACCGGGGTCATTAACGGGGCAACAGCGTTAATTGTGCAATGCTGGAGCCAAGGGTAAAAGCAAGAGAAGGAGCAGGCGGAGCAGCCAGCACGCCTGACAGCAACAGGCACACACAGGGCCCCTGTCCCTCCGGGAATGCCCCCGAGGTCAGCGCAGCCACCCCTGTGAGGGTGGGAGCTGTGTCCCAGTGTCCCGTTGCTGTCACGGGTGCTGTGTCCCCAGGTTATCTGTGGCTGTGCTGCCATTCCACGGGGCACAACGCTGCCTGTCCGTGCGGTTGGGGAAGCACAGCCCACCCAGCGCAGAGGCTGTGACACCAGCCAGGGGCCTTCCTGGTGAACCATCACCCTCCTGGCACCGAGCGGAGCAGTGCCAGGGCCAAGCCGTGGATCCCAGGGGTCAGGCCCTGACATGCAGCCCCAGGAGCCAGCGACGGCCGACTCGGGGGGTGCCACAACCAGCAGCGCTGCTCCAGTGATGGGGGGCAGGCAGGCAGAGGCAGCTCTCACTGCGGAGCTTCCATCTGATTTCTCAACCCCAAAAGGGTCGAGGGCGCTGGTGGGGAGCGTGGGCCCTGCTTTGTTTCTGTAGACCAAACCTCACCGGGACACCACATCGCTCATTACTGCTCCTGAGTCACCCCGAGACGAGGCTCCTGTGGGTGAGCTCATTGCTGGCGGCCCAGGGCTCAGCATCGGCCCCGCCGCTCGAAGCCCTGCAGTACCACTGAGCTGCACGGGTTTCCCACAGACGCAGACTGACCCTGAACTGCAGTTACCAGAGGATTGTTTAGGGTGCAGCAATGGGGTGAGATTAGTGAAAGGAAAATTAAACCTGGGGGAGCAGGAAACAGCGTCTGATGCTGCCAGTGCCTGACTGGAGAAGACCCTGGGTCCCCACGCTGCAGCAGTAACTGGGGCCATCACTCAGAGCCAGCTCACAGTAAACCAGGTGTCAATGGATTACTTCTTAGCCTAATTTCCAAGTGTTGCCTTTTCTCTTCATTAGATTCCTCCGGGAAGGGATGGGGATCTGCCGGATTTCCCTCCCAGTCATTATTAAACATCATTCACTACCTATCAGATCAAGCAGCGAACAAACCCAAAGCACAGCAAGGTGCCGGTGGCCTCTCCCTTGATGTGGTGCCATTTCCTGGTCCACCTCCAAACTCGTCAGTGCTTGGATCTATCCTGCAGCACGGATGCTGGTTCAGTGAACCCAGCCCAAGCTGGAGCTGCCTGAGCAGAGCTGCTGCCTGATGACCTGTGGTGGCCACATCACGAGCCACCGCCACAGCTGACAGCTGAGGCTTGGCTCCATCCCGAAGCTGCAGTAATAAACTGACCACCC
Organism: Amazona ochrocephala; assembly: GCA_039720435.1. Taxonomy (NCBI): domain Eukaryota; kingdom Metazoa; phylum Chordata; class Aves; order Psittaciformes; family Psittacidae; genus Amazona; species Amazona ochrocephala. The sequence goes on along the minus strand of CM077886.1, from coordinate 1,041,192 downwards.
CTGTGCTTCGCTGCTGTGCTCTGTGCTCAGGCTTTGGCTGTAGCGGTGTGGGACAAACCCCTCCCGGAGGCCGCCAATGCTGCTCTTGTTCTTGGGGGGGGGAAGTTCCGTTTCTGGAGCCAGTGGGTGAGCAGCATCCGGCGGCACCAAGGGCCTGGCTGCAGGAACGGGGGGGAGCCTCCTGACCACTTCGGATGCCTCACTATGGCTCACCCATCACCTTAAGACCATGTCCAAAAACCCTCCTAAAGGGGAAGAGGTTGCTCAGCTGTGGATTTAGAGGTGAGGGGGTTGCTGCTCCCCAGTTCAGTGACACCACATCACAGCACAGAGCAGTAATCACCTTCTCTCCCACCATGCAGCTGCCTCCAAGCCTGACTTTAGCTCCTGCAGCAAACAGGCCAAGTCCCATGGGGATCAAGTTATGGTGACACCAAATGAGTGGGAAGATCCCATCCTAAGAGCTTCAGGATGTCCTCATCCCATTGTCACCAGAAAGCAAATGCAGAAGCAGAGCTTTGGAGCGGCCCTCAGCTCCCAGGGGCTCAGTTCCTGTGCTGTTCCCCTGCGGAGCGCTGCCAGCAGCCTCACTCCTGCCTGTCCCTCCCCATGCCCAAACTCTGGGCCAGGGCCAGCAACAACAATGAGTTCATCTCCCAGGCAGTCACCGCCGCTTGCGAAGCTGATTGCATCTCGCTCGCTCTGCAAGAAGGCCTCTGGGTTTGGCTTTATGGGAATAAGCCTGGGAGCCGTTCCCCTTCCATCAGCTGCAGGGAGAACTCGCTGCCAGGGATGGGGACAGCCCACGGGGAGTTCTTAGTCCAGAAAGCATTTCTGAAAGTAGCTCCTGGCTCCACATGGAGACCACTGCCCTCCATGGGATGTGCACCTGGGCCGCAGCTCATGCAAACCAGCACCGTTCTCTCATCCATGTGGGAGATCCCCGCGGATCGGTCACTGACAAACGCCACACGGAAATCACTTGGGAAGACATTTCACACTTACTGCAAACCTCACCTGAGCCCCCTGTAGAGCTCTGCAGCCTCCCAGCAGCACCTGACCCACATCTCCAGTGAGACCTGCACTCCTGTACTGGGGCTGCACCAGTGCCCAGAAGGGTCGATTGGACCCCATGGATCCCCTCACCTCCAAAGCGAGTGTGGGGTTTCCTGTGGACCTCCTGCTCTGGGGCGGGATGGCAAAGGTGGGAACAGACACAGGCTGCCCATGGTGCTACGCAGCCTGTTCAGTCTCTGAGCCAGGGACATTCAGGCTCTTGGTCTGGAGAAGCAAACATTTGTACCTCTGATGGCAGTAAGATAAGTTCTCCATAACCTCAGGCTTTCAGACTGAGACACAAAGGATCACCCATTAAACTACCCAAACATTCCTCCTTCATCCAACTTCCTTTCCTTGGGAGACTTTACACTCCAAATAAATATAATACAAACAAGCATTATCCCAAATCTTTAAAGCCCAGAAAGATCCAAGTTTTATATGCTCCAAATAGCACAGACTCACATGGCTTCACTTTTTATTATCTTGTTAAAATGCTGCGTCAGCCTATGGCAAGGTCCCAGAGAGTGGGTTTAGAGGCACAGGGGAAAAGCAGATGAGAGGTTCACTTACCCTCTTTTGCACTTTTTGTAGACTTTATAAATGCTTTCTTCAGGAAGCCCATATTTTTCTGAAATCTGTGAGGGAAAACACATCAATTCTTTGTACTCATAAAGTGAAATCCCCGTGATAAAACCCAAAGATAACATCGAGCCCGGGGTGTTCAGCAGCGAAAGATCCCCCCTCCCTCTCAAGAAAGACCAAAGCAATGATCTGAACAGGACAACCCGAGCCTGTGTCCTGCAGTGAGCAGAGGGGTGGCTGCAGCCTGGCCTTGGGTCTCCTGACAGCTACTGCCGGGTCAGGGACCTCGGGCAATGACCTCCATCTTCCTTCTCTCACTCCCCGGCCTGTCTGGGGCTCCATGCTCCAACCTGCTGCGACCCAAGGTGAGAGGAACCACAAGCCGTGTGTGACTGTGTCTGCTGTGGAGGCACCAGCCTGCAGGGTCTGCTGAGCTTTAGCTGCCCGCAGAGCTCTCCTGGGCACCCCCTTATGGGCTTTGGGTGCAGGAGCTCTGTAGCGTTTTCACAAGTCTCTGCAGAGGTTTTAACTCTGTGGTGAGGGATGGGGGAGGGAGAAGATGGCAAAGGCTCCTCTGTGCTGACTCTTCGAACCTTATGTTTAAAAGTGTGTAAACCCAACAGAGCTTGAAGCGCATCCATAAAGCCCCCCCACATCTGGGAGGTTTACTGTTTGTTTCCTTCTCCAAAGAGAGGTGGGTTATCCGAGATGCTGCTGATAATCACCACAGAAATATGTCTGTGCTCTCCCAGAAAAACACAGCACAGGGAATTCCAGCAGGAGGCCAGATCTGGCTTTGGACCGCACATCGACAGCCCTGAGAATGGAGAGGGTGTTTGACAACGAAATATATGAATGTGTTGTCACAAGAGGAGACTTACATTACAATCTGAACAAAACCTCTTGCCATAAGGTGTGTTCTTCCCTAGTGCAGCACTAACAACACCCAGCCCATGCCAGGGCCTAGGGGTAGAATTCACCTGCTACTCACAACTTCCATTTCCATTCTCAGCAGAAAGCAGACATCAGATAGGAGCAGTCTTACATCCTACATCTTCCTGCCCACCAAGTGCCACTGCCCTTTAACCTGCAGTGTTATTCATGGGGCATTCACGTGCCACAGGTGTTGATAACACTTACAGCTGTTCTGAGGCCCTGGAGATCTGGTGTCTTCAACATGAGAGCATCAAACACCTCCTCTGACTCCCTCCGCACGTACAACAAGACTGAAAGAGATAAAGCACAGCACTGACCCAGGACTCTTAGAGCACATCACAGTGTGAGGAGGCCTCGTGCAATTCAAGAGCCAAGGTTACTTGAATCAGATGGGACTCTACATCCAAGAAGTTCCCATCCCAGGGGTTACCTCTCTGAGGATCTTCTTCCTTGGTTTGCTTTGGAGGAACTGGGTCAAACTCTTCTGTGAACGAGGCACCGCTCCGCTTCAGGGGCAGCCTGAGCAAAAGGAACACAACACTCTCAGAAGGACAGAACGGGAGCAGGGAACAAAGCAACAAACTTCTGATTGAACAACCAGTTACTCCAGCAAACCTCCAGCAGTTAAATACTGGGTTTGTAATTACAGCAGCAGAGTCTCCAGTAGAGCTGCGCCTTCCTGCATAGCACACGTGAGGAGAGCAGTGTGTGCAGGCAGCGGGTCTGGAGTCACGGCATGGACAAAAGCCTTTTGCACTTTCTTGGCATTGCTGCTCCATTGACGCACCAGGCAGTGGATTAAGCCTTGGGCAAACACTGGTTCTCCCCACTGCAGACACATTACAAGTGTGATTTCTACTCCATTCCAGTTTATTTTAGAGCAGTATCTGCTTCTGGTTACTTGAACCCTTCAGCGATAGTTCTGTGATCTTTTTTCCCCTCTTTCACATTGTCTCAATAAGAACAGCAGGACAGCTGTGGACCAGACTCGTGTTGGAGTGGCTCACTGGTAGGGGAAGGAACCTATCTGTGCTTCTGCATCCCCTGAGTCCATCCTAGGCCAATGCTTAACACATGTTTTGACACCCAATGGCACTGGGGAGACGCTGTGCTGTGTTATTTTTGCACCTGTAGATAGATACTGCCTGTGGGTACCAAACCACCACAGCACACCCACAGAAACATCAGCTGATGGAGGGAAGCACAAACTGCTGCATCCTTACCTGTTTGTGGAGTTGGGAACAGCAGGAGGGAGCACCTTGAAAGGAAAGGAACATTGACCAGTTTACACAGTATCACTGGGTGCCAGTGAAGCTGGGGAAGGCAGCACACGCACATCTCAAACACGATTTCCCCCCTCCCAGTCCATCATCTTCCTACACCATTAAACCCAACCATCTGCACGTGTTTCTTAGCCTAAATGAAACCCGACCAGGTTCTCCTGGTGCCTGGGTTTGGTGCTGACGCTGCAGGAGAACACTACAGTGTTGTCACAGGTGGCTTTTCCCCCTGTCTGACAAACCAAGTCACTTGTCTCCTGAGGGAATCCTGATGAGCTCTGAAGGACCCTGGGTCTGGGTTTCCTTAAGACTCAAGGGGCTAAAGAAGGGCAGAGGACAGTGAGAGATGTCCCAGGCACGCAGGGACTTGATACGGTCGCAGTTTTCTATAGTTTTATTTTTGCTACCACTCCAGTCCTCTGTGCAAGCTGCACATGATCCCTGTAAACCACAGGAATATCTGACTGGAAGGAACCCGGAAAGGTTATCTTGCCCATCACTGGCTCATGACTATGTAAGGCCACTCCTGACAGCTACATCTTCAAGTTCACCACATTTCCACACAAGAACTGTGGTTTGGTTTTGTTTCTTTACATACCACGAGCCATGTCTGGGGGCCTGATCAGTTGGGAGTGATGGGGGGGACAGATGAGGGCAACAGCGTGGTTGTTTTTGGGAGGGACTCACCGTGCCGCACCTCTGCGGGTTTGGGAAATGGACGTTGGGGATGAACAGGACTGGTTGGGTTTCAAGGTCAGTCTCTGGCCTCAGGAACGTGATCTCATTCCCTCTGAAGCCGGAGAGCAAACAGCCTTTCAGACCTGCGATGGGAAGTCCAGCACATCTCAGTTCAGACGGCAGCTTCAGAGGCAGCCAATGCAGAGGAGGGGAAGCTCCTGCCCAAGGTCTCCCAAGAGGTATGTTAGAAAACAGATGGGCCTCTGCAGAACTGGGTCTCCAGGGCTTGTCCAGGGCTGCACCCCATAGGAATGCTCTGCTCCCTGCCAAGGGCCCAGGACAATTCAGGAAGGTTTGTTAGTGTTAACAAAGGGCTTTGAGAGTCCCTGTAGGAGACCAGGTACGGACTGGACTGACAAGCTGGGTCTGAGTGGCGCTGATTTCATCAGGCTTAGAGATGCCCAGGGCCAGATCTCCTGGAAGTTAACAGACTACATGGATTTCAACACACTTTGGCTCAGGTAACAAGCACTAGCACTGACCGTTGTTATTGGAGTCCAGGCATTTTCCTTTCCTTCTGAACTGTTTCCTTTCATCATCCCGCATTTTCCTCTCTGCTCCCTGTGGGGAAAATAAGGCAAAAATTAGGACATTGACAGTTCTTACATTGGCAAGAGACGGTTTAGTGACCATCTCTGGGAGGTCAGCACTGTACTCCAAACTCTCATGCCAGACAAAAGTAGCTGTGAGCAGTTTTTCCATGGGGATATCTGAGGCTGGGGAAGAACCTCTCAGGAGACTCTCATCCCTCTGCTACTTAAAAACCTGTCAAAAATCGAGTTTATTATGAGGCATGATCCCATCTAGGTCTGACATGGGGAAGCTGTCTGGGGCTGTTCTGCGAGGGCCTCAGCAGCGCAGACACACCCCCACTGCCCTGTCTCACCCAGGGGAGGCCGCCCCTCTGCTCCTCAGCCCGGAGCTCTGGGCTGTTCGGGGCTCTCACAACTCTCCTGGGCTTTTTAATCTTGGAGCCAGTGGCCACCAGTTTAAAATTCCTCTTGGACAACCTGGTGGGAAAGCAGCGCTGTACCTTATCACAGAATATCTTGATTTGGCAGACGGCGCGGTGCACCAGCTGGCTGCTTCCATTGCCATAGTCGTAAGTGTCTATTTGGAGGTTGAGAGGGACACCTTTCACTCCCTTTTGGGAGGAGAAGTCAGTGCTCAGGCAATTCACCCCAATAAATACCTGCAAACAGGAACACGGATTGATACAGCTTTTTGGTGCTGAAAACATCATTCTCCCACAGCAATGAGAACAGTGGGTAGGAGCAAAAGCAGACCAAGACCTCCTTCCAACCCTGCCAGCATTAGGCAGGAGCTCCCACCGGAGCACAACCACCAGCCCTTCCTAGCCACAGCCTCCCACACCCACTGCAGCTCCCCATCAATTCATTCACGCTCCCACAGCTCAGGCAGGTGTCAAACCAGATGCAAAGTCTGCCTGGGGATGTCCTTGCAGATATTGCTGATCTGAACAAGGGACCCTCAGACAAGAATGGCCTGGAGGGAGAGAGGGACAGGAGGGAGGGAGGAGGGCCAGACTACAGCTTCAGCAGGTACACATCACTGCTACTACCTAGATATATACTCTTCTCACACTGGTCTCCTTTATCACTAGGCTGGAGTTACCACCAGTGCAAACTTACGAAGGAAAGCTGAGCACAGATAACAATCTTCACTGCATCACCAACCAACTCATCTGTGTGACCCTGAAATCTCCCCTTGATGCTGGGGACAGATTTGCAGCAGGAGAAGCTCCCACAGCTCCCTCGGCAGGGCCCTGCTGAGGGATTTCAGCCCTGAAACCTAATGTCAGCTCTAGTCAGTACCTGTATAGAGAAAAGAAAATCCCTTAGCGTGGCGTGAAGTTTACTTGAGAAGACAAGCAAGGGGCGCTCCAGACAACCCAGACACCGGCCCCTCTGTCCGCTCCCAGCCTCGCAGCTCTCTCAGGTCTCACCTTTCCCTGCCCCAGGCCAGTTCACGTACAGAGTTTCTGCTAGGAGTTAAATCCAGTTTTGCTGAGGTGCCCCTGCGGGCTTGCCACATACCTGACATAGTTCCATTTCTGACAACTCTGCCTTGAAGACATTTGTTAACCTCTTGGGTTGTAAAAGACCGAGGTCGCCTTTGGGCTAAAAGAAGGGCTTATTGAGATCCCAAGGCAAAGCAGAGCTTTCCCAAGCTGCCAGCTTCAGAGAGATGGGGCATTTATGCTTTTCTTATCTTAGATAGTTCATCTTTTTCGATATGCTCCTTTCAGTCCACACTAGGTACAAGGTATTAATGAGAGCCTCTGAAGAGGTGCAGAAGAGAAAGAAGAGCTGGAAAGATGCTCGTATTTACAGATTTTAAGGTCAAAAGGGTTCTTGTGACCTGACTGCCTCCCTTCCACACAAGCCACAGAAGGGTGGTCAGTCATTTCTGCATCAAAATGCTGCCTTGAAAGGAGGGTCTTTGTTCCCTAAGCTGTGGTTTATTTAAATAGACTTCACCTACATGTGAGTAGAGCCCTGATCTAGGCTGCTTGCTGCAAAAAGGCTTTCTTCAGACTTATCCATCAGCACTAAAACAACATCTCTGAGCCAGTCTCAGGTGTACCCAGCATGTTTATTAGCTAATGGCAATGCTTAAACACACAGAGAAGCAGTGTCCTTCTCCACTGGCCTGGTAGACAAACACTACCTGGGGCCACTGGAATGGCATTGTTTGGATTTGAAACTCTGTCTGTCAGCTGAGAAGCGGGGGGAGAGTGCTGGGGCTCAGGAAGGAGGACCAAGGCTTCCCATGTCCCTTCCACAAGCAGTCTGTACCTTTGCTTCCTCGTGGATGTTCCACACGAAAGACAGTGCATTGTAGGCTAACTCCTCGATGTTCTGCACGGTGTTGAAGTTTTCTTTACAGTCAGCTGAAATGCAATGGAGAAGCAGTTTATACTCTGGCTGCAAAACTGGTTCCATTCCCTAGGCCTTCCACTCCCCCAAAGCCTGCCTCTCGCTCACTCCAAGGCTAAAAGAAGCCTTGTAATATAATGAAGCCATCCTTGATACCCCTGGGTACATCTCAGCATGCATACATGAGGGGTAGGCCAGAAATGACTCACAGGTATTGGCTGGTGACTACTGTTTGAACGTTATGCAAAGTCAATGCAGATTGCTTCTAAACTCAAACAACTGTGTGTCTCCTCTGAGGCACGAGGTGCTCAGCTGGATGGACAAAACCTCTCTCTGGCCAGGCATGACATGCTGTAAAGCCTGGGTGGTGGCAGTGGAGAAGGACAACAGTACAAAACCCCTTTTCTAGCTCAGATTCCTGGACGCCAGGAGGCCATAGGTCACATCTGTGAGAGTCAGAACTGCTCAGTAGTTTCTGTCTCTCTGACTGAGGTTCTTCTTTGCTGTATTTTGGGCGCCTGATGCGTTTCCCTACACTTGGCAAACACCATCTTAAACCTGCAAGAGCTCCTCAGCCAGAAAGGACTTGAGGCCAGCAGATCAGCCTGCTCCTCCTGCCTTCCCCCACACCAGGTTCTGGAGCTTCAGCTGTGTTATTGTGTATTGGAAAGGTAGTAAAATGGTGCTCAAAGCTATCAACCCCACCCAGAGAGCCCCGCTCATACCAACGTCAATGACTCTTTGCTTGGCTGTGGGCTGTCGGGAATGCCAATGCTTCCAGAACTTGAGCTGCTCTGTCGGGATCTTTTCGTTGTCAAAAACAATCATCACCACACTCTGTAACACAGTGAGGATATCCCTAAGAATTGCTCAGGACTGGACCAGGTTTCTTTGCTGGGAACTCAAGCTCATCGTAGGCTCAGGGGTAGCTCTAAGGCCTGGCCACACATGACTGGAACAAGATGGGGAACCTCTCTTAGCTCAGACACCCTCCCACCAGGGCCCCCAGCCAGCCATCAGCTAGGGAGGCCTTTTGTGCATCCCTGACCTTACCGCAAAGGTTTCGACTGCCAGGGAACATTAAGGCTGTTGCTGTGCATCAGAGGATTAGCTTGCTAGGAGCGAATCCATCCCATTCATTGCTTTAAGCCAACATGAGCCACAAAGCCATTACTCTTCTTGTTCAGCTCTTTTCCCAGGGCAGTACAATTGCTGGATGTCTGATTACAGCATGTGTCAGCAAAATTGTCAGCTTGTCTCTTACCTTCACTTTATTTGAGGACAAGTGTAAACATTTGCTGTCTCCAGCTGTCCGGAGCGTGATGGGGTAGAACTGTCCTTTGTTGAGGTAGGCCATGGGAGAGTCCCCGGATTTGATGTGAATGGCTTTGGGTGACCCCAGAGTGTATTCAAAGTCACTTGTATGGAACAAAAAGAGAATGATGAATAAGCACACGCTGCTGTTTCACTCCAAAAGCAAAACAAGAGCCGTGCAAGTCGCCACCCCTGCAGGTTACAGGTTACAGACACTGTACATACAGGAGTCTCTGCCCTGTTCCCCATCTCACACACCCCTACACCATGAGCACCTCCCAGCACAGCACATACTGATCCTCTCCAACACCCCGGGGAGCAGCAGTTCTCCAATATCCTCATTTTACCCTTTGGTTTTGGCTTAAAAATAGCCCTATACATTACTGTAACCAGTGTTTTTCTGTGGATGGCTACAGAACCCTTGCACAATCAAAAGCCTAAACCAAACCAACCAAAACCAGGTACCTGTGATGAGACTTCAACAACGTCTTAAACTCAGATTCCTGCCTCCAAACTCCTGCCCATAAATGGCTGACCCAGGAAGACTGTGTCCTAACGGGTCCTGTAGAAATGGGAGGACCTCCAGGACAATTGTTTATCCAGGGCCTTAAAAACAGACTTCAAGGCTCTGCTTGTTGAACTCTCAGTCTGGTGGGCAGCAACCTTCATGTCTACAGAAATGATCTGCGGTAGCACACAGGGGGAGGTGACACTGTTGACAAGCAAACTTAAAGGAAGAGCCTGATTGTCAAGAAGCTCTGCTCTTGGGCATTCACCAGCACCTACAAGCATTCAAATCATGAGGATGTAGCTCAAGCTATTTTCTTCTGTGAGGAATCAGTGCAAGGCACCACCTGCACACACACCTTCGCAAGGACCCTTCAAGTCCTCCGGAGCTGAAGATCATCTTACCCTGTTTAGTCACCAACCCATCTCTCTTTCCTGCTCCACCTCCCCTGTGATGCCATCTCTGAAGATGGCTTGGCAGCGCCTCTTATCTAGAGCCAGGAGAGCCCGAGAACCTCAGTGCTCAAGTAAACAGCACAGAGAGCCTCTCGAGCTGCTGTCTGTGTGAAAATCCCCACGTCTGACAGCTGAGTCACACTGTCAGCTGACTCAGGAAGCAAATGAAAAGGGGGAGGTGGAACAATGTTACCTGCTCAGAGGTTTGGTGCTGTATCTGGAGCAGGAAAGCTCTGCTGAGAGAAGGGTGGAAAGGAGGAAGAAACATCTCTCATGTTTTAGGAATGAGGGGCAGTGGCATCTTCCAATATCAAGGTTGCTTAGCAGTGCTGAACTTAAACCTTAGATTAGGAGGAAGCTGTTTAGCACCCTCAAGTGTCACCCTCATTTCCTCTGTCATTTACCCCATTCCAAGTGAGCTGTGGAAAGGTGGTGCAGTCCCCTGGATGTAGCTGTAGCACAGGAACCGAGCAGAGCTCCCTGGAAGGGGCTGCAATGCACAGCCAACCTGCACATGGAAGAGCTCAGTGCCACATCTCCCCTAACGCAGGTCAGGGTGCTGATGGGATGTGACCACAGCCAGCACTGGATTTACACCAGTTTCCCCAACAGGGGACAGCTGAACCATGTACCTCTCAAGCTAAAAACATGAACTGGCACAACTGCGTCTAGTAACTTGCATTTAAAATGGAGTTTGACTCCTTTCCAGCGAAACATTACAAACCCTAATCCCTGTTCCATATGACAAACACTAAAATCCATCGCTGCTTTGTGTCTAAGAAGTCATGGAACAGCAGCTTGCTCCTAAGACACCCGGGGACACAATTTGCCTCTGCAAAAGCATGAGATTTGTACATTCACAAGGATCCCTGTCAAGGCTGGCACTAAGGCAAGGAAAGGGATGGAGTCTTTCCCCAGGAAAGGGACACAGCCGAGTGCACTGGAAGCTCACAGACCAGGGATAGGCAGTTACCTTTTAACACCATCCGTAGTGTAACTCTCAGGGCAGGGGGGCTCTGGCTGGGGTTTGAGGATATCACTGAAGAGTAGTGACTGTAGACAAGAGGAAACAAAACAGTCAAAAGTAGAACATTTCATTGCTTTGTCCATCCACCTTCTCCTGGACATTACAACAGAGACCACAGGTAAAAAGAATGGACCCTCATCTCATTACCCTACTTCCAAAATCAATGTAAACCCCCAGCAATTCAATGGGAGCAGCATCAAGCTTCTAATACAAAAGCAAAGCTCCCACTGACTCCAGCACGAGCAAACCCCAAACTAGAGGCAGAGTCCTGCAGCACCCGCCCGGGCTGCGCTGCCAGCATGCACCCCGCTATGAGCTCTGACCTCCTGGGGATCCTCTTTGAAAGTGCTGTCTGGCTGCCACCTCTGCTGTGGTGGGGCTATGGGGATGGTCTCGAACAGGGAGTTCAGTGAGCTGTTGTCGTACACATCCCCTGGAGGGACCAAGTAGTTGTCTGGGGTGGCATCCAGCTTGCTAGTGCCTGGTGGAATCATGGCTGGCTTGTGCGGAGTAGAGACGCCTTCAAGACTTAGGCCATTCTTCTTCTGTGGTTCACAATATTCTTGGGTCATGGAAACGTTTTCAGACAAGAGCTTCATGAGATGGGCTGAGCCATCAAAGGATGCGATCTCTGGGTCATACTCCATTCCGTGGCAGTGCCTGGTGGAGAAAGGGTCCTGTCTCAGACCAGGGCACAGCGTGGACAACCCCAGCAAGTTGTCACGGCAAGATGCGAGCGCCTTGATGTGCTGCTGGGAAGCAAACTGCATAGTTTGGCTTCCAGCTGACCCTGAGTCAGTTGTGTACATGTGCTTGAGATGGGAGATCTGACAGGCCCATGGATGATCTCCACCCACCTGCACACCTCTCAGTGCAATCAGCAAGAGCCAGAGGTGCTCAGCAGATAAGGGATGATCACAGGGAATCAGAGAACACAGTTTAGATGTGGTTTGAGGCTCCGGATCCAGGGCCTACATCCATTATTTCTTTATTTAGGCTACTAAGAAAGATAACTGCTGTGTGGTCTTTCCATTTTTATCTTTATAGGCCTCAATTCACAAACTCCAGAAGTTTAGGAAGCAAAACTCCCAGAGAACATGAGATCCATAGAAAACTGAGAGGGCTGCAGTACTGAAGCGAGGTGTCTCGCCCAGACTTCAGACCAAGCCAAGTGATAAAGTCAATAAAGTCACATACAAAACCACACTCCTCTCGCACATGGAAACCATCCCTTTGTGCAGCACCCGAGGAACCAGGCCCTTTTGCAGCCATGACTCTGTGACCCTGCTGACACTGCAGCCCCAGCTGAGCTGGGAAAAGGTGGTTTACTGCCCCTGCCACCACGCTGAGACAACAAACCACCCCCACCTTAGCCACCCGCACACCTCCTGGCAGCGTGAGCCCCCCTCAAGGGAAGGAAAGCTGATGAGCAGCTCCCAGCTGCTGCTTCAACAGCTTCACCTTCAGGTACATGCTGAAGTTTCCACAGTTAACAAAACCCACAGCACTGCCCAGACTGCAGTGGTCTTTCAGAGAGGAGAAAACAGCTTAACTCAGCTTACTTCTGAAGAAGGAATGAAGTACCACTCAAGAGGCTTATTCGTGTCAGGTAGTTGAAAACGGACAACCAGAAACATTTGCCAAAGTATGCAGCATCAGGAAGGGGAACTGAACTCACAGCAGCAAACGAGCCATTAATATAGGAGTTAATTATCTGGAAACCTCAAAGGACAAGTGGGAGTCACTGAAAGAGAATCCTGGGAGATTGGAAGCAAGTGGTACAGAACCCCTTGTCAACCCAGGGAATGGAAGAGGACTTGGTCATTTCCTTCTTGCTGCCAGTGTTCAATCATCATCCCCTTTCTAACCGTCACAAAGTGGGAAATAAAGACAAACTCTTCAGCTGCTGCACATCACCTCCTCTAACACAGCTACAGAGATCCTCAGTTGTGCAAATGGGTGTAGCTCAATTTATACCTGCTTGGGATCTGGCCTAAAGAATTTTAATGTATGTCTCAGGGTTAATAACCTCCACTGTTGTTGGTAATAACACCGTGCTTTGATGTCTATTTTATGCAAGCTAAGAGACCCATCATGCATGCAAGCAGCTGCAGGAGAACTAGACAGCTATAGAGAGCAAAAAGCAAAGCTCACCTCTTTCCTAGTTCATTGCGTCCCATCATGCCAGATGGAAGAATCCTCTTCTCCTTTGGGACCTAGAACAAGGCAGAACAAAGAGTTTGTTTACTGTTAGATTTTATTAATGGCAAAATCAGCCTTGTCTATGTAGCAAGTGACGTCTCAGGGGTAAAACACTGGGTGAACAATGAACACTGGGGGAGGACACAGGAGACCTGGGCTCTCCTGCTGGGCTGTTGCCATGGACTCCCAAGGGAACCCTAGGCAAGACACATCATCTTGTTCTGGGAGGGGCTTTCAAAAGCACCCAAGTGAATGGGAACTTCAGTCCTATTGGTTTCAATTAGGGCTAAATCATATCCGCATTTCTTGAAGCTCCATCCTACAGCAGCACTGGAAAAACACAGATGTGAGGGTCTGCAAGACACAGAGCTAGTCCATCTCCATGGCTCTCAGAGTACTGCTGTTCCTTGTATGAAAGCTACTGGGTAAATAAAGCCTGCCTGATTCATGACACCTGGGTTCAGCTTTCCACCCTGCTCTGGGTTCCCTCTGCAGTATAATGGTGGTTTGTGCCTCAGTTTACCACCTGTGCACTGGGGATAACAGTGGTCCTCTCTGCCTGGGGGTGTTAGGAGGATCACTGCAAAAACAACACAGAAGGCTCATTAGATGCCCCCCTGCTAAGGTGTCTGAGCACGTACTTACCTTCACACTTCCCCTCTGGGACAAACTCCCCCCCCAGGACACCCAGCCCCATGGGAACGTACCATGTAGTAGTCATAGAGGAAGCTCAGAGCAGCCACGCTGTCGTCATCCCCATTCACCCTCATCATAGCTTTGGTGGCTGCAGTCAAGGGGTTCTCCAGGTAAGTTTTCCAGGCCTCATCTTCATTGGTGTAGGGGAATTTCTGGAAGTTCATGGTGTCATTCTTCATCAGACGCACAGATCTAAAACTGAGCCAGACAGAGGAATGAAGGACACTGATTTTCCACAACAATTTCCAGCTGCACGCATGAAAGACTTCCTAGAGGCACTGCTGGAATGGAGAAGGGATGCTTTCCTGGCTCTTAACTCCCAGAGTCTTTGGGGTTACCAATTCTTTGCCTGTAGCTATGTACAAAATAAGACTAGGGTCTCCTGGTGGGGCCATGCAGAAGGGCAGATGCTCCTCTGCTTCCCTCCTCTGGCCCCAGGGACACAAAACACCACAACATCATCTGCAAGGGCTCTTTCCTCAGCCGGAGCACACTACTAGCCTGCTGGGTCATGCACCATCAAGGGCGGACGCTGGTCAGCAACAGGAATGCAACCTGATCAGGAAACTGCAAGACTTTTCCTTGAATTTGGAGCTAAAGACCAGTGCAAGCCACAGATATAAATGATCACTCAGTCTATGGAGAACTTCACTTACCCAGAAACCAAATCCCCTCATTTTGCTTTTGTATTTAGTTCCAAACAAATTTTGTTTTCAAGCATTTGTGTATGCTTTTACTTAGAAGTAGAGAGATCACAACACCCTCCCTTCCACTCAAAAATTCCTGACGAAGGTGAGGCCCATGGGACTGCGTGAGCTGAGAAGCTGCGTACCAAAACAGTGCCCTGCCTGTCCCCTCTGCTGGCACTTTCTCCAGGTCTCTCCATCCTATGTTAATAAACTAAGACACTTCATTACCCAAACATTGGTCATCTTTCCTTTTCCTCCAGCAAATCCTACTGGCAGCCAGCTCAGAAGCACAGAAGCACATTCCCTGGGTGCTTCGTGCTGCAGGTTCACTGCACAGAGGGGAGGATGAATCAGGGGCCGTGCTCCTGTCCCATCCTCCAGCCATGTGTGTTGGGTGTCACCACAACAGCTCCCACTACTCATCATAAAGAACAACTCTGTGGACAAAAATGACTTTTTCATCAGAATAGAAATGTCTCAGAAGAGCAGAGTGTGTGTTACGAGCAGAAGTACTTTTAAACAACTCTAATAAGATTCTTTAAATCCCCAAAGTTGCCAAGAGCAGAACGTTTTCAACTGCTGAACTGTTTTGATCCAAAAGCAAAGAACATCTGCAGGACTTCAGGTGATGACTGATAAATGCTACATTTTAATGGCACTTTTATATGGAATATGTTGTTTCCATTAAGCTACTCTCTGTGTGTTTGTAGTCCTGGGCTAGACTTTTAAGTGACTCATTCGGAGAACAATAATTCCTCTTGAAAGGAATCTGGCATCTCTGAAGCTCCCCGTTATTGCTCCCCATGACAGATACCACCAGCCCCTTTTGGTGTGAGCTGCCAGGGTGAAGAGCCAGGTTCTGGGTGGGTGTGGAGGTAGACCTGGGATGGGGTGAAGGATGCTGGTCCATCCTCCCTGGCAGCCCAAGACAGCTTCGCTCCTGCACAGGCACTGATCTCTCGCTGCCACATCTCCAGCAGGGAATGCACATGGATAGCTTAGGGATGCTCCTGGGTCAAATTCAAGAGCTCTCCTTGGCTGGGCAGAATGGCAGCCCTATAATGGATCACAGTCTCTCCCAGAGCAGCGCAGATGAGGCCATCAAGTGCAGCCTCTCCTGTCCTTTCGTCTTTTCATTGAAGGATATGTTGCTTCCACACAGCATCCCTGAGCTGCACAGGAGAGAAGCGGGGAGCAGCTCAAATAATGGCCAGAGGCACCAGATTCCCGATGGGCACCAGAGCTCAGGCTGGTACGGAGAGAGCTGCTCCCACATTAGAGTTCTGGCACTGCAAGCTCCACCATGCGCTGGTGTAACAGAGACACTGGGTTTGCTCCTGCTCTCCCTCGCACGTCGGGGTGATGCTCTACTGTTGGTTTCACCCCGTGCAGGAGCTGCACCAGGTGCTGCTGGAGTTTCGTTGTCGGTGGCGTTTCTCACACAGCCTTCCCTCCCCTTCAGTGCTGCTGCTGTCTCCGAGGCGAGCGCTCGGCGTGACTCACATTTCACTGCTGTCGACTTGGCGATGGGCTGTTCAGTCCTGTCCGGGCAGGAACCCTCACCCATCCTCAATCCGATCTGCTCTAGGAAGAATAGGCAGCAATAGAGCTCACTCTTGGGGTGAGACTCAGCTCCTATCACTCGTAATCAACATAGATAAACACACTGTGGAAAGATGTAGCAACAAAGCATTCGGGAGCTTAGAAAAGCACATATGTTACAAGGAAAAATGCTTTGGAGCCTCAGTCTCCCTCACCCAAGCCTTCAGCCAAAGCACTCCCTGTTGTGTGGCTCCATTTGCCTCCTTCTTCCATCACCTTGTTGTGGCACCACCGCTGCAGGCACAAGTGGCCGACGTTCCAGCCTTTACCACCTGCCTGCACTCCAGAGGCAGAGGGAGGTCGGGGGTCCTTGCGATCTCAACCACTTGTAGCTGTGTCCAGTTCCTGAAGACACAAGTATGACAAGTGCTCTAGGAGTCTGCGTTTCACCTTCACGTGTGGTTTCTGGCTTCGCTGGGCAGCTCTGCTGTGCTGCTTGCAGACATCACCGCCTCACTGCTGCCCCACGCCTCTGCTAGGAACTGTCCCTGCAGCAGAGATGGCACAATGGAAAACCTGCCCTGCCCTCAACCTGGCGCACTGCAGAAGGGCACCGTCCTGAAGTCATACACCATGCCCTGAACTTGAAAGAGGTGAGGTGTGGGCACATGTTGCCCTGTGGTACTCCTGTTAGGAAGCAGCAAACTCCAGCAGAAAGGAGGGACTCCGAAGATTAGGACAGCAACTTTTTAGGCTATTCCAGCAAGACATCCAAGTCCAGATCCAAACTATCCATTGCTCCCTGTAATGCCCCTTCCATGCGGCTTATGCCATGGTGGTCCACTGCAAACTGTGTGCTCTGTTTGCATGCGTCCCTTTTGCAGCCTGTCACCCGGTGCAGAGCACGGATGGACGAGTGAAACATGGACATGAGCAGGGACTCGGCTCTGCAGCCTCGGGGCCTCGGGCACAGCACCGCATGGTTTTGGGAAGGGAGCAGCCTGTTTGTTTCCAAACAGTTTAGAATCTGACACAAGGTGATACCAGCCCCTTCCCCATCCATCCCACCCAATCTCTGTTTCCCCTGTTCATCTGCCACAACACGGGCCTCCTGGTTATGAGCAAACACTCAGGGCTCAGCCAAAACAGGAGAAAAGGCCCAAAGGGTCCTGATGGGGAGACCGGCCAGGCAGGAGACACGTGGTGCTCCTTGGGCCTTTGCTGGGTTTCAGTGGGTGGTTTGGCCAGCCTCGAAGCTTTGTGTTGCTCTTTGTTCTCTCCCCTACAACTGATTTAGGCTGCAACCAACACATCAGCCATGCCCGATGCTGGTGGCTTCACAGAAACAGCACACAGCCAAAGCAGCAGGGAATTCATGGCAACAGCAACAGGAATTTGAAGACACAGAACAGAGAGCCCAGCCCAGGACCTTGGAGCCACCCCAGGGGCTCATGCAGGGCTGTGCTAGCCCTGGCTTTGTGCAGTGCGCTCACCTCCATGGCCTTCCCCAAGAGCTCTCACCAGTGATATGAGGAAGGCTCAACACTAAACCCAGAGCGCGACGCCGCTGAAGAGCAGCATCCACCATGATTGCTTTTGGGGTGGAGGCTTTAGCTTTAGCCTGTAAAGCAGGGGCTTTGCCAAGGCGGAGCCGCGTCCCACAGAGCGGCCTTTACTAACCCCAACTTCCCAGTGGAATGCTGATTTTACCCTGTCCTCGCCAGCTTAACAAATAAGCCCACCTGAGGCCGACGTGACAGGACAGCCATCAGCCCGTGCGCTGCCACAGGCTGGCACAACTCAGAGACAGAACCTGGAAAAACCCCACAGAGAAGTGTAACAAACACACGGGCTAATGACAGGAACCATGGCCTGGATGCCAAGCACAACACAGCGTCGATCCCGAGGTATCCCGGGCCTGGAAGACCACGGATCTCAGGAACCTGCACTGCCTACAGGGCTGCAGTGATTTCTCTGGCAGCTGGATCACAATGTGGCCTCGGTTGCTGGATTTCTTCAGGGGCATTTCTCAGCACCATCACCTCGGGGTAGTGCTGTTTGTTAACTCAGCACCGCAGCAGGACCTTTCCTCCTCACCCCTCAGCCCCGTTTCACCTACAAAGACAGTGCTCAAGCCTCTTCTCCCGGAAGCATGTGGCTGTATGGAACACACACGAGACACAAGCACAGCAAGGGCCGAACTCAGCATTCTCCCATGTTCACACCAGCTGAACTCCCTGCTTCTGAAGCTATTTATTACCATAGGAAGAAACCAAGGCACGGCGTTGGCATTAAAATGGCTTCTCCAAGGCTGCTCAGTGAAGAGGAGAGAATAGAACCAGCCCCGAACCTCTGCTGCAAAGCCCCAAGCCAGCACTGGCTGGTTCCTGCCTGTGTCCCCTGAGGGGCTCCATGAGCCACCTCGGTGCTGAGTGATGTTCGGGGAACACCAGCCGGCACCGCGTCCTTCCCGATAACATCGTCCTGAGGCAGCCACCCACACGGCCCCGTTTCACACAGTGCCCTCCCTGCCCAACAAAACAGATGACAGCACGGAGCTGCTCAGGAATCACTGCTGGTTTGGAGCAGCAGCACTGTGTGATGTCAGGCGCCGCAGCTCCAAGTGTCCTGAGCTTCGGGGTGACCTGAATCCAACGGGAGGACACGAAACCCAGGCCCTGGGCAGTGCCCCCAGCCGAGCGGCACTTCTGCAACACCACTGTGAGCTCTGCTCAGTTTCACTGTGGACAGCCAAGGATGCCCGTGGTATGTGTGTGTGCATGGACACAAACCTGCATCCCCACCAACACTCTGCACTGGAGCTCCCAGTCCTTCAGGCACCCTAAGGAAGGTGACACACAGTGAGAAGAGCTTCACAGCTCCAAGATTTCGGTGATTTCAATCAGCTTTTTCTGTTTCAGTGCCTATGGATTTTCCCCCTCCTTCAACATCCAAACCCCTACTTTGCTATTTTACTTTTTAATTCTCATGTATTCACTGTGGCTTTTAAATAAAATATAATAATAATAATTAAAAAAATCACAGTTTTACGAGACTTAGGCTTACCAGACTTTAAAAACCCAACCACCTAACAATAAAGGGATGTGTGATCTGCAACAAAGTTGTTTTGTTTCTTCTTCAGGTAATCTGGCTTTAATCTAGTAATCAATTCTTATGGGTTATTTGTGTTGTAGCAGGGCCCAGAGGCCTGACTGCGAACAGAGCCCAGTTATACCCAAGTTCCTGTAGTTCCCTCACCACATCCTATCGGAGGATCCTGCTATAACAAATAAAGGATGTGACATATTCCAGTGTGAATCTCAGCACGCGTTTAAGGAAGCAGCAAGAGCAGAGATTAGGATTAACCTCACGGGAGCTGAGCCTCAGGCTTCCTACCTGCTCTGAGAGCCAGGAGATGGTCTGGAGCTCCCACCTGAGGCTGGGATGTGCTGATCCCTTCCCATCGCCTGCAAGTTCAGTCACTGCCCAGCCCTGGCACCCGGGTTTGACCCGGCTGCAGCGGAGGTGAATCCTCCCATGGGTTGCCCAAGAGGACACAGGAAGCGTGTGCCGGGGCAGGACACCGACAGCAGCCTCACACGATGCAGCTTGCTCCCTGCCCTCCCAGGCACCTCCTCCAGCAGCACTGCAGGCCTGGTGGGGAGCTCTCACCACTGGCTTTCCTTTGCTTCCCATCCGGTGGGCACCGTGCAGGTCAGACCCCAGCTGCCCACACCTCCTATAGCACACTTGACTGATGACTCCGTATGTGCCTGTAATGTCCCTGCCTATAGCAGGGGTTGGAACTCGATGATCTTGACTGTCCTTTCCACCCCAAACCATCCTGTGATTCTCTGCACTCTGATGTGTTCTGGGTACCCTGTGAACGTGTGTTCCCCAAGGTAGGCTAGCCTTTTTTGTGCTGTTTGTTGAAAACCTGCCATAATGCGTTTCAAGCACTGGTTTTGCCAAACAGACACAATTCAGCCCATGCCAGGTACAACCCCAGCCAGCCAGGGGTGCCTGGAGAGCACACGTTACAGCTCAGCCAGCAGAGACAGAACCATGAGAAGAAACAGAAACATGACATAGAAGGCAGCTGCCACGCGGGATCCAAGTCCCTTGGGAAGCAACGCCAGCTCCTTTCCTCTTAAACACTGGCTGCCAAGGACTGGTTCTGGGTCAGAACTACCCTCACCCATACCACAGCCACAGCTACCGGCCAGAGCAACCTAAAGGAGCAACAAACACCAAGCCATCCCACTGGAGCCTTTGGAACCCAGGTGTGAGCAACAGAGCCCCGGCCCGAATACAACCATGTGCCACGCAGCCAGTGCCGCTGATGAACATGTTCTTCAGCCGTTGCCTTTTCCATCCTCAAGCTCTCCCTGTTCCAGGATCCGAGGCACGGATCAGGAGCTGTCTCACTGCCAATCAGCTGAACTGAGGCACTGCAGGTGCAGCACAAGTGCAAGTGTGTTTGCGGATGAAGACTTGAAGAGATCAGCAACTTAAACCCTGGCAGAACAAAGCAGGAGCAGATCCTCCTCAGCGTAACCGTCTATCCACAGACTTCTGCAGAACCATCCCCACGTACCAATCAGCTGAAAACGGACCCAAAGCATCAAAGCAGCGATACTATGTCAATGTTGATTTACCTCTGCTTTGAGCCTGGAGTTTATGCAGAGGGCTCTTACTCCTTTGTTGTGAATTGCACAGCAGTGACGGGATTGTTGTTTCTTTAACTTACAAGATCTCTCTTTCTCTTTACTTAACGTAAGCCCCGTCTCCGCTGAAAGCCACTTGCTGCAGCGTGGTGATCCCCCGTGTGCTTCACTGCCAGGGTTTCATAAAAGGGCTTTAACTTTTCATTCACCAGGAGCATAACTCAAGTTTTAATAACACACCTTATGCATGACAAAAATTTGCTTCTGGCCATCATGGTTTCGACCACAAAACCACAACTGGGAGTAACTCCTGGTTAACTCTTTCAAGCCCACGCACTGCAGAGTTAGACATAAGTTCAATTTAGAAGACTATGGAAATGATCAGTTAGAATATTTTATAATAGGCAAAACACCTCCTTCTCTCCTGCCACGCTAAGCTCTTCCCGGTCGCTTTAGTGAAATCAAAGTGGCAAAGGGAGACATGGGATTGTTCTCCCAGACATTCTGGGCGGCAGCATCAGTCCATGGGGATATCACAGCTCCCTTAGAACCAGAGCAGTGGTCACTGCACAGATCCATCCTCCCAGGACTCAGCTTCTCCTGGGGGCTGTGTAAAGCACAACAGATGTGCCAGACACACAGAGTGCACCACTGCCCTTATCAGATCCCCTAAGAGCCTTTTCCTTCCTCTGATGTCTACAAAGCTACACCCTGTGTGACTCTGGCCTGGGTGATTAACAGCCACTGCAGCAGCCCCACTGCTCAACGTGGGGCTTTAGCAGCTCCTCACAAGGTGTCCCCTCCTCTGTGGTGCCTTTTTCCCCTCACAGTACCCAAAGTCTGCATGTTCCAGGTATAACTCTGGTACTACCAAGCTCCTGGCTTCCTTATCTCCTATCACTGCTCCCCCCTGTTCGCTGGGGTACTTGAGCTCATGGTGCACTCAAGGACCCCAGGGGTGGCCCCAGCCAAGGCCCCAGCAGCCCTGAGGTACTGCACCCACCTCCCTGTGCGCTCCAGAGAGCGATGGGGAGCTATGGTGGCATTTCCAGAGCTCTGCAAACCTGTCCTCAGGTTCCATCCACAGGAAAAGGCTGCCAAGAGCCCTTTGCCTCCAGGGTGACCAAACACAGACCCCCAACCAGATGTGACACCCCCCCAGATGTGTCCCCAGGACAGGGCAGGGGCTGAGCCCTGAATCACAAAAGGGATGGATGCTGCTCCCATCGACTCCCCCTTTCCCATGCAAAAGGAATAAGGGTTAACAGCCCGTTAGCAAGAGAGGAGTCAAGCAACCATGTAATTCATCAGGTAACACAATGCCCCAGCCCATAATTAGCAATACATCAATCTAATGCTGCAGCACTGTGGACACACACACTGAAACATCTGAAGCAAAGCACACGGCCCGATTTACACGTTTAAAAAGCATCAGCTATAAATTACCCAAAGAGTCCAGAAAGCAAAAATCTCCCTCAGTGACTCCGAGTGGATCCCAGCAGATCGATCCCAGTATTTACCCACAGCAATAACTGCTGCTGCACCTCCTCAGGGTTGTTAATTATTAAGAGAGCAGCTGTCACAGCACCTCTGGCACGTGTTTGCTCTCAAAACGCACCCTCCGAAGCACTGCATCCGCGCACAGATGTTTGGACATGGACAGGGATGGTAAATTCTCTTACACGCAAGTACTCCACCAGGGCTATTTACACACCTATTGAGCTTTGTAAGACGGGACTGACAGCAGCATTCCCAACCACTGGTCAATATTCCCCAGGTCCCCCCTTCATGTCACAGCAATATGACATTTGTCTGTGTTTACCCCAGAGGGGTGAGGCATGATGTGCTATGGGAATGCATCCCAGCAGTGGCCAAAGTCCAAAATATTGTGGAGGTCCCAAGATTAGAAGCAAGAGTTCTGGAGGATCAGCAAGTGCTGGGTGCTTTTTCTTGTTAAAAAAAGTAATCTAGTATAATAATTATTATATATAATATTATTTATAATTATTAAAAAGTAATAAATTATCATTAATTATGATAGGATCATAATGTGATCTGTTTACTTACACCAAAAGACCTGTAACACTAAAACAAACAACAAGAACCAAGAACACCGCCACTCAACAACCCTCACCCCCCAAAAAACCCCGAAACTGGTAAATACTTCTGAAGGTGTTTTCTAAGGGGAAGAAAAAAAAAGGAAAAAAAAAAAAAAAGAAAAAAAGGAGGAAAAAGAAAACAAATAACACGACCAAAATCCACCCCCATCCCCCCGAATCACTGTGGCTCTGTAGCTTGGGTTGGGTGTTGCTGGCCAGAGGCAGCACAGGCTCGCCTGCAGGCAGAAACTCCGTGTCAGGTCTTAGTCCGGGAGAAAAAAAAAATCAGGATCACGATTTGAACATGATAAAAAATGTAAAAAGAACGTAAAAATCCACCCTCTTTAGGCACTGAGAGGTGGCTCCTCCTGAGAGCAGGGTCACGGGGAGCAGAGGGAACAAGTGCTTTCACCTGCAAACAGGCGGGCTCTGGTGCGCCCGGAGCCGCAGTGCTCGCACCGGCTCAGGAAAGCACCCAGCCTTGCGAGGGGAGTGGGTAAACAGAGAAGGAACCGTACTTACTCCAGTTCATTGGACATCCTCCCCGCGTGGCAGGCTCCACAGGCAGTGAGTTGTGAGGACTGCTCCCCGCTAGCACCTGCCGTGCACAGGCATCGCCGCTCCGCGGGGCCGGTTATGCGGCGCGGTGCGCAGGTTTGGTGCAGCCAGGATTGGCTGTTGGTACAGGTGCCTGGGACAGGTACACCCAGGCAGGTGCAGCGTCACCCTGCGCCGTCACCCTGCGCCCGACCGGAGGGAGGTGGGTGGGGAGGAGGGAAAGGCCCCGGGGGGAAAAGATAGGATAAAGGAGGGGAATCAGGTATTCATCTCTGGGATAATTAGTTTCAGTTTGGTGGACGTGTTCCACCTACTGCGATGCCAAAGAGCTGTCATTTGTACGGATCTGGGGCTTGATTTGTCCTCTGCTGTTTCTTTATGTATAAATAGACAGACAAAAATGCATACATACTTATAAAGGAATAAATTAGCGAAGAAGAAAAGCCTTTCTGCTTCCTCTCATTCCGAAATGGTATCTGTACTGACAGGCTAACCCTCTCTTCCCTTTTCTCACCCTCTCCTAGCTGCTCACTGCAGAGAGGCTCCGCAGGTATGGGTTTGGGCCCCCCCTTCTGCTTTTAGAAAGCAACTTTAACCCCCCAACTTCGGATGCGGAGACATGCAGCAAATACCCCAGCTCAGGAAATCTTTGCATTTCACTGCGTGGCAGAGACCTGTGGGATAACCCCTTCCCGTACCGCTCACAGCCCTGCCCTGCATCTGCAGCACAGGCAGGAGCGTCGCTGCAGCACACACAGGGTGCAGCAGGAAGCCCCGACACACGCCACTTGGGAGCTGGCTGCAGGAATACCACCCAGGCAATAGCTCTGTAGCAACTCACCTGTAAATGGGGAAAAGATTTATGCAATAGAACAAAACTCATCATGGATTCAAGCGCTCTTGGTGGATGGTTTCTGTCATCCGTGTTGCAACGAGAAGGCAAAGGATGGGCTCAGCGGGTGACTCATGTTGACTGGATTTGGAAGGCAGGAGAGGATTTTACGAGACAAGTTGGTACAAGCCTTAAAACAAAGGGAAGCAGAAAGGCTTCCACCACTCATTCTCACCCCCCGTCACTGTCTCACTCACTGAATCAGTCCCGCTCGGTGCCCTGCACCAGCAGGTGAATGGAGGAAGCTGGTGAGCTCTTCCTCCACGCTGCAGAGAGCTCAGCTCTGCTGACCTGGTGAGAAGTGCCCACTCAGGCCAGCATGAGGCATGTCTACACAGGCAGCTGTGAAGACAGAGCGTGTTAGTGTGGGTACAACACCCTTCAAACACACCTCTATGGCTTCTGGCTCAGAGCGTGGCCAGCTCGGGGTGCAGGACCAGGAATGACCATGGTGTATCCGCAGTGGCTGATGAAGACGTGCTGGGCTGAGCCTGACTCAAGCAGCAGCCATTGCCCTCAGCTCTGCTGTGCAAACTCCTGCATATTAGGAACCCAGGGACTGGACAAAGTCTGGTGTCTGGGAACAAAAACCAAAGGTTTGGAGCAATGCAAACTCCATCAGAGATCACTGTTGCGCACCAGCTGCCAGACCTTGCACACCAGAGTACAGCAATACCCAAGAGCCAGCTGAATGAGGGCTGATGATCAGAATTAATGCCACAGCAGACACCAAAAGGGTCAGAGTACAGAAAAAAAAGTGGAAAAGAAGAAGGAACACGTATGTCACATCCAGCCAAGGGAAGCACAAACCTTACGCAGTGCTGACATTAGCTGATCAATATCCTGATTCTATCTCTAAATTAAGGAAACCATGCCCAGTTCATGATGACCTGAGTCACAGACCTGGTACTTGTCCTGTACCCAGATCCAGGCAAAGAGTGTTTCACTGACTCTGGGTAGTGCAAAGAGCAGCAACATTCCTTGAGGCCATTTCCAAGATCCTTCAACCCTTTCAGTGAGACTCACCAGATTCCAGCAACAAACTGGAACAAACTCAGTGCCACCATGGCCAGGCCAAATCCACCTCGGGATGGAAACGTGTGGGTTTACAGACCTGGCCTTTTGCAGGGCAACAGCGATGGTGCTATCTGCTGCTCCCTGATAGGGGACAGGAGAGCCTTCATCTGCCTGGAGCTATGCTCTGTCACCAGCATGCTGATGGCGCGGCTTTGTTTCCACCTTTGGGGTTTAAGCCCACCCCTGCTAACCTGCACATGCTCCAGCTTGGGTGGAAGTGGGGACAGCCAGGGCTGGTCTGGGCTCACCATGCTCTTGGTGCCACTGGCTGCATGCCTGGTCCTGCCACAGTGTGCCTGGAGTCCACCTGGGAAGCCACGAGGTCCCTCGGGAAGCTGGGAAGCACTGGCAGAAAGGACAGAAACACAGGTTATCCTCTGAACAAATCCACTGGGACTCCAAAAGGACAGCACTGACTCTGGATTTAAGTTATGCTCAGATTTGCTGCCACTGACCCAGGACCTCGTTTTCTTCTTTTGAGGATCTTAGCGCCATGGCCGAATGGGAAACTTTGCCAGGTGGGAAGCTTGTTCTCACATCCAGGTTTATCTCCTATGGCCTGTGTCACGCACCTGCCCACCGAGCACCTCCAGCCTCCGGGAATTACAGCACCTTGGCAAAACCCTGCCAGCAGAGACCAGCCCCTTTGTGTCGGTGCTGTGGGGCTGTACACACGTCTGTCTCCTTCATGGCACCACCGGCTGGAGTTCGGTCCCTTGGACACCGCTCAAAGCCAGATGAGGATGTGACTGATTCCCTGCGGTCCCTCACAGCCTGCCCTGAGCCAGTTTATCACCATCAAGGGAGGGTCTGGCCGACCCCAGCACACACACAACCTGGTCCAGGGGGATGTGGGAAGCAGGGACAGGGACAGTGGCACTGACGGGCACCACGCGGCTTCCAGCAGCTCCTTGGCTCGGCCTCTCCCGTTCTCTTGGGCACTTCTGCCTCCTTTGTGCTCACGGATGTTCCATGGCGCCGGGGAGGCCTCCAGGCCGGGATGCCCAGACAGCCCCTTTGACTGCCATTTCAGTGGGTTTAATTATTATTTTCTCTTCTTTTTTTCCTTTTTCATTTATACTCCACCCTCCAAGAGTATCTGCTGAGGGGGTGGGTTAGAAGAAAGAGACCAAGAGATACATTCTCTGTGCACAAACCCCTCCCACTTCCCCTCCACTCCCCTGTTAAATATACCTTGGAACAAAAGCCCTTTATGATGCTCTAAAAATAAAGCATGCAGCAGTCAAGACAAACTGCAGTCTAAAAGGGAAGGCCAAATTTTGCTCACAGCTACACCCTCTCTAAGGCAACAGGGCTGATCTTGTGTTTGGATTGTTAAACCCTCTTCAAACACCCAGGGACTGACAGTGATTGGCTGCACTTCGCTGGTGAGAGATCGGCAGCTCCGCGGTTGAGGACAACGTCCCTCACCAGGTCCCCAAGCCTTGGACACGGTGCTGGGACCAGCCGGGTCTGTGTTGGGAAGAGCTGCCCGGGGTGCACTGCAGGGCTGTCGCCGTGCCACCCTCGTGGTCCTGCTGCACCCTCCACCACCCATGCGCAGCGTGACCTGGGATAAGTCATTTCACACTCCCTGCTCCCAGACCGGCTTCTTGTCTGTATAAGCTGTAAAAAACTTCAAAGCAAGGACTTTAATCCCTTTAGGATACACAGCTTTTCCCACTGACAGCTGTCAAACATTTCCAGCCGTCCTGTGATGTGCCAGGAATTTCAGCTCTCTTTGGCCAAAGGTTATTAAAACACTTCCAACAATTAATAGGCAGTAAGAGGAAGCAGCCTGCAGCAGGCTGCAGTGAGCTGTGATCCAAAGGGAGATGCGGCTGCTCCAGGGGCTCTTCCAGCCAAAATCAGAGCTTGTGCCATAGATGTTTGTGGAAACCTTTGATACCCAAACCCAACGCTTTCCCAGTGTAACTCCCTCTGCCCCCAGAGCCTTTTCCTTGGGAAGGCAGAACCAAAAAGCTCATCTGGAACTAAGTTGGGCTGCAAGTCCTAGCGTGGCAGGACTGCCCTTTCGCACTGTTTGTACAGCACACAGCACAACAGAGGCCACAGCTCGCTCTGCAGCACCACTGTCAAAGCAATAACAAGGAAAAGGACAAGTATTTGGCCTTGAAGCGAGGGAGGGAGATAAAGCCCTCACTGCCCCTGCCCCAGCTGCCAGTTGCTGGTTTGGCGAAGTCTCCTGTCTGCAGGAGGCTGGGGAGCTGCCGGGCTCTGCCAGATTCTGGTGCCACTAAAACCAGCTCAGTCAATGCTTGAATGCTTTTAACAGAGCCAGGCCAGTTTGTTATTGTCTGTTGTAGCCCAGGGAGCCATCGGAAAATTCCTGTTGTCTTTATCTAGTTCTACCAGGTTTTACAGCGTGAGGAGTTTGGGTTGCAAACAACTGACCCACCACCAGTCTGCGGGGCAGCCGCCCCATCTCAGACAAACAAACATGACCCACCACCTCCACCCTGGGCAGAAGCAGCTTCACTTGCTCTCTGCCTGCCCCGACCTGAGCTTATCCCATGCTCACACTCTGGGGCTGACCTCCAGCACATGCCTTTAGCTGACAGCTGTCAATCCAAACCCAGCCACAGGAAACCCACAGCGGGAACGGGCCTGCCGGTTTAGCCTGGAGAGGTCACGAGGATGCTCTTTACAGCCAAATTTGCTGCTCAGGCCCGGGCTTCCTGTGATATTCAGCCACAAATATGTACAGGAAGGAGTCAGGGGAAGCTTCACCGGGGGAACCTGGGCCCTCCGTAAAAGGGATTTCAGACGTGCTCCGAGTGAGCTTTGTCTTCTAAGGCCAGCGCCCAGCAGTGAGCAGCACATGCTGCGGCTCTTCAGCCATTCCCAGCTCACAGCCTTCCTCCCCATTGCCTGTCTCACACCTGCAACTCAAAACACAAAAGCAAGTGTTCTTCCTGCAAAGCCCACGGAGCTGAACCCCCACAGTGGTCACCACACCGGGGCAGGAGGTGCTGTTGGTGACACCGGCAGCAGCACAAGGACAGGCTCTAGGCTGAGCCCACAGTTACCGCAGCGCTGCAGCTCCTCACCAGGAGACACTCGGTTTTAACCATGCAAACAGTCTGTAAAATGGCCCAGATGCAAAGCATCAGGGACTGCTGCCAACCATTCCCCCCAGTGCTGCAGGCTGATCAAAGCTGCCTCCCCCAGGAGGTTATCTGATGTCAGCCCGTGACGCTGCAGCAGCGATGAGTTTGGTCTCAGGTACCTCAGTTGACTCCACTCAGCCCTTCTTGAGCAGAGATATGGAAATGTCACTGGCAGAGGTGTCCCGAGCTGCTCAGGATAAATTACCCACACCAGCCAGCGGGCTGGATCCCAGCAGCAGCGTCTGGGCTCTGATTCAGACTCCGGCTGAAGCGCAAGGCGTGTTCGGATCCTGGTGTCTGCTCCCAGTTGCGGAGATGCCAGTTCTGATTTGAATCTAAGTATGGCACTGAAATGGGATTTAAGTCAGTAAATTCCCAAGTAACAAATGCAGAAGGAAATAGGAATAGAACCAGTCTGTCCTGGTGGATTGTAATGAACCTGCTCAGAGAGCCCTGGAAGCCATCTTTACGTGACAGCTTAGTTTCTGTGGCTAATTAGAAAAGCTCAGGCCAGAGGTGTTTATCGGTGTGCAACATCTGGAACTCATAACATCTCTGGTTTGCCAGCCTGCATGGTTTCATCACAAATCTGCTGATACTTGCTGTTATTAGCTTATTTTGGTGCCTTTTTAAAGCCTGACTTCCGCAATCACACCATCATGTGAAAGTTTGCCCTACATAAGAGCCCCCATTCTTCATGATTGTTGCAAAATGCCTCAGAACCCAGTTCCCAAAGACCGGGGAATGGAGACAGACGAAAACACTTCCCTCACACACCCCGCAAAGTGAGGCGGTTTTAGAGCCAGTCCCACCTACCAGGGACCTGTGGTGGATTCTAAGCCAGGCCTGACGACAGCTTGGTGCTGAGGTTGGTCACCACCGGCATCACCAAAGCACCCTGCAGATGTTCATTATTTCTCACTTCTGCTCTACCCCACCACTGCCCACCTGAACCATGACGGGATGCTGCTATAGGGGTGCCTGGGGAGGGGAGAACAGGCTCAGTGCTTTGGCAGGAGCTGACTTTCCCACAATAGCTTGGGAAGGCAGCTGTTGGACCTGCTTATTTATAGAGCAGCGGAAGGAGTTGGCTCCGCAATCTTGATTTGACTCTAAAATTGTCCCCGGAGTTGGGATTCCGTGCTTGGATCCCAGCCCTGGTTTGGAGCCACCCTCCGCTCCCGGCACATTCAAATGAAAAGGCAAAGGTAGAGGGAGGGGGAAGCAGCAAGGCTGGGCAGGGGCTTGGGGCATCCACTGTGGGAACTGAATCTCATCTCCACCAGCGGACTGGAATCTCCTGCCCAAGGCCTCTGTGTGTCCCATCCTGCAGGAAGGAACTGCTGAGGAGCCGCTGCTCTGAGCTCCAGCTCTCAGCTCTGCTCAGGCAAAGGGATTCCCCTTCCAATACCTCCTGCCAACAGGCCCAGGGCTCTGCTCCCAGCTCCCTGTGCCAGGGCTATGAGCAGGCACAGGGTGGCTTGGAGGAGCCCTGAAACTCCACCATCAGAATCTCTCCCAAACATGCTCCCCATGGCTCTGAAGTCTAGGAGAGAAAAAGATACCCATCTGCTCCACCCTCTGGTAGTGGGCAAGCTCTCCTGGCTCCTAGCTGGCACTTGGCTATCAGATTTGACAGCAAATGAAGGCCCACTTAATTCTGACTCACTCACACTGCTCGCCTTCCCTGCCCAGGCCGCAGTCCAACATCTACAGCGAAGAATCTTGCCATCTTAAATGAAACCTAATTCAAACCATGAGCGCATCACCTGCGCAGATAACGAATCGAATCGATTCTTGCGAGAACTGATGTGATTGCTTCTAGATTGCCCAGCATCTGGGTCACATGTATAAATCCTGGAACCTTCCTGCCCTGCAGATCCAGCAGATAAATTCACTTTCCTCAGCCACTGCAGGGCTGCGACTCCCTTCTTGGGGGCTGCTTGCTGGCGGCGGATTAACAGAGAGTTCACTGCAAGGTACCAGTTATCCCGTGGAGTGGAAAAATGTGAGGTAGTTTTGCAACACATAGAGAGATGCACCGAGAACATCCTGGGTGGCACTTAGCACCTAAGGGCTGCGGGCCCTGCAGGGCTTGGGGATTTTCCTCCCCTTTGGAAGATGCCTCCTGCAAGAAGCACATGCCTGTTACAAAACCAACTTCTGCTTTTGCTTTGCTGAATCAATCCTCTTCTACGACAAGATCCGGGAATCAGCCATCCCTCTAAGCTTCTGCTTCCCTGTTTTCCCCACAAGCCCTGTGCAGCTCCCACATCCTGGGCTTGGAGGGCTCAGTGGGCCCCTAGAGAAGGGTAGATCCCAATTACCTGCTGGCTCTGCACAGCACAGCATAGCACCAGCACTCACATCCAGTCTGTATGAGTGTAACTCTTCATCGAGGAATGTCAGGGTACTGCAGCCTGAATCCTTACAAGCCAGCTCATCAAAGTAACTCATCGTAGGCCAGGTTGAATGGGGCTTGGAGCAAGCTGCTCTAGTGCAAGGTGTCCCTGTCTGTGGCAGGGAGTTGGAACTGGATGAGCTTTAAGGTCCCTTCCAACCCAAACCATTCTGTGATTCCGTGACTCAGGGAGGTTCTGCTGCCATTGTGTCTCCAAGGCGCTGGAATGGCGAGCAGGAGGCCAGCTTCCACCCTGGGGCTCCCGTGGGATTTGCAGCCGTGACCGTGGCGCAGGTAATTTTATGCAAGTCTTAGAGAAATTTGCCTACCTGAGTGCGGGCTCCCACGCAAACCACTGCTGGGGATGTGACTTATAGCCATGCATTTCTGCCCGGCTTTGAACCAAGATCAAACAAACTGCACCGCGCCAGCGTACACCGCGGCTCTGCCGGAGCCGGAACTGGGACTTGTGGCCAAAACCCAAGTACAGATGAGTCCTGCAGAGGCACAAAAAGGAAGCTGCAATTTCATCTGAACCTGAAGGATTTACAGCCCTGACAGTGAGGCCTTTTCCTGCGAGCTCTGCAGTAGCTTCAGCATTACTATTAGCGAAGCTGTGAGCTCCGTGTAGGATGAAATCCTTTTAGGATGAACTAGAAAGATCGGATCTGAGCCCAGAAGCAGCCACACTCCGAGCTCAGTGGAGAGGCAACGCTGAAGACTGCGTTCAGAGGAAGGACACCAGATGGTGGGAGGAAGCCTTGGGTTAGGAACTGCAACCCATTGTATCCATTCTTGAACAAACGTCAGACAAACAAGCCATGAGGCTCCTGTCTGGCCTAACTGCCCCTCCAATGGTGTTCCTGCCCTTGAAGGTGCTCATAAGATAGGCAGGGGTAGGCTCACTCCTTGTCTTGGATCTGCACTGCCTTTGCATTCCAGCTGATGGGATTAATTGCATTAGACTACTTCTTCACAGCTACGCTTTGGAAGGAGCAGGAAGACCACACACAACACTCCCAAGGAGTTCTTCTTGCACCCAGCTACTTAATCCCACTGTATGAGATGATCTGCCTGGAGCCAGCACTGAACCCTGAGTGCAGACGTGAGCCTTCCCAAGGGAGATTCCGGATTGTGGAGTGTTCTTTCCTTCCACACAAGCGAAAGCTGCCCTGTGCAGGCTGGCATTGCCTGGCAGCATGCAGGCAAAGGTGACCCGAGCGTGACACTTGGCTGACATTACTGCAGAGCCCATCCCCGCCATATCAGATCCTTCCTCCCTGTGATCTCCCGTGTCCTGAAGACCCCAGGCAGCTCCCCTGGCTAACAGCACCCTGATCGAATTCTGGCCATTCGCTGCCTGAGGTCAAGCTGTAAAATGAACAATCCAAAGCTGCCCCGAGAGGCAGATGTTCCCATTAGAGAAAGCCCGGTGAGCACCTTGCTTTTAATAACTGCAGGGATGTTGAGAAGCAAATAAATTACATGATGAAAGTCTACCAGGCTGCAGAACCCAGCTATGTAATAAGCCAGACTGGCACCCAGACTGAAATTTTGCCCCCTGGGCTTGGCATTTTGTCTGATTGCCTTTCCAGATGGAAGGTATCCGGAGCTTCCGGTCCTGCCGACTACCTGGCAGAAAGGTATTTCTCAACAGCAACCCGGGGAATCCTCCTGGGAAGGCTGGAATTGGAGAGCCAGCGCTCACCGGCACCCAGGGAACTACGGGCAGGTTTCCACCGGGGCAGAGTGACCACAGCTCCTCTCCTGACTTTCAGCCTTCAAGTGGACGTAAATGATGCAGGAACTTTCACTGCGCTCACTCTGCTATCAGCTTCCCTCCCTCACCCTGTACTCATCACCGCCATGCCCTATACCAGGGCTGTCCGTGTCCACCTGCTCCCCCCAGAGCAGCCCAGTCCACACTCCTCCATTGCCTCACCCTGCACACACCAGGAGCACCCATGGCCTCCATGGACACCAGGCTTCTCTCCCACGGCCCCACCAACTGTTGGCTTGAACAATAAATCTTGCAAATAAGGGTCCCAATTACAAGAGGTTTATGGCTCCCTGATTGTTTGCTCAGTCCCACAGGCCACCACAGCTTGAACACAAGCACCCCCGTACATAACACCCCACCACAGACCCCTCCACGGGCAGATACTGTTGGTCCCGCTGATGGAGACGTCTGCCCATGGCCAGCCCATGGCTGCCTGAGCAGGACTCCCACATCTGCATCACACCTTTAAGAGCTTCCTTCCATCCTCTCACAGGCTGCTGCACGTCCCACACAAGCCACACACAGTTCTTTTCAGTGGCAATTAAAGACGAGCTCCTGTTTCAAGGCTGGACAATGGAACTGCAGGAAGAGCTGCCCAGACCCAGCAACCATTATGTCAATGAATACACTGCACTGAGAGATGCTGACGCTCATCGCGGCTCCAATTCACTTTTCATTCTCCTGGCCTGACACCCCGCAGGAATAATAGGGGCAGGTTGTAGGCACCACGTGGGGGTTTGGGAGCAGCACCTGCTTTGGGAATAATCAGCCCAGCAGGAGGAACGTTCCTGCCTGGTCTCAGGGTATTTACATCTTTGACCCTGTCCCACTGGGATAATGGTGCACTTTGTCAATCTGGCACAAACCCTCAGCTCGGAGCCGGGTTTGACCTGACTTTTCAAAAGACCTCCCAAAAGGGTTAAATGACCTCACATTAGTGCTAATTTGGGGCTAACTTTCCTATTCAGCAAATAACAAAGCAATTGGTGTTTATCCAAGTCCCATAAAGCACAGGGACCACACACAACCATACACAGACACAAGGACCCCAGCCTCCTCCTAGGAATTGCCATTTTGTGAGAGGGAGGGAGGCAAAAATAAGAGAGGCTGATGGAAAAGTCTTCACCCAGCCTGAGCCCAAAGCAGGACAGGCTGAGTTAGGCACCAAAAGTCAACCTGAGGCAGCTCCACTATCCCCAACAAGCCTCCACAATGGAAGAGACAGTGGCCATCCCTCCCCTTCCCTGCGCAGCCCTACTGCAGTCTCCTGAGTCACAGACCCACAGAACACCCGGCTGCCTCATTCCTGAGCTGTTTTCCTTCTCTACAGGCTCCTGGTGAATTTAACTCACATCAATTTGATGTCAGTAAATCACCCTCAACAGCTAATGAATTAAATGCCTCACTAAGCCCGCTTCCTGGGAAAGGGTGGGCTCGGTGGAAGGGAATCCCAGACTGGTTTGTGTTGGAAAGGACCTTAAAGCTCATCCAGTTCCAACCCCTGCCACGGGCAGGGACACCTTCCACTGGCGCAGGGTGCTCCAAGCCCCTGTGTCCAACCTGGCCTTGAGCACTGCCAGGGATGGGGCAGCCACAGCTTCTCTGGGCACCCTGTGCCAGCGCCTCAGCACCCTCACAGGGAAGAGCTTCTGCCTGAGAGCTCATCTCAGTCCCCCCTCTGGCAGGTTAAAGCCATTCCCCTGTCCTGTCCCTACAGGCCTTTGTCAAAAGCCCCTCTCCAGCTTTCTTGCCTCCCCTTTAGGCACTGGAAGACTGTTCTCTCTGGAGCCTTCTCTTCTCCAAGCTCTGCTTGCACTGCCATGGTGCAGTGAGACTCAGCCATGGGGTCATTCAGTGCATCCTCCCCTCATCAGAGGCCATGTATTTGTGTTTCTGTGTGTTTGCCCCCTTCCCACTTCAATTAAATAAGGTCAAAACAAAACAAAAACTAGAGGCCCCACAAACATGTTATTGGCTGGGTGAGTAAACATCTCCGGCTCTTTTGCAATCGGTAATGATAGCAGCAGGCGTGTGTGAACTTCCTGCACACGGTGCTGCAGCTCATCCTGACTTCACCAATGCAATTAGGGTGGCTTTTATGCAAGAGCTGAAATTCGCCCAGATTGATTTAACGAGTATAATTTCCTCTGTGGAACTGCTGGAAATTAATCATCACTTCTCCAAGCTCCGTCTGGAATTCACTCCGTCAGCACAAGGCGGTAATGGTGGCACCCGGAGAGAACTGCATGCTGCCCGCACCGCTGTTGACTTTGTTCAAGTATTTCCTATACTTAGAATGGGAAATATCCCAAATATGCAGTAAAGTCAATTCCCTAGCAGAGCACACAGCAACTTTTTCTCTGTTGACAATCATCATACAGACAATAAACCCAATTCTCCTCTTCCTTACACTAGTTTTCATTGAGGCCGTTGCACCAATTTAACTGGATTGGCACTAATGCACAGCGAGTGAAAGAGGTTGAAGAAACAAGAGCCTGGAGTGATAGGACAAGGGGGAATGGTTTCAAACTCAAAGATGGGACATTTAGATTAAGACATTAGGAAGAAATTCCTTACTATGAGGATGCTGAGGCGCTGGCACAGGGTGCCCAGAGAAGCTGTGGCTGCCCCATCCCTGCAGTGTTCAAGGCCAGGTTGGACACAGGGGCTTGGAGCACTGCTCCTGTGGAAGGTGTTCCTGCCCGTGGCTGGGGATGGGACTGGAGGAGCTTTAAGGTCCTTTCCAACACAAACCAGTCTGGGATTCCGTGACTATTTTAAAGAGAAATGAAGTAAATGCAGCTAACCAGAGGCTGCATTTGCACATAACAACGCCAGCTTGTGCGTGCAGACCAGGTGTGAGCCAGCCAGTTCCCTGTTTTCAATCTGCTTCCCCCATTTAGGGCTATAGGACCTGGAGAGCTGAGAGCAGGGAATACCGCCAAGAACATGCCAGGCACAGAATTACCTGGACACCAAGAAATCCCTTCTTCTTACCCATCTCAAACACAGTGAGCATTTATAAAGGGAGTCAGACAAAGCAAAACCAAGGACAAGTTGATGGCACATGGGGACAAGCAGCTGAAGGAACAGAATGCTCTAGAAAGAAAACTGCTTTGCTTATTAAAACAATTACTGGGGCTTGAAAGGCAGCGCAGTGGAGTAGGTGTGAATGAAGTGCCCTCCTCAAAACTGAGGTGTGGCTGCTCCGGAGGTTTTCCCAGCATTTTGGTGCCTTTTGATGTAAACCACAGAAACTAAACTGTATGAATTAAAATCAGAGCTCCTTAAAATTCACTAGTTCCAGGATTATTCTTGGGAGCTGACCCATCCCTGGAATACCCACAGGTGTACAGTCACAAAGGAACTCACATGAAAGCTTGAGCAAGTCTTTGTTGACTTCATCCGCCCCAGTGTTGACCCATTTTTGGCCATTTGTTGTTTTCCACAGTTTTTGGATGCGAATCTTCATACATTTTCCATTCCTCTGTATATAACCACTTTAAACCAACTGACAATAAATTTCCTTTCCCCAGTTACCATCTGCAGACCCACGAGAAGTCATGAAATCCCCTTGGAGCCTGTGGTTAAAAAGGATCCCCATTCCTTCAGTACTTCTCCAGCACATCTCATACCCTTTGCTCAGCTGCCTGGGAAGAGCCAGGACTTACTCCAGTACATTTTTCCTCTGGACAACAGCAGTTAGCTGCATACTGGAAGTGCTCCACAGGGATCATCTAATAGAAGCTTACACCATCCTTAGGAGATACATCGACCCATTTGAGTTTATTGAGAACTGGGAAAACAGACCCAAAGCTGCCCAAGAGCGCAGCATAAGAGAGCAGCAGAGCCAAGGTAACAGCAAGCACTACTGCTTCCTATCACCTTGTGTTCAGATCCTGGTTGGGACTAGGAAAAAAACCTCCTGAAATCTTCTTTCTGCTGAGCTGCTGCCTCTCTTTGGAGCAGGGGCAACCGGGACTCAACTAAAACCTCTCCTCTTCGAAGACCTCCATCCAGTTGTGGAAACGAACAGGGAAGTAGCCACCAAGTGGGAGGGAAAGATAACAACCTCTGGGATGCAGAAAGGTGTGTAAAACCAGAGCAAAGTGCCCAGGATGGCAGGACGGATGGGCAGGAGATGGGATTCAGACAATCCTAATAAGGGAATTCCTGTCAGAAAGAAAAACCACACACAAACTTGGGAGATTCTCAGAGCCAGGAAGAAAGGAGCAGGGAGAGGAGAGGCTGGGTAAACCGGAGCAGGAAACTGCCACAGAAAAGCTTTGAGCTTTAAAAGTCTTCCCTTTTATCTAGAGAGCTTTGGGGTAAGAACGGAGCAAGAGGGAGTAGTAAGCATAGGTGCTAATTGCATGGAGCATCTCCATGGAGCTTTAGATTAAAGCCTCCAGCACCTGGGGTGATCTCAGAGACAGTCTGTGGGGCAGGCAGCTGCAGCCTGGTACCACCCTGCTGCCCTTCCCCATAGAGCATGGAAATGAGGGAGCTGGAGGTGCCGGGGTTTACAGCACGCACCAGCTGAGTGGGGATCTCAGGAGACACGGATGGATTTATTTACATGTTCCAAGTTATCTCTGCAAACGATCTCCCAGGGGCCCCTTCACATCTGTGGAGTCCTGATGAAAGTAAAAACATCATAGCTGGGTATTTCTGTTTGTGCTTGTGGCACTGAAGACAAAAAGGCCAATTCTCTGCCTGGCGTAAAGCCCCTTAGCACCAGCAGTCATCACAGTCTGCTCCTGAAGTACACATAGCACGTCCTTGACAGTCAGTATGCATTGACTCTCCTTTGCAAAGAGGGGAACAGTAAGAAGCAAAGCCTCGGGTGCAGGAGGAGCAGAAATGCTCTTTTTCCACAGATATGAGGCCTATTTTGTAACACCCCCATGGTGCCTGTGCTGCCATTCCTGGTGGATCTGAGCAGGGGAACAGCACCTGCAGCCCTCACCCTGTAGCTCTTGGGCTCTGCCAGTTGCCTGCCCTGGAGCGTTCAGGTACCTTGGCTTGTTGCAGGGTGATGGGAGCCCTGGGCTGCTGAATTCACTGTTCCTCACATGCTTCCGTGCCTCCTCTTTGGCTGACATTATACCTGCATCACTGACAGACTCTGGGTTTGAAGAGTAGATGCTTATATTCTAACAGAACAATTCTCCTTTCTGCCAGCAAAACAAAGCCAGCCAGCCCCCACTGCTATTGCCAGCAGAGGGGCAGGGAGAGAAAAGGGGGAAAGTAGAAAGGCATCAAATAAACCAGCCCCAAAGCCAGCCTCTGGAGCTGGGTGATCCCTGTCCTGCTGTCACCAGCTGGAGCTGCCCAGGCCTTGTGTCACCTGCAGCACTGCGGGGACCTGGTGAGGCGCTGAGCACCCTCAGCCAGACCCTGTGGAACAAGTGGGTTCCAGTGACATTAAAGGGCAGCACATACCATAGCATCATAGAACAGTGAGGGTCGGAAAGGAC
This sequence comes from Amazona ochrocephala, assembly GCA_039720435.1. Classification (NCBI taxonomy): domain Eukaryota; kingdom Metazoa; phylum Chordata; class Aves; order Psittaciformes; family Psittacidae; genus Amazona; species Amazona ochrocephala. The sequence goes on along the minus strand of CM077886.1, from coordinate 1,003,179 downwards.
CTCAGGATCATGTAGTTCCAACCCCTCTGCCATGGGCAGGGACATCTCCCACTAAACCATGCAGGCTAGAAGGAAACAGCCATGTCCAGTGCAGAGCCGAACGCAGGAATGTGCAGCCGCAGGAAGGCAGCTGAGACAAACAATGTCGACTGGTTGCAAAGCTGAGCTGGAAACTTTTATGACTGTAAATAACACTGGCAGTCACATAACCCAAGGGAAAAAACCAGGGTAACGACCCTCCTGCTGCAGGGCATGAGCTGGGGGCCTCTAGGGACAAGGGAGGAATTTGTCCCCCCATTCACAGCATTGCTCAAGCTGCTGGGTGCATTCTGTAGGAGTTTCGCCACCCATAGGCATCGCCTGGTGATGGTAAAAAAACAAAGCCACTGCTGTGGACAAGCCACCGGCTTGATTTGGGAAGGACATCCAGCACTGAGCCAGGCAGCTATGCTGCCAGGAAAGAAAAGGTACCTGGGGTGTGCGAATCCAGCCGTGGGGTCCTGAGGAATAACCAGGGATGTGCTCCAAGGACCAGAGCTGAACACAGCAGATGGGCCCAGCCGTTGTGCCTGGGCTCTGAGCTGGAGCAGCCTACCCAAGGCTGCGGTGCTGGCCACCAAACGAGGTGTCTGTGCCGCTCATTTTAAACTCCCACCAACCACTGTGGCCATCACCTGCACCTGCAGATGCAGTTTCCAGCCCCTCTCTAGCCCCCGGGTAGTGCTCTCTCCCACCACACATCCCAACATCACATGTAGCTTCTTTCAATTCTGCCTCATCCCCATAGCTCACGGACCTGCTCTGATCCCTCATCACACCCAGGTCCTTCTCTTCTTTTGTCATCTCCAAATTAAGCATTCCCTGTTCATAGCTGATTAAGTAGTTATTAATCCCTGAACGCATGAATTTGCATTTGGTACTTTGAATGCCAATTTTTTTGCACTGCTCTGGTCTGAAGGTCCCAGTGCTCCCCGTGCAGAACATCCCAACCCTCCCCTGCTGCTAATGATAAAGTCTGGATGATAGTCAGCAGATTCCATCAGTGGACACTGTTTATTATGGAAAAGACTGAGCCCCAAAATAGGTCTGGAAGAAGCCGTGCAGTAACCTCCTTCCAGCCTAGCGCTTCAGCCGTCACCATTTACCCATGGGGTAAGTCTCTCTGCCTCAGCTTTCCTGCATGCTTCAAATGAACGGGCATGCCCGGATGGAATCTCATGTTTAGGAGGACTCAGGCAGATGTGTGTGCATCTGCACGTGTGCTTGCTGAGGGCACCACACGGAATCCGCTTCTCAGAGCCATGGTCTGTGCAGCACAAACCTGAGCTTCCAGGAAATCCTATTCTCAGACCTAAGCTGACTCAGAGCCACTTGGTAAGGTCACTCCCGGCGCCCCTAAAACAAGTGGCTTAAACCCCAGATATCAGGACTCGGAGCCTAGCAAAGGGGCACAAGAGCCCCTTCTGATGGTGACACATGCAGCAGCTCCACAGGCACCCAGGTACAGGGACCGGTGGATCACAGGAGCAGAGCTTGGCAGATTCCCCCCAGGGCCTCCAGCCCTTTGCTCTGTGGGTCATCATTCCTGTCAGGCTAGTTCAGAGTGGCTCTGCCTTTACTCTGGGTGGATTAAGGGGTGGTTGAGCAGTTATTTTCTCCTGCTTTGTTGCTTGGAGATGGGGCTGCAGAGGGGAATGAATTGCATCAGATAATACATTAAACTGTCACTCTAATAAGTAACTGGAAGCCTTGGTCCCTCCTGGAGAACAGCACAAATGGCAAGAGAAGAAAGTGCCACGGAAGGTGTCTCCATGTCATGCACACGGGTGCACCAACACGGACATAACATTTCTTCCCAGTAATTAATTTCAGTGTGTTATTAATTGTAATAAGCATCAATGTCTAATGAATACACTTGGGCCTCATCAAAATCCCAGCACTTAGTTGTCACAGTTAAAGTAACTGTCGTACCCCCTGATCAGCGGGCTCAGTCCTTCCATCTCCCCCACCAGATCAGAGCCCACCTTACAGCTGGGAAGCAAGCCCGGTGATTGCAGCATTATCCCCGAACTTGGGGTCTCTGATGAAGGTTTTCCACCGGACTTCCAGGAAAACTCTCCTTTCCTCCCTCTCATGCAGTGATTAACATCAGTCCTTTGCTGCACTTGTTTGTTTGGAGGTAAGCTTGCCAGGTCCAAGGTAAGGACATGATGTGACATCAAACCCAGAGGAACCAGGGTTTCATAGTGTGCTTGAGGAAGGCAAAGATGTGCAGTGAGAGGGGTTATCATTATAAACCAGTTGCTAAGCCGAAAACACAGAGATGCTTTAGGGTGCTTACACATCTAGATCTGACTAAAAGCAGCACACTCCAAACTATGTTCAGGCCAAGAAAATTGTCCTTGGGTTTAACAAATTCATGCTGATCGATAGAGAACCTGAGAAGAAAAGCGCCTTGTATTTGTGCCAAGCTTTTGCTTGTGAGCACAAGCCCATGTGATGTTCATGTGGCCCGATGGACGCCCAGGCTGAAACATCATCGTGTTTTGTTGGCTCCAGGCATAGCCAGATGAGGTTCACAATGACTTGAGCCAGTCCATGTAAGTGCAGTCATTCACTTAGTCACTTCCGTGCCCTGACACACGCACGATGCGCACACCATGGCAGCAGGGAAATGTTATCGCCCTGCAATGTTGTTTTAATGAAATCACTTGGCTGGGGACTGTGACCCCAGTCAATGCTTTAGGACAATAGGTGCATCTTGTCTCTCGCTGTTGTAACCTTCCTCCTGCCCTGCGAGGCTCCTCCCCTCTGCCCCTCTGGTTGCTGCAATCCTCCCACTGTGCTCAGAGCTCCAGGTCCCAAGTGGGTCCCATCCAGCCTGCGCTCTGGCTGTTGGCAGGCAGTGGGAGACTCACCCGACCCCTCGCGCACCCGGGTGGTGGGAGCAGCAGCAAACGCATTTACATACATGTAAATGTGTGCCATTTGCTGTGCAAAAATATCCTGTCTCTGAGATAGGGCAAAAACATGGTTCTGACTCAGAAGTGATGCTATCTCTCCAGTCAAGATTAGAGTCTAGATTGTGCAACCCAGCTTAACTCACAGTATCAGTTGCTATGCAAAAGGCAGTGTTTCACACAGAGGTGTGGTCTGACCCATGATTGCAGCACCCAAAGACCACAGCTGGTGCATTAGATCCAGCACAACTGAGAAGCTCAGCCGAATTTTCAGGTTAGATCCTAAAAGAAACTGATTATTCCCCGTAAGACTGGGACTGACCCCAAACCGCGGTGATACCAATGGGATCAAGAGCTTTGAATGCCTGTGAAGAAACTGCCCCTAAAGACAAAAACCAGAAAAGGTGAAAGCACTTAAAAAAAACAAAGAAAAGAAAAGAAGAAAGAAGCAGAAAGCTTTTTCCCACAGGAAACTTCCATCACCATTGTATTTTCCCTAAGGACATTTCTGTGTCTGTCACCAGAAATTACTGCTGCCAGTGGTAATGCATCAGAGGAACGGAGGGCTGGGCTTTGGTGGTCTGAACTGGGAGGTAAACCACCACTGCACCTCGGCCACCGTCAACAAGTGTATTGTGTGCCAACGCCAGCCTTGGCTGGAGGAAAGCCGATGCTGGGGAGCACATGTGCTGCTGCCACAGGCGTGCGCCTGGTGCCTCTCCACGGCTGGGATACGGTTCACACAGGGCTCAGCGATGGCCACAGCAGAGGCGGGTGCATCCCCTGAGCCCCACAGAGCCCCACACCATGTGCCTTACACATCAGTGGCACCAGAACCAAGCCTGAACCAGCTTATATGGGAAATAATGGGAAATACCACCCTAGAAAATGACACCACCAATACAAAGCTAATGAAAAGGTCGTGCGGGAACAGTTCTGTCCTGCAGGTAACTCGTCCTTCCTGATCAGAATGAATCCACTCGCAGTTTTGATGTGCTTTTCTTGCACGGCCCTCGAGATGCCAGAGCCCGGTGCTCCTCAGAGATGGTCTCAGGCCCAAGGAACATGGCAGAACTCAGAGGCAAGGGTGGAGACTGCTAATTCTTCACTGTTTGTACAGGGAATAAAAGAGGTTTAAACGGAGCTAACATATGGGGAAATGTCTGCATCATGAGCAGTAATTATAGTAACTGCCTCTACCATCCTCCTCAGTTAGATTTGAGGCAGACTTCATTTCATAACTACAGGTTTGCCTGCTAAACCCCTCCTTCACAACAGGAGCCCACTGTGAGCTGTATCCACCACTCCGAGCTCCTTGTGTTCCAGCATGGAGTCCCCTCAGGGTTGCAGCGGGAGAAGCTGCAGCGGAGCGGTGCTGCACGCCCCTTCTCAAGGATGCTTACCAAGGGCTTTGCATGGAGGGATTTCACGGCAGAAAGGTGTGGGCTGGCAAATCATCCACAGACAGGGCCAGTGGAAGGCCCTGACCCTCTCACTTCAGCCTGGTGTTCAACAGCGGAGCAGGGGCGAGGAAGGGTGTCTGCTGTCCAAATTGTTGCTGGATATGGACAGAACTAAATGGGACAAAGAGGGTGTGGACTGAAGATAAGGGATGGGATATCTGGTGATGCAAGAACCATCTTTGTGCAAGGCCACAGCCCAGACTAGAGCTCAAGGCTGTGGCTGTGTCCACCCAGGCGGAGGTTCACCACCACTCTCTGCCCACAGGGACAGAGGTTTCCTCTCCAAGCCTAAAGAAAGCCAGAAGAACCATGGCTGAAGAGGACTTCAATCCCTGCTGAGCAAATGCAGGGGGTAGAGCTCGTGCCCAGTGTGTGCTTGCTGCAAATCCCCTTCAGTAACGCTCAGCACCTCAAACCGTGAGGCCTTGGCACGCTGGCCATCGCTGCTCCTGTGCTTCCCATCAATGCTGCTTGGGCTTTGCCATCACCTAACACAGAAAAGGGTCTTCCAAAGCTTTTCCTTCACTTTGCACAGGACAAAGTTACTCTCCTGGGGTTCAAATATGTCTTATCTGCCTGGCCAACCCACCTGGATGTCAGCAGTCACTCTCCTGTCATGTAACTCGGTCTGGAGAACGTGAACAAACATCAGCAGGTTTAAACTGCCGCGGTTCTGCATCTGGGCTGAGCAGAGCTCAGGGCAGAGATCCAACGTCCTTTCCGTGTGTACAACCCCCCACAAAAAGCAATGAAAGCCCCGGGTCCTGGCTTTCCCCCTTGGCTCCTGTCAAGGAAGGTTAAAGCTTCACCCATGCACTAAAAACCTGAGGCCCCTTTAAAACCCCCTGCAGGAGAAGTGACACATTGGATTTCACTGTGTTTTCTCAAGACGTGACATTTGTGTTGGCTCATGCAAGGGGAAGGTACCTCACGCCTTTCTAAAGATCTTCACATGCATGAGCACCCCATGGAGCAAAGCCTCTGCCCTTCCCAAGACAGAGATCTTGAACAGGGATTTGCTATGAGGGGGAGACAGGGCTTCCGGAGCAGCGTCCATCACCAAGGAGAGCAACTGTAGTGCGGGCAGAGGGTTTGTCCCATTCGCTACAAGATCCCACGGGACCTGTGTTAAAAAGCTGTGTCCTGCTGCAGGAACAGCCTCTGCAGGCGGGGGGCTGGTAGCTCAGGATCTCGGGTGGGAATGTCATGGAGAAAACTGCTTACGGGGCTGAGCTCCTTTCCGTTTCCTCATTTCTTGTGCTGTCACCCCCCAGCTGGGTGATGCCAGGGAATACACATCGCTTAATGCCAGCTGCTATGGCTCAGAACCAGGAGCATGAGGCAGGGATGGTCCCCACGTGCTGACACACCACTTGAGCCAGCAGGGACACAGGCATCCTAAAGGATAGGTCCAGGAAACCCCTGCTTGTCCTAAGGATCCAGGAACAACGACTTGTATTCCTGAAGGATGCAACAACAGCTCCTGCACACTTCAAACAGGCTGAGCAAAAATCCTCCACGACTACTGCTCTGCTCTCCTCACTGCCCACAGAGGCCCGAGGAGCCGGCCATTTGCTTTCATGGAGCAGGAAGATTTGCTGTTTTGAAGTATTTCCTAATGGCCATGCCAGCAGCCTCCTCCGCTCCTCGCTTCCTCACCCCTTGCCCAAGTAGCTGAAGGCTATGAAAAACACCGGAGGTCTGACGGAGTCACCTCAGAGCGATGCTGGAACTACACATGGTGGAAACTCAAGGAAATCAGTTTATGAATGGTAATAACTTGAGATAGGTCAGTAAAATGGCAAGGAACTGTCCTGCAGATGCTCCACTTCAGAAGCAGCCCTGTTTCACCCCCAGCGCACCTCCTCTGCTCTGTCACAACCACAGCAGGGCTCCACGGGACCAAGTTAATGCCGTACTGGTTCTCCTCCAGCCTGGCTGCAAGGATGCCGTGCTCCCACTCCTGCCTCACCCGGTAGTTAAACAGCAGCCACAGCCTGCACCGTCCTGCACAGAGAAATCTGTGTAAGAAACAGATCTTTTTAATGCAAACACATTCCGAGGAGCACAAAGGCACCTGGCGAGGACATTTCCTCATTGCTGGGTGCATGTGCCCCACTGCCATTAGCACGGAAGAGACAGAACAAGAGCCTGGGAAGACGCATCCTCTTGGGTGGAGGCTTATCTCAGTGCCAGGTCATCAGAGGAGTTTTCAGGGTGATTCGCAGGGATTAAGACCTCCCATGTCAAATCACTGACACTTTACATGCCCCACTGGGCTGCACGCTTGTAAAATCACTGAAGGAAGTGAAACCCGGGCACCTTAGCACCAAAAGAGCCACAAACCTATGCAAGTCCCCTCTCAGCCTTGGCAATGCCCATGCCCTCAGTTAACTGAACTCTTGAGCAATTTCTTGCTCTGGCCATTCCCCACTTGGTTTCTTACACCATCAAAAGTGACTACTGACTTGCTTTCGACTTATCTGATAGACTTAAAAGAAAACACCCCGGCAGTGCCATGGCAGCACAGGAGAGGCTTTGATCACCTGGAGCTGCCAACGCACCTTGGAGTGCGTTCACCAGACACGACCAGGCTGATTGCACTGCCTGTGCCCGCTGAGAAGGGGCAGCTCCAGGGAGAAGTGAGCTGGGTTTGGGTTACCAGGTACTCCTTGAGGTTCTTCACAGGAGGAACTTCCAGCACTTTGTCCAGCACACTGCCCAGCTCAGGGAAGCAAAGGCCAGAACTTGCGTTTCTGAATCACCTTTCAGCAAGAACTGACCTTTCCCCTGTACTTATGGATGGAGACACCTTCCAGCAGTGGGAAAACCTCCAGCAGTTCTCATGGCTTTGGGTGCTCATGGCAGCTCAGAGCATGGGGCTCAGCTCCATGGACAGCAGGTGCTCCCAGCCCATGATGGTGATCCAGATGCCACACTGGACACTGCGATGGAAGGGTTCACCCCTCCCACCCTCTGCCTACAAAGGCCCTCCGAGGTGAAAAGAGGTCTAACACTGCTCATCTTAAGAACCCAAGCTCAGGGTTTAGACTCGGCTTTTAAAGGCCTAGATCTTGGGAGCAGATAGAGACAAATGCTGGGGTAGGAAGCACACTGCTGATGAAATGCTACAACACTCGGTCACGAGACGTGTGGGGACACCTCAGAAACCTCCTTTTTGGTAAAAAAAGCCCTAACCATCAGCCTTTTCTTTCCTGCTGATGGCTCAGGACTCTTCCCGGTTCCCCTCTGCAGCATGAAACACGGAGACCACTTCATGCGCTGCTCCTCTGGGAGCGTGATTCTGGCTTTGTAGGTTATCTGGGGCGGGGAGGAAGCAGGGCAGAGCGATGGGGTGCCATGCAGATGGTTCTCATTAAGGTTGGAAGGAGTTATAAAAAGTAAGCTTTAAAGTCTATCCTAAATATAAGGATTCAGCTGATTGAGAACTCAGCTGCCTCTATCTCTTGGGCAATCACGAATACACTTCTGCTGTGTCACTTCAAAGGCACAGCACAGCTGGGAGGGTTTTCATCAAAGCTCCTGCATGTCTGGGGGAGGTTTTCCCCCCCATGAATATACATCACTGGAGGCTCCTTTTCCCAGCTTTTCCCATGCCTCTCTCTGATTGATCCTCATTTCATTCAGATGAGCTCTTCCTCTCTGGATGGCTAAAGGGCAAGAGACAGCTCTCTCCAAAGCTTTCCCACTCGCCTGGATGCCTCTCCGAAGCTTTTCCTCTCATCAGAGAGGGGGAGGGAGGGAGCTGTTCAGACAAGAGATTGAGCCTTTAAATTAAATTCTTGTCATCTGAGGGCTGGGCCTGATAGCAGCGGGGGTGGGAAGCACATGCTCCCAGGATCGGGACTGTGGCCAGATCCTCATCTGGGGCAAGTGGGTGCCAGCGGCCTGAGCTCAGCACGCATGGCATCAAACCCACAGGCCTTAGACAGGCAGGTTGCTGGGTGAGAGCAGCATCACCCCCTGATGTGAGCTTCGCAGCCTGGGACATTGCCTGAAGTTGCTCAAGTCCCCTCTTTTTCGGCGGGGAGGGAGGGCCACGCGGCTCAGTGGAATTCCAAACACTCAACCGCCCTCCGCTGGGATTGCACAAGAGCCGGACCCGGGGCGCATCCAGCACGTGCAGCATGGGCCCCTCTCCCGAGCCCGGGTGGGAGCGCTGGGCCGGCTGCCACCGCGGTACAGCACATCTGCTGCCTGAGCCTCAGCTCTGCTCTTCCGCCCTTCAGCCTCTCCTTGCGGACTCCCTAGAGCCAGAAGGACCCCAGGATGGGCTGCAGCGAGGGGGTGGGCACTGGCACCACTGGCCCTGCTGGTGCAGGTGAATGCCAATGAGTCAGTGGCTTAATTTTATGAATCTCCTATGCAGTGACCCACAGAAAAGTGGTCCCCTTGGAGAGCACCAATGTCTGCATGTCCAGTGAGATCTTCCTCCCTTCCAGCGAGACCCGGTGACAGGCAGGGCCCCTTCCTGAGTGCAGGAGAGCTTCTTTCACAAGGCTGTGTTCCGGCCTCCTGCGCATCCCCTCATAGCTCAGAGCCCCACAGACACTGTATATCCCTTTTCCAGGAAGATCAAACCCGGTCCCCAAGGCCAGATCATCCTCATGGGGACTCTTCCAGCACCGCAGCAAACACCACGTTCCCACTGGCACCTACAAACCCTGTCCCCCACACTCAGTGCCAGGCGGTGACGCTCCCCTCCACAGTAGGAGCCCCTCTGCAGAGGCAGCCAAAGCCGGATGAGCCGTGCTGGCGCCGCTGGTGTCACCGGGACCTTCCTTCCCCCCAGACAGGGATGGGATTTTCCCACACCAGTCCCCGGAATGGTTAACTGGATCCTGAATGGTCTATCACTTCTTTCACTGGGGTGTGTTGCTGGATTTACTTCGACACAAGCCCCTTTCTGAATTGCAAGTTGGCAACAATAAAAGGGAGAAGTCTTTAATTAGTTATCTGGCTAATTAACTTTTACAGCACCATAGAGCTTTGGCATCCAAATGTTGCGATGCAAAACATCACAAACATTCAAGCAGCGACGACCCAGCCCACCAGGAACCTGCTGCCATGGGTGGTTGTGGGGGAGCTGCTTTGTGCAGCCTGGCCAAGGAAATCCACCTCTGGCTGTGCCTGCACACCCACTGCTGCAGACACCCCACCTTCTCCTGACGCTGTTCAAATCACAGACACAGAACACACACGGCTCCCCTGTGCTGCTCTCCTCCCCCCCAGCATGTACACTCAATACCATTGGGTGAAATCCCCACAAGGTAGGATTTATTCCCTGCTTGTAAGTGGTGTGTAGAGATCCCTGCATCCTTCTGCCATGCAGCGGAGTCCACAGCCGGGGCCAGCGTACTGGCATCCCGCAGTCCTGAGCCAAGGCAGGGTGACACCATGGCCCAGAGTAAGGCAGTTCTCTTGAAGAGGGACACACTCTGAAGCCTGCGGGGTGACCCCCGAGAGCACAGCTTGGCTCAGGGAGTCCAACAGACAGGCTGCTAGAATCAAGTGTCTCTCTGTTGGAACATGCAGGGTCCCCACCGCTTTTCCCACGCTGATCGGTGAGAGCCGGGGGTTTCGGGAGGCACGGTGCCCCCAGGACATTCCCGTGTTGTTGTATCTGCACCTTGTGGGCTAGCACATGTTTTAATCCGTGTGCTCCGGAGTTTCGCCGTTACTGCATGTCCAGGCAAGCTCCCTAACTGCTTTCAGCATGAATAAAAGGCACCGTGCAGGGGAAGGGACAGGCGTCAGGAAGAGCCAGAGCAGCAGCGGGCAATGGGCTTGGGCCCACCAGCTGATCAGAACCACCCCACGAGTCTGCCCCATGGCTCAGGGCAGCTCGAGGGAGGGGGGTCCCAGCCATGGCCGCTTGGCTGTAGTTTGGACTTGAGCCGAGGTCTGTGTGAGTGCGCAGAGCTGCACGCAAACAGCAGTCGTGGGGAAGGTAAAAGCGCCGTCAGCTCCGCGCTGCGGCTGCAGTGACCTACAGAAGGGCAAGGCCCTCCCCGCGCCCCACAGACATCCCATTAAAGATTCTTCTCCTCCTGCACTTGCTGTGCGAGAACTGAAACCTGCTGGCGGAAAGGACTGAATTCCCTGAGTGCTGGGTCTGTGTCTTGCTCAGCACGGGCTTCTCTTGCTGAGGAAGACCCCAGATCTCTGCAGATCTGCACCTGCTGAGCACTAAAGCAGCAAGGGATGGTGCAGGATGGGCTGAGTCACTGCTACACGGGAGGAGATAAGGGGAAGGTTGTCCCCTCTGGGTACCAGCAGGCAATATTAACAGCAACGAGGCTCATAGAGGAGGAGAGCCCTTTCCTTTGCCCTGGCACTACATGCTGCTTGTGCAGGTCTGAAAGGGCTGGGAAATGCAGTGCTCTCCTTGGGCAGCTCCTCAAGCCTCGTCTGACCACCCTAATACCTGCTAGAGCACAGTGGTCTAATGAAACCATGACGCAGGTACAATCCCTAACACGAAGGTTCACCTACGGGGTGCAGTGTTTGTACAGGACTGCTGTGTCCTCCTTACCATCAGGAGCAGCCTGTGCATATCACCTCCAAATCACGACCCTTGTATCAGAACTGCCTCAGCTACAGTGGCTGTGTACAGGCAAAGCCCAAGTTCCTTTAAAAACCCTGCCCCAGAAGAGAAAATAAAGGCTATGAACTGATTCACAGCACTTGTATGGGGAACCTTTTATGGTTTTGTTTCTGCTTTTCATTGTAAGTCTTCTCAGACCCAGTTTTAAAAACAAATCGAGCCCGTTCTCTCCTCCCGGTGACAGGCTGCCCAGATGCCTGTCTGGGTCAAGGGGACACTGCTGCATTTTGCTTTGCCATCCGGCATCACCCAGCTCTGCAGATCTTTTAACCTCTGAATTCCCAATAGCATTTTGTTCTTGGCTCGTCCCATCCTTTCCCCACACTTTCTTTCCTAAACCTTCCAAAGTGACTTCCCCAAGCCCAAACACTCGGTGGCCTGGGGCCAGGCTGGTTTCTGAGCACCATCAATGTGGATCACATTCCTTTAAGAAGTTTCTCCCATCATCCAGTGACAACTACTGGGAGATGTCACTCTCCTTCCCAAAGACTTTCAGTGTCAGAATGCCTGTGACAAGTGCCACCTCCTGTGCCCACCTGCAGCGGTCCCTTAGGCTGAGCAATCCCTCCCGCATGGGGTTGTAAGAGCCACTGGGGGAGAACAGGCTTTGTCCCACAGGAACTGAAAATGCTCTTCCCAGAAATGCTGAGCTGAAACTTCCCCATGTTTCAATAGAAACCCCATCCCACTGCATCATCTCGTTCAATCCAGGGATAAAAAAGCTCTCAACATTTTAGAGAGAAACAAAAATAAGCTGCTTCATGTTAAAGAAACTGGAGATGCTCAGCCAGCCCCCCCCCCCAACCTGGCGCTGACATTAGTGTAAGAGCACATGGGGAATGTGCCATCCATATCAGGGATGCCCTGGTCAGTTGTTTCACGTGTGGGTTTGTTCTCGATGGGATCAATCACTCCCCAAAGCTCAGCAGATGCATCACACACATCTGTAGAACAACTGCCTGGGTGGGTGAGAGCAGAAGGAAGGAGCTGGGATGACAACACCTCGTGCTGCCTGTTGCCTCCAAATGTTTCATGAAATCACACCCCAGCCCAAACGGTCCCTTCCTCCCAAGAGGAAGACTGTGTTTCCTGCAGTGCCCCTCCTCGAGAAAGGAAGGTGCCAGTCATTCTGCCTCAGGACAGGCTGAATCACCCCTTGTGTGTGGAGAGGTGGGAAATCGAGAGTTCCCCAGGTACATCGCTACTGTGGCAGATGGACCCACAGATGAGGCACTGTGACAAACCCATCCCAACGCATTTATGCTGCATACGAGTGAAAGAGGGGGAGCACACAGGCACAGCGGCAGCGATGGGCAGTGACACCGAGCCCAGCCCTCTGCAGCACCCAGCGTGCGGCTGCAACCCTCCGGTCCCTGCAGCAAGCCCCGGGGCAGCCCTGCTCCCCGCTCACCACACACAGTGACCCGCTGCGCGCCCGGGCTGGTCGGGCAGGAGCGCAAACGGTGCGTACAGCACGACTGCTGCGCCTGCCATGGGAGGATGCTGTCGGAAGCGCTCCTGGAGGCAGAAGCGCTGCCCAGGAGGGCAGGAGGAGACGCAGAGGGCGCAGGAGCTGCGATGGAGCTCGCCAAGGTGCCAGCAGGTCTCGCCGGGAGCCCATCGCAGGAGGAACCCGTGCTTTGTCTGACAGGCAGCGACACCTCGTGGCCTTCCCCCCGACACACTGTGTCCTGGGGCAGGTCCTGCCCATGCTCAAGGCAGAGGGAGTTTTGGCACAGGGGCGGCGGAGCCCCGGTTTCAGGGCAGACGTTCCACAGGAAGCAATGCCGATAAGATGGACCCCTCGCAAACGCTTACTAAACATCACAGAGCATCTTCAAGAGAAGCTGCCCTAGCGCTTCAGCAAGATCTCCGTGAGGTCTGCCCTTGGCTTGCTTCCTGCTTGGCTCAGGAAGTGTAAGAGCCCTGTGCTGGCACCAGCTCTGCAGTTTGGATGCTAAAGGGAACAGACCTACAGCCCTGCAGACCCTTAGCACTGGGTTTGCTTTAGAAAGATTTATAGTTCTATTTGCATGAGAAAGAGAAACCTGACAGAAATGAAACAGGCAGCAAACCAGCAAAGGAGCAAGAAATGTGCTGGGCACTGAAGCCCGTGGCAAGAAGAAATGGAGAAAGCTGTGACTGAAGACATTTGTCACCATGTCTTCTATTGAGTCACACCATGTTCATATGATACCACTGTGATAAAGGCACCAGCTTTTGCCAACACAACCCAGCTCCATCACCTCTTCTGCCACTCAGTACCCAGAACCTGACATTCCCCAGTGCAGCAAAGGGAAGGCTGCCAGGGAGGGAGGGCAGTTCCATCTCGGGAAGATGCCCCTTTCCCCTGTGCTGGTGTGACCTTCTGTGTCACTCTCCCGTTCCCTTTGCTATTGGCACAGGCCTGGAGGTGACTGTGAGGAGCACAGCAGGAGCTGAAGTGCCAACCAAAGAGCGCAACAGATGGGCTGTTTGACCTCTCCGTGTGCTCAGGGCAGAGGCACAACGGGTACCCCCGGCACGTCAGCCAGGCTGTAACACACCGTGCCACCTTTGAAACTGAGCTTTGCCCCAGGAGAGCTCCGGAGCTGAAGGTACCATGTGCTGCAAACACAACCACCTCCAGGCGTCACAGCGCCAGTGCCGAGGCCAGCAGCCAATGTGCTCACCAATGAGGCCACACAGGGACCAAGAACAATCCATGTGTTGGCACAGTCCTGGCTACCAGTCCTGCTCTTGGCTGCGGTTTTGGGGTTCATGACTAATAACTGATGAGTGGCAACCAAGCGATAAAGGAATTGCAGCACCAGCACTCACAGAGCCCCAGGGTTTATCAGGACACATGTCCTTTCTTTTGCCCGTGCTTTAGGGGCAGATCCCTGTCCCCATGCACTTCACTTCGCCACCTGTAACGTAATTCCCTAACTCCTGAGAAACATCCTTAACCTGGTAACATAGAGAAAATCCTTGATCTCTTGTAAACACAAGACTATCAGAATCTTGCACGCTACTGATGGATGATTGCTTTCATTACTGCTAGGCTATAATTAGATACCTCATGCAGTAAACCCTCACTTGATTTGTATGACTATTTCACAGCCACACCGGTACATTCCAAAGGTCCATTTTCTAAGGAGATACCACCAGATAAGGTTTGTGCCGTTTCCCGTGCTCCTTCTACACGTAGCCTGTGACGAGGGTTGTTTGGTTACACTGGAGGGCGTAGTGCGGCAATCTTTACGTTTCCCTCTCACCGACATCACTCCTCTCCTGGTTCCGGTGGGGTGCTGCATCCGGGCCGGATCAGGAAGTGAGGATGCACACGCCTGTGCACTGCATTCACCGCTGCTCCTCTGTAACCCATACAACTCGGTACCAGAAAACACCACAATGAAAACGTAGCAAGAAAGGAAATCTATTACAAGTGGGGAAGTTCTGCTTCGGCATGTCCACCTGGAGAGTTGGAATGCTGCTGGCACTGTGCCTCCTGCGCCAGGCGAGAGGTACAGTACAACCGCCACTGTTGTGGTCACTGCACTGTGCTCTGGGGCTCTGCTCCTGGGAGGGAAGACACCTACAGGTAAACTTTAAGGAGTTCAAATGGGAATGATTCACATAAAGTGAGATATGCCACTGTAAAGAAACAGCAATTTAAGATGCCTCTATGGAACGTGCCTTTTGAAGGTGAGCGATGTATGGACTGATCTTTACTGTGAGGGTGGTGAGGCGCCGGCACAGGCTGCCCAGAGAAGTGGTAAATCCTCCTTCCCTGGCAGTGTTCAAAGCCAGGTTGGACAGAGCCTAGAGCAGCATGTTCTCGTGTGAAGTGTCCCTGTCCATGATAGGGGGTTGGAACCAGATGATCGTAAGGTCCTTCCCAACCCAAACCATTCTATGATTCTATGATCCACTGGCAACAAAAGGTGCCAGGGAAGCCCAAGTGGGAAGCGTGCAATGCTGCATCCCGGGCGTTCAGGGTAGGATCTGCCTTCAAAGAGCTGGGGCTGAAGTAGCAGAGCCCCTGTGTCCGCCTCACCTGGGGCTGGGAGGCAGGTTGACATCTGGGAGTTGAAAACAGGTCACAGTGAAATCCAGCGAGACCTTGGGGAAGCCAATCCAAATGAGAGAGCAGGATGATTCACACAAACATGGACGCTCATTCTAAAAGCCGTTGCGATGAGGATGTTTGAGAAGAGATGAGGAAGACGGGACTACATAACACACATACCTGTTTCCATGACTTCCAGTCATGAATGCACTGAGCTGCTCTGCCCCAAACTGTGAAACCCCCTTGGTCAAACCCAGGTGATACTTCCCATCCCCAACGATACTTTAAATCCTTCACATAATTTTCCCTTTCAATCAGGTCACGGTCAACTCCCCCCTCCTCAAAACGTTACGCTGCTGTCAAAGGATTTTGACATGATTTTAACCTGGACTCCAGGAGAGGGCTCTCCACCCAACGTAACATACACTGTGCGGTATGAAAGGTATGTGCTTACAGACGCTGTCCGAGGGCAGGCACAGCACCAGCCAACATCTCACATGCGCATTATCCCTGTCATGATGACCATTGCCCTGGCTGCATCCTTTCACCAAACCAAGTCCTTACCCATCTGGAAAGTGCTCCAAGCTCTGAGCAAGACTTGGCACCCATCCTCCAACCCTCTCCCTTCTCTTGCTCTACAACAAAACAACATGTCTAATATTATGGTATGCTTGTCTCTTCCTTTAGCCAGGAACGCCTGGATAAATGGATGAAGGTTCCTCATTGCAAAAACACCCACAGAACCTCTTGCAATCTGACCTGTGTGCTGCCAAGCTTGTTCGTTAAAGTCCGGGCTCGAGTAAAAGCTGCTTCTGGACAATTGCGGTCGCCATGGGCAGAATCCCAATTCAAGAATTACTATTTGGATGGTGAGTGTCTGCCAGGCTACAGCCTGGATGAAGCTGGATCCCAAAACCAGTGTTGGCGTGAGCAGATGAGGAGACCCCACACCATGGAAACAGTAACAGCTGCCTTAGCAATGACAGAGATTTGAGTGAGCACAGACAGCAAGGCAGGATCATTTGAAAATCAGTCTTGTAGCAAGTGGCAGGACTTGTTCATCAGTGCCCCGGTGAACAAACAGGCTTCCAGCTCTTCACAAAGCAGAGGGGCTGTGTTAGATAAAACAGAGGTATTCCCTTGCCTTCCTCCATCCTTCATGTCTATCACAAGATAGGAGTAAGAAGTGCAGATCAGTCACAGAGAAGGGGTAATGGGTTTAAACTTAAACAGGGGGGGCTTAGATTGGATCTGAGGAAGAAATTCTTTACTGTGAGGGTGGTGGGACCCTGGAATGGGTTGTCCAGGGAGGTTGTGAATGCTTCATCCCTGGCGGCGTTCAAGGTGGGGTTGGACATAGCCTTGGATGGCATGGTTTAGTGGGAGGTGTCCCTGCCCATGGCGGGGGGGTTGGAACTCGATGATCTTGAGGTCCTTTCCAACCCTTACTATTCTATGACTCTATGATTCTAAGTGTTACTTCTATGAAGCAGGGCGCAAGCAAACGCTCTTCTTACGTCTGGTCACTCCATTACAGTGGAACTGGCTCCCCCAGTGCTACACGTGAATGTCAAGGAGAACAAAATCCATGTGAACGCCTCCTTCCCTTTGGCCACCTGTGTGGAGAGCATGTCTTGGATGTATGACTTGAACCTCTGGGAAGCTGGGTCCGATGACAAGGTCAGTAAAAGTGGCACTTAGATGAACTAGAGGAATGATGCCCAGCTTGAACTGAAATAGCTTCACATTTCTGGGCAGGGAGGGACTGAAGAAAATGAAATGGCCAAACCAGAATGAAACCAAAGCCAGAGAAGAAAAGCAGATGTGTGAGCATCCTTATTTTATTGGTAGTTCCCTGGTTTTGTCAGAAAGATGTGATGGGGAGGCTACGCTACAGTCACTAGAACAGGGCAATAGCTGAGTTTGGGTACCACTAACAGCATGCCATGGCAGAACAGCCCAGCACCAGCTGGAAATCCCACCCTGGAATCCCTATGCCCTAGGGAGATGCTTGCTACAAACAGCAATCAAGATATAAGTGCCTCTCCATGCACTTTCCAACCACTGAGCCACACACAATGATGGCTAAAAAAGTAGAGAACCACCACCCAAATGATGAAGGAATCAATGATCCAACCCTCTGTTCTTTGTGTTTCTGAGCAGAAGCAGTATGAAGGCATCTTTAGGAAGAATACGGTGAGCATCGATGCCACTGCCCTTAGAGGCAACTACTGCTTAAGTGCCAGATCTTCCTTCCAGAACATCGGCTTCAAGCACAGCAAATTCTCCCAACCAGTGTGTGTGCTGCTGAACCACAAAGGTATGGCCCTGCTGAGGACAGGATGTGGTGAGACATCAAATGGCACATCGAAGGCAAAGGTTTCCACCCAAATTAGCCTTCCAGGTGAAAAAATGGGCTTCCTGTGAAACTGACTGACCGGAGCTTCCGGTGTAAGGTTCCTGCTTTCTGTAGAAACACGTGCATTAAAACAATCAAACCCTGAAATACCTTCTGATAATCCTGAAATACTATCCTGGAGTGAGGCTCACACTGACATTTCAGGAATACTCAAATTTATCCTGAAATATATGTGAATAAAGCCTCATTTTTCACCGTGCCAAGTAAGGCACTGGTGGGGTCAACATTCCTTTGTGGCTGTGACTCTCACTTCAATTTGATCTCAGACAACTCTGTTTTCCCCTTTCTGCATCTGCAGAACATGGATCTTGAGCCTAAAAATGATTGAGATTTTGGAAAGAAAAGCTGAGTATAGAGCCCGCTGTTACTATAAAATATACCATCAGCAGGACATCATTTTTGAAGATAGGATGAGAAAGTTGGGGCTGTTCAGCCTGGAGAAGAGAAGGCTGTGTGGAGACCTCAGAGCAGCCTTCCAGTATCTGAAGGGGGCCTATAGGGATGCTGAGGGAGGGACTCTTCATTAGGGACTGTAGTGATAGGACAAGGGGTAACGGGTTCAAACTGAAACAGGGGAGGTTTACATTGGATATGAGGAAGAAATTCTTTACCGTAAGGGTGGAGAGGCACTGGAATGGGTTGCCCAGGGAAGCTGTGAATGCTCCATCGCTGGTGGTGTTCAAGGCCAGGTTGGACAGAGCCTTGGGTGCCATGGTTTAGTGTGAGGTGTCCCTGCCCATGGCAGGGGGGTTGGAACTGGATGAGCTTAAGGTCCTTTCCAACCCTGACTATTCTGTGATTCTGTGATTTTTCAGCAGTGGAATGGACGTTCCCATTTTCTGTCACGATCCCTGTGTTTGTCCTCCCCATCTTTCTGACAAGTGCCTTCGTCACCTGCTTGTTGACACACAACATTAAGGGAAAGAAGATGCCTCATGCTCTGGTATGGCTCAACTGGCAGGTCCCCTCCTGAGTCCAGGTCTCACTGACTCAGAGGGTAACTGGGAGTTCTGCACTTCCCAGTTTGTGTTCATTAGTCCCATTGTAAGTAAGCTTTCCTCTAGCCAAACTTCTTTGTAAAAGGCATCACTAACTCACTATCTGTGTGTCTTGTTTCTTTTCCCCGGTAGGATTTCTCTCAGTTAAAAGCTGCTGGAGCAGCCTTCCACTGTGAGCTCAGTAAAGAGGAATTCTTCAGGGACTGTCTCATCTGCACCGAGAAGCCAGCATCACAAAGGAAGAGAAACAACTCTTTAGCAAGAAACAACCTACCATGGGTGGCTTCTTTCGTATCGTCATCATCATCTTTATCATCATCATCATCATCGCTGGAGAAAGAGGAGGGGGAGGAAGACAGCAGTACTTTCACCCCATACACCGAAATGCAGTTTCCAAACAGACATCTCAACTGTCAAGCATCCAGAACAGCTCAGGGGGAATCCAGCTTGGACTCCAGATCTGGAGGCCTCTCCATGGACAGTGAATCTCTGCTTGACCTAAGTACCTTGGGTTTCTCTTTCTTTCCAATAAGAAAGAATGAGGTGGACACCTCAGGATCCCAAGGGAATGAGAGGGCATCCCTTTCTCACAGTTCCTCTTTGGGAAGAATATCGCTCACTGATGTGAGGCTCCCAAGTCCCAGGGAACAGGGACAGCAGGATACAGCCAGGGATGAATGCCTGGGAATGGCTCCTCTGCAAACACTGATGAAGGGCACTTGTTTCAGCCTCCCAGGCAGTGAGCACTGCCTGCACAGGCAGGGTCATCATTCCCCTGGGTGTTACCACCAACCAGCAGCTGAGCTGCAGGCCCAGCTCGGGGAGACCTCCTGGCTCAGTGTGGATCCCAGCATGGAGCTGCTTGTTTCCTTCCAGACATTACAGGTGGCAGAAGATGAAGGCATTGCAAGTGGCTGTGACAGCGAGAGCTTTACAGAGGGGACACCCCCCACACCCACGGTGCTCAGGGATGCGTTTGAAACTTCAAATATGGAGGAAAAATATGATCGCAAGTTTAAATTCAAAGGCTACGAGCACACACATTACATGGGAAGGAGCTAGAGTGCCCAGCAGCTCTGCGGTAAGGCAGATGCTGGAGAGCTCCAGGTATCCAGGCAGGGATACCCAAACGAGAGCAAGGACAGACAGGTGCTTTTTGTATTTATTCACCCAGAGTTTCTACTGATGTCTGGCCTATGGAGGCATATGGCTTCAGGGAGACAAAAGGGTTCTTTTTGGTGCTAAGTAACGAGTGATGCTTGCCATCCCTCTGTACCACCCAGCTGTGGTAAGGTGTGATGGCTCTGAAACCCACCAGCGGTGCAGCACACAGTGACACCTCCCCAAGGTACTCTCTGTTTCAAGAGAGTGAAGTCACCGTGAGAAGCGTGCACGTGTGTGTATTTATTTGGGGTTATACAAATACACTTTCTGAAGGTGGAATTCCCGTGCGTGCGGAAAGGCTGCGAGCTGCTTGATGCAGGGGCAATAATATTTTGGTACATAACTCCGTGTGTGCGTGGTTTTCTGTTTCCCAGAACTACAGAGGGTGAGGGCATCTCACCTGCAGAACATTCCACTTTAAACCAGGACCACATTGTGGGCTTCTGAATTGAAGGGGAATCCCAGGAACTTCTTGGCCAGATCACTCTGCGTCACTGGAAACCCAGGACTGTAACCAGTTCTCTGAGCAAAGAATCTGCTCACAAGTTCACAAGCAAAAGGCACAGGGCAGGCAAGGCCTCCCCTGCACGAGCAATACCAACCTTTTCAGTGTACTTCACATCTCACAGAGACAAACTCTCCCATTTCATTCCAGTAAAGGACAGGCAGAAAAGCAAAGGGTTAAAAGCAAGAGGGAAGCCCACAACAGCCATTCTCTGTATTCAGAGTTGGATGAGGGAAGGGTGTTGAGGGTGGGTATTGAAGCTGACATCCTCAGGGAATCAGAGAACAATTAGAGGCAGGGGTGGTAGGAGGGGTTGGGAAAGGAGACGTACAAATGAAGGCCCTGAAGTCAAGCAAAAAGGGGAAGTGGGAGAAAAGATTTATCAGCTAGAATTTGGCTTTTCTTTCTTATCTGTCCTCCACAAAGTGTCCTGGGTACATCCTGCACTGCGATCCCTCCAGCTCCTTTAGAAAGATAGCGATCATCCAGGCATAGTCACCCCCATCTTCTTGTGCAATCAAGGAAAAACCTCCAGGCTTTGAGTTACGGGAAGCTCTGCAGTTGGGCAACCTCTACAAAACTATTTTTGCATGTCACAGCTCTGCAGTCAGGGCCTGGGATCAGCTCTTTGTCTTGTCCAGGTTTTTTCAGGATGGAACTGCAGGAAAGGCTGGGATCAGACGAGCTGCATCCCACTGCTCCATGCCTTCTCACACTAAACCATGCCATCCAAGGCTCTGTCCAGCCTGGCCTTGAACACCGCCAGCGATGGAGCATTCACAACTTCCCTGGGCAGCCCATACCAGTGCCTCGCCACCCTTACAGTAAAGAATTTCTTCCTCATATCCAATCTAAACTTCCCCTGTTTCAGTTTGAACCCGTTACCCCTTGTCCTATCACTACAGTCCCTAATGAAGAGTCCCTCCCTCAGCATCCCTATAGGCCCCCTTCAGGTATTGGAAGGCTGCTCTGAGGTCTCCACGCAGCCTTCTCTTCTCCAGGCTGAACAGCCCCAATTTTCTCATCCTATCTTCATATGGGAGGTGCTCCAGTCCCTGATCATCCTCGTGGCCTCCTCTGGACTTGTTCCAACAGTTCCATGTCCTTTTTATGTTGAGGACACCAGAACTGCACACAATACTCCAAGTGAGGTCTCACAAGAGCAGAGCAGAGGGGCAGGAGCACCTCCCTCGACCTTTTGATGCAGCCCAGGATACAGTTGGCTTTCTGGGCTGCGAGTGCACACTGCAGCTCATGTTCATTTTCTCATCAACCAACACCAGTGCTCCAAAAGCAATCCAGTTGGATTTGCTTTGGTGGAACCTAATCTTTATGCAGTGGCTCAGTTATTCCTAGGCAAAACAGAGGACTGTGGACAGGACCCCCCATTTAGGGAGCAGTTATGACCATGGGGTGAGAGTAAACCAGAGAAGTAGGCCAGGGAGGAGGTAATCCCGTTTGCGTCACAAGAACAGCAATAACATAAAAATTGAGAAGCAGAGGTGACAGGAGTTTCCCAAGCCTCGATGCAGGCTGCACATATGAGGCTTTCTCCCCTTCTGCCATCCTGGGAAGAAGCAGCAGCTGTTCGGAGGTTACACATCTGGTGGTTCCAGATCCACATCTGGCGACAGGCAATTAGCTTCCACTTTTCACCGAAGAAGGAAACGTCTCTTCTGAGAAAAGCCTGAAAATTAACTTATCACCCTGTAAAACTCAGCCTGCTATGGAAAAGGAACTGCATCTCTTTCCTGTTTAGATTCCATACAACCCTACAGTTCTTAGCATATAGCATTCATGACACTGAGTAGAGCTCTGTATGGTAAGCAGCCACAAGAATGGGCTGTAGGTCTACACTGGCCTCTGAGGAAAGCCACGGACAGCACGGGTTCTTCCTGTAGGAAGGTGACATCTTCCCATGCCAAGTGAGAGAGCCTCCGGGCTTGAGGAGAGCAACAAGGACAGCGGGAGAGCTTAAAACCAGAGCTCCTCTGCCCTTCCTTTCAAGAGGTTATTCGAGGGTGTTCCTGATGTAAACGGGGGTTTGCTCCCAGCAGTTTAAAACCAAGAGGAGCACAGCGCTAAGGCTGAAATTCTGGAGCTCAGTGAGTCAGCTACCCGCTCAGAAAAGCAAGCTCCAAAACTGAGAGGCTTCCGTGAGGGCGTTCAGGCAGGAAGCTATCAGCAAAATGGCATCTGGCTCTCGTTCAGAAGCTGGGGATTTTCTAAGCCTCTGGCCTGCGCACCTTTGTACAGCGAGGTGTGCGCGCCCAGGAGGGAGAGGTGCTCCTCTGTCACTCTCAGCTCGCTCTCACACATGCGCACAGATTGGTAGCTGGTGATCTCAGGTGTGCGTGCAGGCAGGACAGCACCTCCGCAGCCTGTTACCGAGCGACGAATCCAGCAGAGCCTCACGAGATCAGCTCCTGTGAGAGGTGATCCACCTGCGCGCAGGATCAGCCGCCTGCTCCCCAGCCCCGCTCACACAGCTCTTCATGAAGAAGTTCCTGATCGTCTCAGCTGCGCTTTCAGTGGTCGGTAAGTCCTGACTTCTTTCTGTCACTGGTGATGGTCGCTTCAGTTTGATCCTGTAGCATGGGAAGTAGCCCGGTAGTGCTTACTGAGATAAGACCTAGAGAACAAGCTGTTGCCTGAGGTGGTTCAAAAGCTCTCTTCTGCCTTCCTCTCGTTTTAATATCTTCAAAGTACTGTTGGTGTGCTCCGTGTTCCAAGGATTAATAGGGAGAAGAAAAGATTCCTTAACTTCAAAGCGTTTGCACTGATGTTACAAGCCAAATCCTGCAGGAGTAAAGGATATTCGCTGACTCGGGGGGGTTTGGATCGGTCCCCCTGAGTCGTAAGCAGAGACACAAATGAACAGGCCACATTTCAAAAGAGATACAAACAGTGTATCCCTAAAAGCCATTTAACCCTCCTCCGCATGTGGCAAACTCCCTCCACGTGAATCAGGGATAAACCTGCTATGTTTTCAAATGCACCTTTACAGCAAGAAACCTTATCATTCATCTGCTATTGTGCTGGTGATCTTGTACTGGAGGGAAGGCACCTCCCAAAACTTCTGAACCAGAGGAACTCTAACGCTGGGGAATATCCTGGATTTTCCCTGCCCGCACTCACTGTGCTTGTGTTACACTGCTTTGCATAACCGTGTTTTAGTGTGGATAAATGTGGGAAAACAATGAGGGCATTGGTGACTCAGCTTTCATGGAGCTCAGACAGGGAAATCCACCTGCTTTGGACTGACTGCTGCATTTCGGCCTTGCCAGGAAGCCTGTGCTGAGTCTTCCACGAGCAGAGGCAAGGGCTGAACTGCAGATGAGGTCAGGACAAAAGCCGGACTAGACTGCAATCCATTTCAGTGTTGCTTCCCTTCCCAAATGCCAGACACAGGGCTGAGAACTGGGACTACACTGCTCTGCCTAATTCTCTCCACCTTTAGAGAGGCAGCTGAAGGGAATGCTTGGAGTGAGGGTCGAGGCACTGATGGGCTTTAGTCCCTGCTCTACCACAACTGCTCCATGCGATCTTGTCCAAGTCACCCCCATTCGGGTCCTCAGTTTTCCCATTCGTAAAATGGTGCTGCTTTTACTTATTTATCACACCACTTTTTCACGGGGGGCCTCACTGATTTGGAGTGTCCATTTACCAGCACCACAACGGGACTGTTTGTCTTCAGCAAGGGCAGGCTGAAGCCTGGGCGTGTTCAAGGTATTCATCGATATTGCAGACCAAGAGCTGAGTAATGTCCAAAGTATTTCCCTTTGAGGATGCATCTGCAATTCAAATGTCAACAGCTTTCAGATTCTGAAGGTTACTCTGCGAGGCAGACGGTCTTGAGAATCAGCCTTGAGGAACTTCTGCACTGTGCACTCTCCTGCCAGGAGAGCGCCAGAAGTCTGCAGGACACTTCTCCGCGGTGCCTGCTCAGAGCCAGTTTGCTGCAGGCGGATAGTGGGGTATTCTGCTCTACAGAGGCAGCTCAGACCAGGGGTGTGTTTGTCAGGGGCAAGTGACATCTCTGCTTACCAGAGCCAGGACCCATCCTCCTTAGGGAAGAGGAACAGGGCTCTGCGTGCTGGGAGCTGAGCGAGTTGTTTGCCTTCACGCCGGCACACCCAGATCAGAGTCCAAGCATTGGGTCTTAGTGCATGGCTCTGTGCAGGCAGGCTCCATCCAGGCAAACACGGAGCACTGGAGGTTAGTGGTAGTCACATCTTCAGCGATGTGAGACTCATCGCAACAGGTTACTTCCAGAGTATGGGCAGAAAGCAGAGACATTCATCCACAGACATGAATCTAGCCCTGAAAACAGGTTACTGTTCTTGGGTTTCCAGCTATTTAATCTCTTTAAAAGAAAGCTGATAAGGAACTCAAGGATCCTCTTTCTGACTCCTGAGGTTTTGAGGGCCTGACTTACATTTATTTGTGACGAATCAACAATCTGCAAGGTACTTACAGTGCTGTGTGCAGGGTCTCAAGTCCTGTCCCGTGCAAGCTTCTGCTCTGCAGCCCACCTTTACCAAACTGGAGGTGCTGTGCCTGGTACTTCTGTTGGCGAAGAGGCTGAGCAGCATAAGGCCCACATTCAGCTGAGGGCTGAGATGCCACAGTAGACGTTTTAACACTAGTTTCTTTGCTCCGTAGGCATTGTGACTACAGAGAGGTCGTCATGTCTGAAACGCGCAGCATTTTCTTCTACAAACTTTGAGAACATCCTGACGTGGGAAACGGAAGGAGCTGTTCCCCCTGGCACCACATTTGATGTCCAATATAAGCAGTATGTGAAGTTTGCTTCTCTCTGAAGTGCTGTTGTTCCTGGGGACACTGTTCTCAGAGAGAAGGGCTGGGAAAGGAAAGCAGATTTTGTTGTTCCTGCCACGTGTTTTACTGTTATGGAAACGGTTCTGCTCAGACAAGAACTCAGTATAAGACAAGGCTATTTAAACTGGGTAGTGGTGCCCAGTTAAGCAAATAGTTTCACATCTTGGGTTGCCAACTCTACTCCATTTCTGAGCTACTCTTTGCCTTCAGCAACTTCCTTCTCTCTCTCCTGCAGTTTCCTGAGACTACAGTAACAGCAAATGTGTTCCTCTGGTTCAGCTCCCCAAATTAGGACAAACTGGACCAGTGCCATGCAATAGCCATGTCCTTTGGGGCAGTCTGCAAACTCTGCAGCGAACCCACATGTAATCATCCAGCGTCAGAGCTGGGCAGAGAGCCCCAGAGCCACTGACTTGCAGGACACTCCCATGCATACCTTGCAACAAGCTGCACTTCCTCGAGGCGATCACCACACACAGGCCAGCAGCCAGAACAGGCTGTAGTCCAGGGGAGGTTCCCCTGTTCCCGTGCTGTCCATCCCCTGCCACTTGCTGATTGCAATGATAAATTTAAGAGCCACTAGGAGCTGGCAAACCAGCCTGTTTGGGTCATTCTAGAGGAGGGTGCAATTGCTTCTGCTGTACAAAACTAACAGCTTTTTTTGTCCTAAGGTATGGAGAAAAATCCTGGCTGAACAAGCCCGAGTGCCAGAGCATCACACAGCCCTTCTGCAACCTCACTCGTGAAACAGAAAACTTCACGGAGCACTACTACGCCCGGGTGAGGGCCACTGCCCAGAACCACTGCTCCTCCAACTGGGTACGCTCAGAAAGATTTGAACCCAGGAAAGAGAGTACGTACCACTGCCGACAGCTATTATCCTGCTCGTGAGGGGCTCACTCCAGGTCTTGCTGATGGTCAGAACAGCATCTCGTCTCCTTTCAGCAGTGCAGAACCCCATGCTGGCTAGGAAGGGAGGGAATGCCTGAGGGAGGCTGGTATGGGCTGTGAGCCCGAGGAGGTGTCTAAGATGCACACAAGATGATCTGATAACATACCAGCTTTAACTTCAACTGCCTGCTCTATCTTTTCTAGCTGTTATTGGAGCACCAGCAGTGGAGTACATTCCTCATGTACGCTCCATAAAGTTCCTTATCCGGCCCCCCTACACTCCGCTGAGGGGCGAGGATGAGCGCCAGCTAACCGTAGAGGATGTTTACAGCAAATTTGGTGCTGTGGAGTATCACTTAACAATATTCAACCAAAGGACACACCAAAAGGTAAAGCACAGCCTCTGGCCACGAGCCACTGGCTTTTCTAGGTCACATTTCACATAAGACTCTCAGAGCTTACACATGACGAAGGGGTTTCTCATGTGCGAGGGAAAGTGTCGGAGTCTTTGACTCACGGTAGACAAGAGGAACTTGTCTAAAACTCCGGAAAAGATTCCAGAATTCCTCTAATATTCTGGAAAAGAAACTGGAGGTTCCCAGGATATGGGACTAAACCAAAGAACCACTGAAGCAGTTCAAGTCTTAAGGAACTCAAATGTAAAAATTCAATACAGTAACAGGTGAAAGCAAGTTATATATTTAGGATTCTGTATATACAGAATTCTCATCCTGGAGCATCTTATTAGTAAGCAACATTTTATGCTGAATTTTGCAATCTGATTTGCAGAAAATGTACGTATTTAATTTCTCTAAACCACAGAATTTGCTTTTCTTTTCAATAGTGGACAAAGAATGAGCACAACAAAGAATTTGAAGTTTCCAACTTGGACCCAGACACTGACTATAACGGAACAGTATATTTATCTCTCCTCCAGAGAAGCAGCAAATCTCAAGTATTTTGGGTTAAAACACTAGCAGGTGAGGCTGTTGACTGCTAACTTAAAAATCCAGCTGGGATACTGGACACACAAAAGGGGCAGATTTTCAGCTGGTTTAAGATAACATGGCCTTGCTAAAGATACTGAAGCATCACTGACTTCTCTAATTTAAAATCCAGTCCTATGAGCCTAGACCTAGAACATCATTCATCTCACCTCATGGTTCTTTTAACCCAGCTCTCTGACGCTACCTTTCCCACTTGTTCTCTGCCCCACTAACCAGACCACACGTGGCTCCTGTACTGCTCCGTGGCACTTGCCCTCTGCGCTGGGCTAGTGTTTGTTGCCGTTTGCCTTGGGATCTACAAGTACGTCAAGCAGCAGAGTGCACAGCCCATGTCTCTGGTAAGTGCTCTGGAGCACTGCAGCAAAGCTCTGGAACGCTGGGATGCTGTGCAGGCACTCACACGGCACTGCTGCCTGAGGAGGGTGCGTGGTCTGTGCTCCTCCGAAAGGCCACTCCCCAGGGAAAAACCAGAACCCTTCTGCCAGCAGAGCAGATCCTTAGGGGCCGTTCCTGGCTTTTACTGCTATTTCACCAAAGCAAATCTTACAGAACCTAAAGCAAACTTCTAAAAGTCACAGCTTTTTGTTAATAACTCATGTCTTCCTATCTATGTCAACAGGACTTCAGAGGGATTTCATCGTTCCAGCCTCTTACACTGACAGTGGAGCATATTATAAAGCCCATTAGTTTATCCAAACCTTCACTTCTCATCTCTGAACTGCAGCTACCACAGATCAGCCAACATTTGGACACAGCACCAGAGCCACCATGGTCTTCCCGTCCACCAGAGACTCCGTATCGGCAGCAGTCGGATGTGCCCACGCTCCGGCTGCCCGCGCGGCCGCCCTGCGTGGCCACTGCAGCTCCCATGAGTTACACTCCTCGCGGAGGGCAGCAGAGCATTCCCACTGCCACATCCAGCAAAGTCCTGCCCCTCACCTATGGGGTGTGTGTCGACAGCACAGACCATGCGGAAAAGGGGAATGTGCAGCCCAACCAAACGCTGAAGAAAGTCCCTCCAGATTGTTCTGCTGGTGGGAAGCTCATAACACAGGCGCTGGGCAAGAGCCACAGCCATTGGAATTACAAAGAACAGGGACCAAACCTGGCACTGTGGAGCAATAGTGACACAGGGGAGACAGTTCTCTTAGAGGGGAGCTCTGAGCAAACACAGCAGCTGCTGCTGCAGACTGATGGGGTGGGAAGGAAAGTGCTTGTATCCCGGCTGCCACTGCCTTTATTGGAACAAGGAGGATGCTACAGAAAGCAGACAGAACTGCCTGCAGTGACAGCTGACACAGGCTGTGCTCCAGAGGACAAGCTGCTGTCACCCCTGTCAGCAGCAATCCTTTTCTCAGTCAGTTCTGGCAACAGCCTCCCTGGGGAGAACACCCCAGAGCCGTGGGTGCTGCCAGGTTCATTGGCACATCCTGCAAATAAACTGCGGTTCCCAGAGACTCAAGAAATGGAAATGTTAACAGCAATAAAGGAGCTCAGCTGCACAAAAGTGAGCGACGTTGTGTCCCAAGACACTGCCACAGGCCGGGACAGCAGCACTCCTCTCACCATGCTGTTCAAAGACCTGGACTTAAAAGTACTGTGGGATCAGGATGAAAACACGGAGTTTTATTAGGCTGCCTTAATGCTACTGAATTCCAGATTACTTTGCTTGCATGGAATGGGAGCCTACCTGCAAGCCATGCAATGCACGTAAACACAGCTCACCTTGGCTGTGTTACTGGCCCAGAGCTGTCAGACTGCTCCCCTGTTCTGTTGTGGAGACGGGTACCTTTGCTGATTTAAATCCTTCTTGGCACGCTGCAATACTGTATCTTTGCACTTAAATAACAGGCCTTTATTTCTTGTATGCTCTTCAAGTTTATTATGAATTGGACTACTTTAAAAGCTCAGTTAAGATTCAAGTTCAAATTCCAGATTCAGTTTACTGAATCAGCAAAATACACAACAGAAACTGCATTTGCTCTTTACCAACACCAAGGTCCAGGACATACCCACCCTCTGAATTCAGGTGCAGACATATGCAAACCTAAAAGCATTAAATGCATCATGGTACAGTAAAAGAATGAAATATGTGTTGGCGTTCTACCATTGGATATATGATATGTGCAAAACAACAGGCTATTTCCATGAAGTGGACTTTGCCTTTAAAGCAGCCACTGAAACCGTGCAAATAGCTCCTGGTGCAGCAGTTCTGTGTCCCACGTGCTGTGCCCATTAACGCCTGTGGGCAGATAGAGCCTTTCTCATCTCTGCCACAGATTAGTGCAGTCTTGGCCCTGCCTGGATGTATTTCTCAGCTGCTGCTCATTTCTTCCCCTGAAACAGTCACACATTCGTGTCTTCCCTTAAAATCCCTGGGGACGAAGCAGCCAGGATTGCAACCCACAGAGGCAGGAACGTGGGGATTTACATGACTCTCGGTTCAACCCTCAATCTCAATTTGCACCAATCTCAGTTCATGCACTCAGTCATCCGTGAGGGAAACCAAGGAGGTCTTGAGCTGCTTCCTCCCTCCCTTCACTGACACTGTGGGTGAGGAACGGGCTCCCTTTACATGGCAAAGGATTGCTGAGCCCCCCCCCCGCCCCTGTTACCAGTGCACCCACCTCCAGGGCTGGAATAAACCAAACCCAGCGTAAACTGAGAGACAAATTCCTTTAGCACCGCACCTTTACCAAAAGGAAGTGAGATGGTATTTACTGGAGGACAGAGGAGGCAATTGTTTCATTTAGAGGAGAGCACAGTTCAGCCTGTTGATTTCCACCGGTGTGGTGAAAAAGTGTGGGTGTCTGATGGCACCCGTTGTAGAGAACTGCGACTGTAGGAACGATCAGAGCTGCGAGTGGCATGGGAAGCACTCGCTTGGAGGGGCTGGCCAGGGAAAGGCTGACAGAGCAGAACTCGCCTGCCCTCACCATGAGCCACTCGGGTGTTCTCGCAGCCCAGGGGAGCTGGGGCTAAAGCCCAAATTCCACTTTCTTTGGTGTGATGTTGCAAATAAACCACAGCCTTGTGAAGGAAAGGGGTTTGATGACTCAACCCAGCATTACAGGGATAGTCTTAGAAACTTTGCAGGCAACGGTTCAGCTCCTGACTCCAGCACTGGTAACGAACAAAGCTGATGAGGCCAAGCAGTCAAAACGCCAGATGTGGTGAAGAGCTGCCATGGCACTGGGTATGACTGGCCGGAGGATGTGCATGGTCTGGGCAGCAACTGGAAGGACATTTCCATTGTGTCAGCTTCACCTCATCCCATTCAGTATCAAAGGTTTTGTGGGATGTCATTTGAGCTGTTTCATGTACTGTGTCCAAACTATGGCACCAACCCCTCAGCACCCAGCAACGCCGGCGCAGAGCCCAGCTGTGTTGTTCCCCAGGGGTGTGAGACCCTGGGTAACATTCCACTCTCCAACCCCAGAGCGGCTGCATGACAAGCCAGCGATGCCAATTACCTTAGTCAGAGTTGCCTGTGAGCTGCATATCTTGTGTCAACAGCATTCCCAGGGACGCTACCCAGGGAATAATCAAATGCCACAGTGACAACATTTTGGCTCCTGTTGTGAAACAGGACCCTCAGCACCGGATTAGTATGGGCAGCATAGTGTGAAAGGGAAGGGGGCCATAGGAGAGCATTTGAAGATACAGCTGAAATATACATTTTCCATTTAAAAGCCTTTTCAAGTCCCTCAGCAGAGGCCCTGTCACACAGTCTGATCACATCCAGCCTGTAATAAATGTATCGTCTTGATGGCCCAGGGGGGAGATGGGAACAGAGGCACAGAAAGCCTGGGGCCAGGCTTTCAGAATGCATGTGAGGTGATTGACAGCTGTATTCCCAACTTCCTGCTCTGATCATGGATGAGTTATTATTTGTCTTTTAGGCCTTGATATATTAAGCAGGAGGAGTTTGATTCTTGCCTCATGAGTCACCCCTTAAATTTAACAGGAAGATCATCCCTTCTAAAACTATTCCTCTTTGGACAAACTTGGAAAGAGGTGTTGCCATCGCTGAACTTTCTTGTGGCTGTGTGAGGAAAGTGCTCGTCCACCCCCATCGCCATGCTCTGATTTTGCTGCCTTCATTTCATGCTTTTCAGAATCAAGCTGACAGCTTTGTTTGTGTCAAAAGGCATCGCAGCAAACAGGTACAGGACTCGATTGTCTCATCCTCATTCTGTGTAAGGACGTTCAGGATTCGGCGCTTGCTCAAAGGTCCCCCTGTGCCAGGCACCTGTACCTGACAGCAGCCTGCTCCTAGTTATCCTGGCTTGTCCAGATAACAGTTTCAATAGCTCTAGATCATAAAAACCCCGAGTGCCTCGCACAAAGGCCACGCTAATTCCCAGGCCGACGCCAGGCCGATGACAGGTGAGCATTGCAGGCCCAGTTGTCACAGGGATATCAGCATACATGTGGCAGCTGCCACCCAATCGCCACCATTAACCCTTTGTCCTCCTGCCTAAACCCAGGAGCTGTGTCTGTCCCTGCGCAGGGCTGCACGCAGTGCTGAGGCTCACAGTGCCCCTCCTTTGTTCTGGCATCGAAGGGTGTCCTGCTCCAGGACTGCACAAAAATCACTGCTGACATTTAACACGTCCTTTGAGGAAAACCTTAACTCGGAACCAACTAAAAGTGCTAAATTCTGGAGGCAGAATGAAGCAGAGCTATGGGGCAGCTCTGGAAGTCCTGGGCACCCTGATACAGCAGAGCTTATACCTCACCTCTGGCACCACGCTGGCCTAACAGCACTGCTGCTAGTGACAGCAAGTTCAGCGCAGCAGAACCGCAGCTGCTGAGCTGTGGCCTCAACCTTGCTGGTTCAGAGGGTTTAAACTGTCCATGTACATCTCCTTCGTCCTCAGGCTGAGACAATGAGAGTGGTGAGACATAATTAGAGGATATTTATGTAAGAAAAAGGTGACAAAAGCAGTCACCATTCAGATGGAGAGAGAAGTTCAGATTCTTCTCCTTAAAACATACAACAGAGGGTTGATGTGACAAGAGATCAAGGGAACTGTTAATATTAAGCAGAACAGATGATAATTACTCATTAGTTCTCATAATACAAATTCAGGAAAGCACTCAAGTGGTCACACAAATGTTCAAAAGCAATAAAAGAAAGAGCTCCTTCACCTTGACAGCTCAGCTTATACCAGATCATACTCAGCCATGCCTGCCCAGCGGCTCCTCTTCATTGCTTTCTTAGGACTGTCTGACACAGAGCTACTAAATCAACTTCACACAGAAGCCCTTGTGTGTGAAGCAGCAGGGCTTCACATACACACAGGGCTTGAGGGGGGAATGAAGCTGTTGGGTTTCATCTTGGTTTTATTGCGATGGTGAAGCAAACAGAAGTTCTTAGGAATGGATCCTACTGATACAGGCAGGGTGACTCAAACTGTGCCAGATTGGGTGGTGGAATTCACTCCCACAGGGCCCTATGGAGGCCAGAACCAAAGAGTGTTCAGGAATGGTAAGAGTATTAGTAACAACAAAGCAATGATTCCAGCTCAGGACAAGATACAGGCCACTCTCAAGACAGGACACTGGCTGAACAGACCTTCAGCTTCATCCAGCGTGGCAATCTTCTGTTTGCACACATCCTCTTTCAGACTTCCAGCAGCTCCGAGAAGCCCACAGCTGATGTGCTGATCCTCTAATAACATGTAGCTGGAAAACACCTGGCTCACAAACTGTCATTGCAGCCCCAGAGCTTCGCTACTTTCAAACCTTCATTTCTCCTCCTAACACCACAAAAACCAGCCCCCGCTTCTCACGTTGCTGGGAAGGGCTTATGTCTATCCTGAATGCCAAAACCACAAACCTGCCTCAAATGAATGGAAAAGCAGCAGCCACTGGTGTTTTACCCCACCACAGAGCCTCCGATACCACCATGGGCAGCCGGACCTGGGTGCTCAGTGCTCTGGCAGCAGCAAGGCTTCCTTCCTGCAGTAAGGGAAGTGCAGCAGTTGCAGCCAACCAAGACATGAGAGCTGGCTGTGAGCTCCCCATCTAATTATACACTGACATGATTTGGCTGGAGTTGGCATTCACTAGTGATGTCAAAGCAAATGATTTCCCTCAATAGCAGCAATAGTAACGTTAACATCAGGGAAATTCCTAAAGGAGATTAAAATATTCATCATTCATTTTAGATGCTTCGTGAGCTTCTATCCTCAATGCGCAGATGATAATCCAATACCCTCACGCCTGAATTTTGGAGACACCCGTCTTTCCTTACACCTTTAGGCAAAGATGCTTTGCCTGATCGGAACAGGAGCCTGTGGTCAGTTGCCACTGCAGCAGCCCCGTCGGGTCTCCCCATTGTCCCCGCGGTGGCACGGCCGGACGCTATATTTAAGACTCCAGGATGGGCACTCAAACATGGGGAACATTCTTTTGGGGAGAGTCATTCTTGGTGTCATCAAGAGGGAGAAGGAACGGCTCCGTTGTCCTTTCTCCTCCCCGAGGACGGGCACTCGCACTGTTGTCTTCACAGGGTGAGTTTGGTTTATCTGTAAATAAACTACTGTTTATAGTAAGATTTTATAAGATCTTCATATCAGCATCGGTTATTTTTATGATCACTGTATTTGAATTGCATTTCAGAAATAGACTGCTTTGTGACTGTATCTGCTTTAAAGTGTAACTGTGTATTCCCAGGGTTGTTCTTCTGAGAACACAGATTTAACTCCTGTTTCCTCACAAGAATCTGTCCTGGTTTACCGGTCTGTCTAGAAAACCAAATACTTACTTGGATGGAAAAGTCTAGGTCAGATCATTACCAGAGCCAAACACTGCATCTTTACATTAACCACCACATTATAGAGCACGGGCAATTTTCCAAGGAAACATAAAAAACATTATCTTGCAAATATTAACCCGGGTTGATAACTGTTCCTGAACATGGAAACAAAGATCCGATGCCCAGTGGCCATTCCGCAGCTGAAACAGTCCTGAGGAGTATCCTATGACATTACACAGATACTTTTTCCATAACAGCCTGTTTTATTTTCTCTTCCTTATACTTGCCAACATTTCTTTGTTTCTTCCAAAGTTAATGTCTGCTGAGGATATGTTGCAATGGTAATTCTGTATCTTCACTGGCGTTTGGGCATATTTTGCATTTACCACAACTCTGCTTTTGCATACAACTGCGCTTTTCCATGAGCCGCTTTTAAGGAATGCATTTCCATTAACAGCAAGCTGTAGTGCTGTAAAAGCGGAGGGGTTTGTGCTGTTTATCCCGTTAGGATTAGAAAGGTAAAATCCGGGTGCGGAATTTGCCAAGGGAAAAATTCAATACTGGAACATGAGCAAGGGAAATCTTTGCGAGTGGGACTCAACAAATAGCAGTCAGCAACAATTACATTTCCAAAGCAACCTGAGCTCTCTGAACCTGCAGATCTGCACAGGTTAAGGCTGTGCTGTACATTTGTGAGCCCGCTGCAGGACAGAACGAGGTAAGGAAGGACACCTTTAAGATTTAGTTTGTGTAATGCGCCCTCCTTACTCAGTGTCTGAAAGCAGCACTCCTTATTCCCCAAGGAGAGGCTGCAGCAACAGCTCAGCTCTTCAGCAGCAACTGCAGCAGAGGGATGGGAGCCAGGAACACGGATGCTGCTCCCTGTGGCTCACCTGCAGGAGAGGGATTGCTCTGGGAATGCTGCTCTGTTCACTGAGCAACTCCTTTGAAGCAAACTTTCTGAAGGATGCCAAGCTTTCTCCAGCATTTATCAACCTTCTATAAGACCCAGGAAGAAACACCCAGTCCCTCTGGATGCACCCAAAGGATTGGATAAAGCATTATCCTGAACTGTACTGAACTGGAACTTGTCAGCAGCCTAGCTAGGCAGGTAGCAATACAGGCTGAAGAGGTGCTCTACCTCGGCAAGTGGAACTGGTTAATTCCAGAAAACCCACTTGGATTTGCCAGCTGCCACAGACTCCGAGGGGCTCTGCACAGCAGCATCGCCCACCCAACCCCACACCCCCAGGCCGGGTCAGCACACAGGGCCATCACTACATGCTCATGGGCTGTTGGCATCACACCTACCCCTGCAATA
Organism: Amazona ochrocephala; assembly: GCA_039720435.1. Lineage (NCBI taxonomy): Eukaryota > Metazoa > Chordata > Aves > Psittaciformes > Psittacidae > Amazona > Amazona ochrocephala. The sequence continues at coordinate 968,164 of CM077886.1, read as the reverse complement.
GTGTTTGCAGACTGAAAATCTGCTTATTTTCTAAACTCCCCCTCCATATCTCACCATCTGGCGTTCCTTATTTTGTCCCTAACCTGTGTCCCTCCAATCCCTCCTCATCCATCTGCAGGCTATATCGGGGCTCTGATCTAATGGAACTCCCTGAGAGAATATCCACCAGATTTAGAGCATAACATCAGTCCCAGGAAAACAAACCTACCTACAGAATGCTGACTGCTTACTGCTGGGGTACAGCTTTAGCTGCCTTTGGAGACTTACTGATTTCTTCTTTCTTCACCTGATTCCATTTTTCCCAATAGCATCTCGAAACAAACCCCTTTCACAGTCTGAATGCCACAAGACGATATCCTATAAACTTTTGTTCACAGCCCTTGAACGTCAAAGCAAAGCAAGGACTGAGGATAACCTGAAGAGATTCTGTTAAGGTGTCTTATTTAAAAACCACTTTATGTCTTACTCTGTTCCAGCAAGAAAATTCCTTTCTGACTTCCCAGCATGGGAACCCGAACCTTCTTCCACCAGAGAGAGGAGGAGCAGAAGGAGGAGAGGAAACACAGCCTCCAGATGACCTCCACCACTAGGAAGAAAAAGTTCAAAACCAGGTGAGGCGCAGAGCTGGGGACAGGCCGAGAGCCGGCTCCAGCGGGATGCTCTGCACCCACACTGAGCATCCCCACCTGTCCAATTGTGAGTTTGTGAGACTGTGGAACCTTGTCTGGATTCTTTTACATGTGCCTGCTTCTGGAAGTGAGGAAGAGGAGACTTTCAGCCCTTCAGAGTTATCGATAGCAGCTGCCCTTGCCTTGACCTCCGAAATCCCACTGTAAGTCAGAAATCAGCACCACATACAGCCATCAGATGCACCATCACATACATATGTATACGTATTTCCAACTCGTTTCATTCAGGCTCAACCAAGAGGCTGTTCCTTTAAAAACAAAACCACCCAACTTCAACTACAAGGCAGGAAATGAAACTGCAGCACCCTGGTACCTGTGACAATGAGCACTACTGCCCTGCTCACAAGCGAGGGTGCAAGAGAAACCAGATTTTATAGGAATAAATGGCAAACACAGTCAGATTACTAAATTAATGGTAACAGATGGAACTCCCTTTCTTCCCTAGAAAAGCAGGGTCTTGGCAATGACCCTGCTGCCCATCCTTTTGTCATGGCTGAACAACCCCAGTAGTCAGCAACATCCCTCCACCCTTTAATCCTTCTCCCAGTGCCCTGCCTGGGATTAAAAGTGGTCAAATAGCGGTACCCCTTCTTCTGCCACCAGTACTGTTTCTCATGGCAAAACTGCTGCTTGCTATGAGGCACACCAGCCGGATGCTCTTACTCACACCACATGCAAGCTGACGTTTCTGTCCTTAACACTTATTCTGATGTAACCAAAAATACGTGCTGAAAACAACAACCAAAAGGACCAAAACAAATAAAAAGCATTACCCTAACTTCTGTTGGCTTTTATCATCCTGTGTTCCAGGGATTACAAGATAAGAAGAGAAGCTGACATCCTAGAGCTAGAACAGAGGGGGCAAAAGAGAATTCGGTTTGGGAATGACATGGAGAAGTTGGAAAAGGAGGTTATTTGGAACTGCAGACTGCTGCGTGTGAGAGCTGACCGGAAGGCACTTCGGAGGAAGGTCAGATCAGTCATCTGTATTCTAGCAGAAATGCCAAGACTAGGTAGAACTCTGGAGAGGATCCTAAACCTGATCAGGTCTTGGGACAACCTCAAAACCATCAGCCATAGGGACAAGGCCTGACACTCCTGCCACTGAAGCATTATCACACGTCCTTTTGTAAAAGACTGTGTCACTATTGCCTTTATTTGTAAAAGAGTCCGTGTCACTATTGCTTTGTCACAGGCTGTAGAAAAGGCTCGTATGGAGAAGGAATACATTGAGCTGCGTTCGGGGCGAGCACCGATGTTCTGGATCCCGCTCAGAGTCCACTCTGTCTGGGAGAGGATGGAGGTGACGCTGGCGTGCACGGTCCTGGCTTCCCCCCCTCCACAGGTTACATGGTACGTCAGCCCCAGCCATAACTCCTGCTGCTACTCACAGCCTGTGTGCGTTTGGGGAAGCGGGCAGGGGGCTAACAGCTGTGTGTGTCCTGCTCAGAGGAGGAAGGGAGAGCTTCAGAAACCACAGAAAACACTTCAGTTCTCCAGTCCCACTGTTAGGACCAATAGAGACTTGAAGCATTCAGTGGGCCGCACAGGCAGTGCAAAGTCCCATGGGGCTCCTTCTGGGATAGGGCTGATATTCATGTCGATTCTCCTGCTTCCCTGGGTGCTGACCTCCAGCCTGAGTGCAAACTTGGGATCTAAGTCTGGGAAACCAGAACTTACTGCCAGCACTAAATCACTGCACACATACACACCACCAAGGTGTGCGTGTGTGCTCTTTGGCTACCATGGATACCACACAAGTTGTGGCACCAAACTGTTACTGCCTCTACAATTTGTAAAATACAAAGCAATTCTTTCATTTACTCAGCTTTGTGTATTTCCCAAACCACGGGAGGGGAAGGGCGATGGACTGGGCCTGACTGCAGCATTTACCATTAATAAAAGAGGAATGGAAATGAATGATAGATCAGCTCAAAAACAATTTGCAGGGTTTTCAGATCCGTTTGTTGGAGCGGTTAACCATTCCTCCCATGGAAGGTTTGAAGTATGCAAACATTTGGATTACTAATGACTTCGTAGGCAGCTAACTCCGCTATTGTCAGAGCTCCTGACGTCCTCTGTCCTTCCAGAGCAACCGCTTTGGACTATTCAAAGCGCAAAGACAGTATGAACCTCCCACAGATCCCCAGTGGGGACAGAAAAGCAAGAGCCATCTGCTCCGACTCCCTCGCACAGGCTGCAGTGCAGGGAGCACACACTGGGGAGGGAGGCAGCACCAACGCGAAGCTGTCCCCACAGCCTGCAGCAGCCCTGGGGAAGGGGCATGGACAGGGGGGTCTGGTTACTTGTAGGGCTCTGCTCGACGGACATGGGAGACCCCTGAGAGAGGGAATGGTGTCTGCTCCTCTTCCCCTGTTGTGCCTCTGTTGTGCTTGACATGGTTAATTTCAGAAGACAGGGTGGGTTTTCCCAGTGCATTTCTCTGCCTCTCAGCACATCCCCTTGGTGCTCACGCAGGTACAAGAACGGAGTGCGCATCAACCCTCGCCTGGCCCCAGCCGGAAAGTACAAGATGAAAAACAAGTTTGGGATGCTGACCCTGCACATCAGCAGGTACCCTGTGCGCTCCTGTCTGAGCTGGGTTTTCAGTTTAATGAGACCTGCTCTCCCTAAGGCCCCACTTTGTGTATGCTAAATAGAAAAACATCATTCTCTGGGGCCTAACCTGCTTGACTGCAGTGTGCTGGAGCCAAACCTCTGCCACCAGGAAGCGATCTCAGCGGCAGTGCATGAGGCTTAAAAAATCTAACAAAACATGCGGGGCCTTTTTGCCTTTACTCCTCTTTCCAGGCACAGCCAAAATGTCCCCATTCAGGGTCAGGCCGTGCCCATTAAGAGCATTTCATGAGCACACATACCACTGTGCATCTATGTAACTGCTCAGTTCAGATCTGCGAAGTATAAATGTGCTAAGGATGCATTCATTTCTTCAGTGGAACAAAGTGTTCCGCAGGTCTTTTGCCTGTTCATCACTTGAGATACTTTTCTTCTGGGTACCAAGAGAAAAAATTGGTCACAAGTGTAAGAAATCTTCCTAATCAAACAAACCATCAGCTTCTTGCTAAAAAGCCAGTATCTACTTCTGACCTGTGGGATTAAAGGGGTGCTGTGACAAACTCAAGGTCACAAGGCTGAACAATAAATGAAAGTTAAAAAGGAGGGGAAATGTTGGGGTTTCTTTCAGGTGCTCCATGGAAGATTCTGCTGAGTACAGCGTTGAAGTTAAGAATCAGTATGGCGAGGCTTATTCCTTTGCTACAGTGCTCGTCAGGAGTAAGTAGAAATGTCCCTTTGGTTTTAAACTTCCAGGTTCCTTCGATTCTTAAAGCTGTTTTCAATGCTATACATTATATCGTAGGAACATACAAGAACTGTGGAAAACAAACAGAGAAAGAAGTGAGCGCTCTGTTAATAGCAGAGAACTCGCAGCTATCGGGGGGAGAAAGCGCAACTGGCTAATATAATCCTTAGCTACCACTAACTGGCATGTATGTGGCTGATACAACAGCTCCTCTTTCTCAGTCGCTTCTGGACTGAGGCAAAATCTTTCAGATTCCATAAGGACACAGCTGCCCTTATGTGCTGAAACTGTACTAAATTTAGGTACTTACTTCCTCTGGACTGATACAAATCAGCCATAAGTTAAACATGTAACAGGCTTAGAAAGAGTCTGCTGCATTTCTAACGACAGGCACGTGGCTTCAGAGGGACATTGCAGCGAGATGGGGCACAGAATAGTGTATTTCTCCCTCAAATCAATAACTACCAAGAGCAAATACGAGATCTTCTTCTTTGATCTCTGCTGTTCTTAAAATAACTGGTGTAGACTCATAGAGGCACATTCTGCACAAGCCAAATCCTGACATATAGTGAAGGAAGTAAACTACCAGCGCTTCAAAGGGGAAGTTATATCAAGCGTTAAGAAATGTGCAGTGCAGTCTCATTGGATAATAGTTTCGCTGTTCACATTTCATAGATGCATATATATGCATATATATAAAATTAACAATTTTGTCATACAAAGCCTGAACAGAATAGACTGATAGAACTTCAGGGAACTAAATGCTTCAGTGGGACTGACAGTCCAGGCAGTAATTTAAGTGGTAACAAATGATGAGGAAGGGAACAGGTTTGCTTTGGATCTTACTGGCCACAAAGAGATGGGTTTCTTTGATTGAACTGCAAAGCCAGCTTGAACCATTTCTTCAGACAGAAGGGGTCTTCTTTGGTTTAGACAGTATTTTTATTGTTAGTGCTTTAATATATTCTTGGCTCTGCCGTGGGTTATGTTATTCTCACACTTACTCCTTGCATGAATGCCGTCTGGGGATACACACACGTACAGAAGAATGTGACTCCAGAATTGGTCCGAAGTGTGTTGCTTATGGCAGTTTCCAGATCCTTTATTTAAACAGTGTCAAATTCAGCACATCTGGAAACATGCAGCACGCATTTACCAATAGTAAAGAGGCGTGAATAGCCCAGAAAACCTTCAGTTGCAAGTCTGCCCAGGCTCCTATTCCTCTTACCCTAAGGCAGAAATGCAGCAATAGCCGCCAGGACTGCAACACTTCTCCGCTGTAAAGGTTCTTATGGTATATCCAGGCCTCAGGAATGGAGCCTTTGCCATAAAGCACAGGCGGCTGTCTCAACAGTAAAATCCATAGCAGTAATGACAGACTCCTCCCAATTCCAGTCAGAATCTTTAGGGTCAGAGCAGGCTGATGATAAGAGTAAGGGCTGTGATGTGTCCACAGAACCTTGGAGGGGGCTGTTCTCTTCCCCTCTAATGCCTGACTGAACTGCCCTGCATCAGCCTGACCCACATTTCAAACCCCTTGCAAACACTGCTCCTTGTGACTGCAGTTGAGAGGCCTGCACTGTTCCTTCTGCCTTGACCCTGCCTAATACCACCCCAGTAACATGAGTCTTCCTTTTGCTATTTGCATTTCACATTCTGAAAATAGAGACTACACCAAGGCCTTAATCCTGCCTCCACTGGAAACATTCCTCATCCCTCTAGGCAGGCTGATGGCATCTCTTCCCTGCCCCATGCTCTCTGGAATACCCTTGATGCCAGGGGAGGGTCTCTGGGATCTGTGACTCCTGCAGCAGCAGTTCACCTTCCCTAAAGACATTGCCGAGGGTCTCATAGGACCTGGGATGAGGCTGCACTTCACTTCTCATGCTTCTGTTTCTTTCCTCTTCAGCTATTAACACTCAGTCCTCACCTTTGCTTATGATGAGCTCTGCTACTGCCAAGCTGCACTCACTGAAAAAAGAGACATTATTTTATGTGTGTTTCTTGAGGCTTATAAAGATAAGAAAGGGAAGTATCTCGATTGCACTCTGTGCTAAGTGCATCACTTCTTAGATTTCAGCTCCAAACAATTCATTTAGTGCTGCCATGAGCAGGGCTCACAAGCTAGATCAGTGAAGCACTCGCGTATGACACCTCCAAAGAACCCACGGCTGTTGAAGTGATTTGGTAGGAAACATACTTCCCTCAGCTCCAGGAGTCACCTCAATGTCTCAGGACAGATAGCCTTTATTTCAGTTAAAGCTTGAAGTCCCAGTCACCCGTAGTCTTCAAGAACCCCACATCATCCCCTGGGAATGCTGCTTAAAGCCAGGGGTTTGGCCAAATCTCACTTCCAGTAATGTTTGTGACCCCTTTTCTGTGCTGTGTGTGTCAACGAGTCCCTGTCCTCAGCCTCCAAACAGGGACATCACTGAGGCATTGGGTGATCCTATGGACACTACCATACCAGTACACTCATGCCAGAAGCTGCAGCTCCCTGTACACAGGCTTTGATCCAACAAAACATCCCCAGTGCAGCTTACCAAGACAGAAGCCCAACTGAAATCCCTCCCTGAGCTCTGAGTAACTCATGAGCATTAACAGCAGTACTCCTTACACTTGCATCCCTGGGGATGCAAGTTTTCCTTCCTGGGGAGCTGCATCCTCAGTGGTTTGTGACAGTCATCAGCTGTCAAACGAATGCATGCGTTACCCAATGACGACACTGTGAAGGTTCACAGTAGGAGCGGGTTTGAGGGAAAAGCCCAGTTTGCTGAGTATCATTGTATGGTTTTGAGGGGAAGACAAACACTGGCAGGAGATTTGCTAACGGCGTTTTCCCTTGTCTTACAGAGTATTATGGAACGGAGTCAGGATTTGATTCCGAGATATACAGAAGTGAGTAAATGGTCACTGTTGTTATTATTTCTTTTCCTTTTATAGCTTGAAGCAATTTGATTCTTTCTGAAGCTGAGCTATAGCTTTTCCTACGGGCCTGACTGCGCATGAGAGGTGCAAGGCTTAGGCGCCACTTGAAATACATGATGATAAAAACACTACAAGGAGGAAGGTTCTCAGAAATCTCTTTATCATCCTGACTTCTATTCTTATTTCACAGGATCCCTTATGGCCAGAGAGGCAGATTTTGCTTTTCCACTGAAACCCTTATTTGCAAGAGAAAAGGAGCCTTTCACCCTCTCCTGTTACTTCTCCTCTGATTTACCTGAACACCAGCGAAACATTACCTGGTTCAGAGATGGTTTGTATACAACAATGTTTATATCCATTGCCCTGTATGAATAGCTTTTCCTCACTAATTCATCTGAAGCCTTCACTGGACTGCAAGCTCTTCAGGACAAGGACCATGCTTTTTGCTCTGCATTTGTGCACAAAGGGAACAGAGAGGCATAGCAACAAAGTAGGGTCAGAGTCTGTGGCTATAACTCAGAGGCACAATAATAATATCAGGAGTGTTTTACAGCTCCCTCGTCTTGCTGGGTGGTTTTTTCTGCCCTCGAACCACCCGGTGCTGGGGGAGTCCTTCACCCCGTCTCGTGCTTCACAGGAGAGTTGCTACAGAGCTCTGAAGGCCGGGAGCTGAAGTACCAAGATCGGGAGGCTTCTCTGACCGTGGCTTGTGCTCACAAAGAAGATGAGGGATTCTACACTATCCACGTGCCCTCGCTGGATGGACATAAAGAGCAGACCACTTACGTGTTTGTTAGAGGTACAAGGATTCTACCTTACTTAGAACAAAAGCTCCTTCCCTAATAGCTTGGCACAAAGGAATTCACACCCTCACACACAAGAAGGTATCTCCTGATTTTGTGCATGGATACAGTCATCAAAATGTCCAAATCTTATTTTCAGTAGTGACCAAGGTATTACAAAATATGACTTCTGTTATGCGATGTAAGCCCTTAGGCACCTAAAATTAAGCTACTGAATGAAAATTCGGGTACAGAGAAGAAAGTAACCCTAAGCGCTGTCCTTTGGTGTTTCCACAGATGCTGCAGCAGAAACAGCTGGGGCACCCGGGTCCCCACTCAACGTGAAATGCCATGATGTCCATAAAGACTGCTTGACCCTCACCTGGGTGGCACCCAGTGATCATGGAGGAAGTCCGGTCCTGGGATACTATATTGAAAGGTCGGCATGTTCATCACCTTTGAGCAAGAAAAGCTCATGATGGTGCTGTGGAAAACCCATGCAGGAAGTCCATGGGCTGTGTTTCACCTCAGGTGTGTTGCTGGGTCAGAGGATTGGGTCCCATGCAATGAGAAGCCTGTGAAGACCTGCAGACACCCTGTCTTGGGCCTTACTGAAGGACAGACATACCAGTTCCGCGTAAAGGCTGTCAATAAACAGGGCGTAAGTCATCCTTCAAAACCCAGTGATCCAGTTACAACATATGACCCCAGCAAGGACGAGAGAGTGACAGGTTTGTACTAAAACAGGGAAATGTGCTCCTTAAGTACAGTGTGAGGCTGCAGGTATAACTGCACGGGGTTTGCCCAGGTTCGCCCCATGCTCACAAACATCACTGCCGTGCTGCCACGCTGAACCCACCTCAGTGCTCCTGGGAACACGGAAAGATCAAAATACCTGTTATGGCATTTCACTGCATGTGTAATGAAATGGATATAATCACGTATAGCGAAGTGACACAGCCCTGGGCTCTGCCTCTCCTGACAAACCCCAAGCACCTCCTCTTGGGGGCTAACTTTGACGTGTTTGATGTTACAGTTATTCAATATGACGAAGGCCGGACAATAGAAATCCTGAAGGATGACCTGGAAGGTAAGTTCAAATCCCTCCTGAGACATTCACTCGGAGAGGAAAGATTGTTCTGCAGTCATGAGGTCTGTAATAACCTGACCCTGGAGAAAACACACTTCAGAAAATAGATACCTGAAACATCATTGTAAGGGGGGCAAGGATCAGAACCTGTCCTAAGCAGCACAGCCTTTTATAACAATATTGGTTTGCCTCTGTGTCCCCAAAGGGTTGAAGACTCCTCCTTTATATTGAAGAATCTTACTTTATAGTGGGAAAACACAACCCATTGTAAAAGAACTCTTTGTTCCTACAAGTCTCTAACTAAAGTAAAGCCTATTCTGTCTTCCCACAGGGCATATTAAAGTTCCCTTGCCACCCACCAATGTTCATGCAAGTGAGGTCAGAGAAGATTATGTGGCTTTGGCCTGGGACGAACCAGATCCAAGAGGCAAAGAGCCACTGCAATATTACGTGGAAAAGGTAAGAAAATAACATCACACAGGAGGGGAACCTGCAGGACAGAATCACTTCTTTTCTGAGGTCTGTAGCACAGGCAAGGCTGTTCCCTGGGCTGTAACTAGAGAACTAAAGCCTCACAAGAGGCTTGCTCAGCCCCTCTCCAGCTCCACAGCACACTTGAGCTATGATCCACACTCCCAACACCAATTCAAGTAGTAATCATTAACAAAGAATAAAGTTTTACACCACAGAATAGTGGTAGAGTTTTAACAGGAAGATTGATGGTAAGTCTTCCTATGTTGCCCATATGGCTCCCAAGTGTGGAAGAGCTGTGCAGAATAGCAAGTTGGCTCATTTTCCTGTTCCCCACTCATCATTTTGCCAGCTAGTTTGCGTCTCCTACCCATCTCCTTTCATATATACTCATTTCCCACCTACTGTACCATTTTTGTTGCAGAGGGGACCTCTGTTGCCAAGGAAGGAAAGTTTGTGTGTATCAACAACAAATACATCATTCAGTAGTTTTCTCACACTACTTTCCTATAAAGATCAGCTTTGTTAGGAGGGGTTTAAGCTGGCGTTGTAAATCATCACCTTTCTCGTTACAGTCGCTCGTCGGCAGCAACTCCTGGCAAATGGTTAATCTGGACATGCCAGCTAACGCCCCAAGATTTGCACTCTTTGATCTTGTTAAAGGAAAATCATACTGCTTCCGTGTGCGATCTGTGAACAAGTACGGACTCAGTGAGCCATCCCTGCCCAGCGAGCCTGTCACTGCTGGAGCAAAGCTGGGTAATTGCGCCATTAGTGTGCTCTGCACTGCTGATACAGAAAAGTACTCTGAAAGTAACATGTGGGCTCCCGCACCCCCCCTTTCCGCTAAACCTCATGGTATATGATTACATAGCAGTGGCTTTGATACCAGGAAATCTCTCAAAGCCTTAAATCCTTGTTTAATTGCTTTGCAGTTGGTCAGTGCAGTGCAAATCAAAGCAAGCAATGATGGGGAATCACATTTAATAAAAGCAGAAACAGTGGAAGCCTGTGTTTAATCCGTGCCTGCTTCCAGCTCTGTGTAAGAGGTGACAAGGACTGGGGCGGGAGGCAATGATGCGGCTGTGGAGGCAGCTTGGCCTGTTCCTGTTTCACAGCAGAGTTAACCAGAGTTACTACATGAGTGTTTTTCTCCTCCACCTTGGGGCAGGCTGAGCAGGTGTAACTGCAGGAATCAATGGGCTGTACAGGAGAGGAATATGAGATACAGCGAAACAAAAATACAGGCTATAGACTGGGATGATGCCTGTGGCATTTGCTCTGATGCGAAAATGGTGCTCTGGAAAAGGTCAATAAATGAATCAGGCCAACTCGCTGATGGCTTTTTGGTTTCATTTATAAATTTTAACCCCCCCTATCTTTCTCTGTGCTTTTTTTTTCAGCTCCTCTGCCTCCACCGTCTCAGGTTTTAGCTTTCAGAGACACCAAGACATCTGTTCTTGTGCAGTGGGATAAGCTAAAGGATGGTCTGGAGCCCCTTGGCTACTACATATACTGCCGGGAGACTGGGACAGAAGAATGGCAAACTGTCAACAATAAGCCCGTGCCATGCAACGAGTGAGTTCAGCTATCACACCCCACTGCGAGCAGACAGGGCACCAGCCTTCCCTTTATGGCTGGAGTCATATGTCAGCTAAAAAAAGAACTTTCTCTGCGCACACAGAGGCTTGCACGCCCACAGCCACCACGGCCTCTGTTAGCGTGAGCTCGTGCTCACAGTCTCACTTCTACATCCAAAGCCAGACTGACAGCAAAGTCTGTGTCCATCTTCAGAGACTCGGGCTCTGCAGAGGATGGATGGACCTTGTGTCACCAGCAGAACCACATCTCAGTCTTCTGCTTGCTTTCCCATAGAGTGAGTTGCTATCACTCACACTTAGGATGGAGAATACCTCTCTAGCTGAGGGGCGGATGCAGCAAGCAGAAAAAGTCCATTAAAAATTCCTACTTATTCTCCTGACAACATCAGCTAACCCAGGCAGAGAGATACCTCTCAGCCTGATTTACTGATGCCATTTTACATGACACAGTGCACTTTAACGTGGAATGGCAAGTAATGATTTTGCCGGTAACAACGCCTCACTGAAATGCCTTGCTGTTTGTTCAAAAGACTCTTGACCTGTGCCCTGAACAGTCAGATACTGACAGATGCAATTCCTCTCCCAGATTTACTGTTCCTGGGCTGCAGCCTGGAAAAGAGTACGTCTTCTGTGTGAAGTCTGTCAGTGAGGCAGGACTCAGTGAAAGCTCACCAGAAACAGATCCCATCGTTGTACGGCCAGCTATTAGTAAGTACTAACATCCACGTGTGCCTACACACTGCAATCCAATCCCTCAAACATGGATCTACACACAGAGCTATTACTACACAGAATGGTAATGTTGAGCAGGTAAGAGAAGCATCAGGGAACTGAATTTCTTGCAACCTGCAGCTTCTGCCATGGGTTGCACCCACCAAGGGTGGGCAGTTCATCACCATTTGGCTTAGCAGTGTGGTACATTCTTGGCATTTGGCACTGGTACAAGTGACCGCAGTAAGCGCTCAGTTGTGCTGGTATCTGAAATCAGCATGGTGAATTCCTCCAGGGCAGTTACCAAACCCTGCCAACCACATGAACCAGCATCTAACCCTTCATCTTCTCCACTTCATCAACCCTCTGCTTCCTGTTTTCTGGCAGACAAACCACAAAGCAACACATAGGAACATCCTGAGACACATCCATAACTTTGGCTGTGACTTCCAAATAAGAATCTGGTCATTTTCAGATACTTTTACACTGCAAAAGTGGTTTTAGGGGGCCTTAACACAAACAGAATCACATCTGGAAGGAGCAGAGATGTCCTCAGCCCAGTTCGTCCCAACCTACACCTCTTTCCCCAATCCCTAGATCCCAAACCTGCACTGAACAGCCTGCCATCTCTCTCCCTTTGCTTTGCAGCTTGTCCATCAGCACCGCACGGGTTTGTTCTCCTGCACTGCGGGAAGACCAACATGACCATCGCCTGGAAGCCCCCAAAGCGCAAGGGAGGAGCAAAGATCCTGGGTTATTTCCTAGATCAGCATGATACAGCTGAACTGGACTGGCATGAAGTCAACATTCAGCCCATCCCTCAACGAGTTTACACGGTATTCTCTTAAGATATAATAGTGGCCTTTAAGCACAGTGGGAAATGCAGCTGTAACAAGGGTTGAGGGGGTTTTCCTCTACTTCCCCTAGTCTAGAGCACTCCTTCTCCCCTCATGAGATGACAACCACGCAGGTGCTAATAATGTGTTTGCACTTCTGAACCCGAAGGTGAGCAACCTTGAGGAAGGTCATCTGTACCAATTCCGTGCCTCTGCTGTGAACATGGCTGGTGTAGGGGAAGTATCTGAACCCAGTGACTCGTTCAAATGTGAGGAATGGACAATGCGAGAACCAGGTACCTCTCCTGCAAAAACAGACATCAAAATATTATGGGATGTACCAGTTATGTCCTCACCCTCCCCTGAATCCAAGGGACTTCTGAAAACTATAGGTCTGTACAAGAGCGCTCCCAGCACAGAAAGCACACACAGGGAAGTTCTGATTCAGAAGCAGGGTATTATTTCTCCACAGAAAGCATCTCCTGTGGAACCACTAGTCTCTTGTTATCATAAACCTCTGCTTTCTGAACTCAAACTCCAACAAAATGCAGACGGCTGCATTTTTAATGTCACCATTTGACAGCCTGCCTTTCTTTGAACAGGGCCCCCTTATGATGTGCAGTGCTTTGAAGTAAGAGATACATCCTTGCAGCTCCGCTGGGAAGCTCCACTGTACACAGGAGCCTCTCCAGTCACGGGCTACTATGTGGACATGTGTGAAGCAGGGTCAGAGGATTGGAAACAACTGAATAAGCAGCCCACAGCCACCACCCATATGAAGGTACGTACATTTGCTTAGTTTCTACGTGTCACTCCTTGTTTAGTCTTATAATTCCCATCATTGTTTCCTGCAGGTTTCAGATCTGGAGACAGGGAAATGCTACATTTTCCGAGTCAGAGCACAGAACAAAGCTGGAATTGGACCCCCTTCACTCCCCTCAGATCCTGTGGTGGCTAAAACCAAACCTGGTATAAAACTAAACGTGGTGAGATTGTGCGAGTTTGTAAATACTATGATGATTCCAGTCAAAACCTGTTTCATGAAACATCAGCTTCACGTTTCATAGCAAGAATGAACCTCAGACAAAATGAAGATTAACAAATCAAGCTGCCCATATTAATTCACTCTAGCTGTACACTCTAGCTAGATGACCAGAAGCTGAGCCCTGATCTGTTTTGGTAAGGAATATCTTGTGGGTTTTTTGCTTACACAGGCACAAATGAAATTGAACTTGGGGTCGATGAAGAGGGTTTCATTTATATGGCTTTTGAAGCTCCTGAAAAGAATGACTCCTCTGAATTTATCTGGACAAAAGACTATGAAGGACCACCAGATGCTGACAGGGTTCAGATGGAAGAGAAAGGCAATAAGTGAGTATATAACATACCCTAAGAAAACTAACTGCAAAGAACATACTAACACTGAGAAAAAGGAGAAGCCAAATGTTTCTCTCTCCTCCCAGCGTTCAGCCAAAATACATAAACACTATTGAACTGCATATCTCTGACCCTGATCTCAACTCTGGTGTCCACGAAATGGGGCATTCAGCGCAATCTCCAGGTCACAGAAGGGAAGCATCAGCCATCACATTGCTGATGTGTTTGCCTGGCTCCTCAGCGTCATATACAAATGACAACAAACACTATATTCAGTGTTCCAGGTGTACCAAATGTGTTGCATTCTGTTCCAGAATGATTTCTGAGGAAATTGTAATTTTTATTGTGAGTATTTTTATTCCTAAGATCTAAGCTTATACTGAAAGAGCCATCAGAAAAGGATCTGGGCACATATTCCGTGGAGGTGACGGATGTGGATGATGATATCTCGGCCAGCCGCACTTTAACAAAAGAAGGTAAAAACTAACACATGAAAAGAGCAAAGATCTGATGAGCCATAATTTTCTAATATTAGATGTCGAGAGGAAAGTTTCTTGTAGAGGAATAGTAAGTGACTGACATCACTTAGTTACAGTGGCATCATTAGAAAGATGTTTCCCATTCCTTGAAGGCTCAAGGGCAGTTTCTTTTACAGTCCCCTGAGAAAGATTCCATGCTGCTGGAAGGTTGTTTTTCCATCACAGTTCAGATTTCACACAGAGATACATTATCACAGTGATTTAAAACTGTGCTTTCTGTACTGATCCAACCAACATTTTATTTAGACATAACTAAGAATCTTTCAGAACCTTTTCTAGTCTTCCCCACTACTGACTCTTTTGTACTTACCTTCCTCTTGAGATAAATAAAGCTAATGAGCAAATTACATTAAATCGATACAATGCATTTGGCTTGGCCTGGCTGTACTAATCTTGTTATTCTTTGCATTTCAGATCTGGACAAGTTACTGAAACGCAGCCATGAAATCAGGAACCCACGTAAGTTGAACCAGGAAGAAGCCATTCCCATACGGACAGACTGACGGGAACCCCAGCATGACCCTGGCTGAGCCAAATCCTGTGCTTCACCTGTGAATTCCCTTCCATGGTTCTCTCTGTTTTCCAGTGATCAAGCTGATATCTGGATGGAACATCGATGTTCTGGAGAAAGGAGAAGTGCGGCTGTGGCTGGAGGTTGAAAAGCTGTCGCCAAATGCAGAGCTGCATTTAATCTTCAACGACAAGGAGCTCACAAGTACTCCGGTATGTTCCTATCGTCTGTAATTCTGACTGACTCCCCCCATGCCTAACAGGGAGGCAGAGAAAATGGGTACATTCCCAGTTCCCTGAATTCCCACCAGATACTTTGATGGGTGGTTTTGGAAGAGCTTGGTTTGCCACTGTGCACAAACAGAAAGCCAAGTGTGTGATTCTAGCTGCCTAGTCCTAGCATCAGGCAAGGCTGCAGCACTGACACTGTTAGTGCAGTGTTCCTCAACACTAAGGCCAGCAAAACCTTCGGTGCTAATGCTCAGAGAGCACCCCCTCCCTACCTTGCTTCCCTGGTATCCACGCCCTCCCTAGAGGCTGCCTCTGGCAATCCTGCCCTTTCCTAAGGGAATTTTCGGACCACAAACCTCAGCCATGTGTAATTCATCTGACACCACAAATGCCCCTGTGCTGGTCAGAGCCTTGTCTTGGATGAACAAACTCACTGCGTTTCAGTGGGTGCTAAGGAAACACCATCTCTCACAATGAAGCAGAGTACTTTTTATCTGCTTTACCAAGCAGAGCTGCAGCTTCCACCCTGTCTGCTTGAACTGAACACAGATAAATCTCCTGAGTTCCAAGAGCACACAAAAGTGATTTGTCAGTCTGAGGCCCTGGAAATAACACTCCTCATGTGTCACAGTGCATCCCAACCTTCCAATACAGCTCAAAAATCGTCCGAGCCTCTCCCTTGTTTTCCCATATCAAGTTAATATTGCAACATTTAAAAAACATTTGGAATGACAGAACCAGAGGGGAGAACAGTTGAGAATGAAGAGCAGTATAAATCATTCCACAGTGGAGCATTGCCAAGACAACAAACAGAGCAGATGCAAGAAAGGGATGGGACAAGGCCAGGGGATTTCAGAGCTGTTAGTGCCACTTTGGGTTTTTAAAGCAATGGGGAGCAAGTTTATTGAAGGCTTTATCTATTCTAAGAACTGTCTTTCCATACTGGAGGACTGACACTGCTATGCACAATTACAAGGTATTTGTTGAGCTCTTTGTAATAATATTTGCTCAGAGAAAACAAGGCAGTGAGCCTTTATGGTAGGGCAAGGCCTTGATATTTGTGCTCAGGCATCTGGCAGGTTTCAGGGTGTATGTATAAAGGGTTCAACAGTGCTTGCACCACGTCAAGAGGGTGCAATATTACTCATCATTGCCCAAATATGCAGTTAAATGCCACAGGCATGTAGCTAAGTGTAACGCTTCCATTATACTAAAAATCATAGAGATTCTGGTAAGCTGGGAAGTCTGCAGCATCCAACAAGGAAGAACATATTGTGCAATGTGGTTTTAACAGAAACTTTCTCCCAGAGAAAACCTGCTGTAAGCAATTGCTCTCTACCCCTATACATGACCAAACAGGAGATGAACCTCAGAACAGAGAACACCAGAGGGCATTGGCTTCACCACTTCTCTAAGATGAGGTTATGCATACATAACGATATGCAAACAAAAGGACTGTCATGTCTGATTGTTGAAGACGCTATGCCAGGATCTGACCTCAGAACAGTTCTGCTGTGGAAACACTATTCAGTTTCTCCTATTTCCTTTGTTTTACACAGACACATAAAATAAACTTTGTCAAAGGGAAAGGTCTCGTGGAACTGATAATCCAGAACTTCTGTGATGACGATAAAGGGTTGTACACAGCCCAGCTGCAAGACGGAAAAGCTAAAAATCAATTCACCCTCGTTCTTATGGATGAATGTAAGTGGAAATTCAGGCTCAAATATAGCCTGCCATGCTCAGTGGAAACTCTTCTAGGCACTTAAGGCCCTGAAGTATTTCTGACTGTTATAATGGCACACTGAGAATGGGGAGAACAAGCGTTTATTTTAGCACACATTTGACATCCAGGAATCATGTAAGAAATTATCTGAATTTCTCTTTGACATAAATTGAAGCTTTTGGTCTTATAAATAGGGTCCTTGATGATAAAAAAGGCCTGTTAAATAAAACATCCAGGGGAATGCTCACTTATTTTTCCAAATGTTTTACATATTATCGTGCTAGGGCAAACTGTACCTTGGCAGTAAACTCTGTAACATGTTATTACCTGTACTCATTTATCACAGGACACAGGTTGAATATTCAGTGTATTTAACAGCTGGTTAATTGCATTAAACTGAATGCAATGAAGAAACCAGTGTCCACTGTACTCAAGGAGTCCAAGCACCAAAGCAAGCTGAACACAAAGCAGACAGGGTCCTTGTATATGCTGGTACAGAGCCCTTTTAAAATTCATTAAAAATAGAACGTAACAAGATTCTCATTCAAATACTTCCCCATAAAGTGTTTTTTTTTTCAGTTCTTGCAAACAGTTTGCTTTAAAGTGACCTTCTAAAGCTTCCAAACTTTCTGAATGGAAAGTGTCTATAAAATGACAAATCTACTTGACTCCCTTTCCAGCTGGTGGAGAGCAAGGGGCAGTTTTAGAGTGATTCAGCACATGCTAAGTTCAGGATATAAAATAAGGTTGATGAACTGTGCTCTAAAAGTGCCCATTTTCCTTTCCTGACAATGAAGGAAAGAGAGACTGTCTAAAGCAGAGGTAAATTCTGTGCCCTCTGTGCCTTTTGTGGTTCTGACTCTTTAAACATTTTAATTTCAGGGTTTCTAGTCTACCTTTCTGTATGGCCAAAACTCCTGTTTCACTTGCTAAATGCAGAGGCTCTCAGTGGGGATCAGGGGCAGCTCATGCACTGGAGGTGTCCTACGGCCAAACACCACAGCTCTCTGTGAAAAGGATAATATTTTTCATGATTATAAGTTTCTAAGGTGTTACACTGAGAAACAGTGGGAGTTGTTAACTCTGACCACTGCTGTTCTCACAGGTTTTGATAAAGTTGCGGAGGAGGCTGATGCAAAACGAAGACAATGGAAGAAGAAGCAGGGTAAGATGAGCTGCAGGTTGGCAGAACCTGAACAACTCCACTGAATGCTCTAAATACTTTGTCACCTTTTTTAAAGTGCATTATTTAAGCTCATTAACACATTAGGATAAGATTGCTCATTTTAAGACAGTCTGCCCAGATCTTAAAAAACAAAATGATGTATATAAACCATGTGAGCCACAATCCTCAGTACAGAGCTTTCCCAGCACTGCTGGAAGGCTGATCCGGTTTTGAGCTCTAGAAACTGTCCACTGTGAATATATACCATGGAATTCAGATCCACTCATTTGCCTTGTAGAAAACAGGATTCTTTAGAATGCATTCCACTTCCATTTTATCCCCCATCTTATACCCATGAATAAGGACGTTTATAAAACTATCTCAGAGAAAAAAATCCTACAATTGGAAAGGTGATCCCCTTCCAGCAGGAATAAAAATAGTCACTTAATAACAACTGTGATACCAGACTATAGGTCCAGTTTCCTGTCTCAGAGATGTTTAGTGAAAGTGGCTTTTCTATTCTATTGGGATTCCCCTGGGAAATGCCTGTCAACTCCTATACTGACTTGATGCAGAGTCAAAAGGACTGCTTAGGCAGCATCATTAACTACACTGTGAGACAGGATTCCTCAAAGATGCGTTATCTGCGGACATTAAACCCCAGCAACACTTACACGCTATAACTGCAGCGGCCACCCCACCCAACACTTCGCTGTGTGAAGCATTCCCGATACAGGGCACCGCGGGGACCCACCGCTAGATGGGAGCATCTCCGCAGGTAACCCTGGGGAGCGGTGGAAATCCACTGGAAAGACATCGGCTTTCTTTTACAGGCCCACATTTCATTGAGAACTTGAAATGGAAGGTTACCGAGAGCTGCGAAGTACTGCTGACGTGCAAGGTACTGCAGACGCTGAACTGCTTTAACGTTAAATTTTAGATGTGAATTTTAAGGGAGGGGTACGAACAGTGCCCATCCAAATGCTAATCTGCAAACAAATGGAAGTTAAGAGAGCAGAAATCTTGGACAGAAATGTTAACAGAGGAGGAAGCTTCCAAGATTCTGGAGCAGTCCTCTAATGCAAGTGATGTTTCACAGCAGGAGACCCAGGCAGTCAGAATAAAATGCGTTTGGGACACTGACTTGTAAATGTTGACTTCAAACAGGCAGCAAACCTGAGCAAGGACACCAGCTTCCAGTGGTTCTTCAATAAGAAAGCACGAGCTGGTGGCACGTTTGATCCACAGACTGGGATAGGAACGCTTTGCATTAAAAAGGTAAAAACCACAAAACAACTCAAAGGTTTTGGTGATCCCATGAAAACGTGAAAAATACATATTCCATGTGTTGTTTGGGCAGTGCTACACGAAAGAAACTGAGCAAATGATGCGAAAAGCACAGAAGAATAAACCATTTTAAGTTACAGTTGGATAGCTCTGAATTGGAAATAAGATGGTTTTAACAGGTTCGAATCTTAATTCTGCTCCAAAGACACGGCTGAGGATAGGAGCTGGACCGTACAGTCAGTTTTAGTGCAATCTCCTCGTGGCTCAATGTGAATCGTTTGGGTTTGATTTTTCATCTTGATTTCAAACAACCACATCACCTATAGGAAACAAGTAGCTTAACGTAAGTGAAGGGGAATCTCTGCTCATGTGAGTCTGAGAGACAGCAGGACTGGAAGTCAAGAGCACTGGCAAAGCCACACGAAGCAAATTCAGCATCACCAGTCCCAGACATACCTCACGCCACCGCAGGCACCCAGGAGTGCTGCACGGCAACTGAGGGCAAAACCTGAGACAGGCTCCTCTTAACTGACAGCATCTTGGTTGCTAATGAACCAGAGCCCCCTCCAACCCTTCAAAGGAGGTTCTGGGGCAAAACGCCTTTTTTTGCCCTCATTTCTGACCAGTCCAGCCAAATTCATTGGGAGGTAAAAAAAAACTCAGTTTCTCCCCCTTTTCTAAATCCTGCCCTATTTCAATGGTATGTGAAATTTGTGGTGGGATTTTGGGTGTGGGATTGGTTTGGGGGGGAGGGTAATTTGGGGAGGGGTTTGGTGTTTTGGGCTTTTTTTGGGGGGAGGTGGGGGTTGGGTTTTGTTTTGTTTCAATAATTATGCCATATGTACATATGTATTTGCTAGATAACCAAAGCAGATGAGGGCCAATACAAGGCAGTTGTTTCAGATGACCGAGGAGAGGACTACACCCAACTTGATCTCACAAAAGGAGGTAAAAGAAGCTTGTTCCAGACAATAATACACATTCACACCCTGCCTGGGATTCAGCTGGAATTCAAAATCAAATTTCATAGCTTTCTACCACACTGTTACTTACCGTAGTACCTACATGCTGTTACAGGGGTTAAAACCTGCCTCCAAAGTTACTGGTGAGATTTAAAGAGTTTCCTGATCTACTATACCACCTGTGTGTGTGGGTGTGCTGAAGTCAAGAAATCACAAGTATTTCACTTGTGACTGGAGTCATAAAATGCACTGTGTAAACCGGCCTCTTATTCTGGAAGTTACACAGGGCTCAGTGAACAGAACAAGTTTCCTTTGTATGTGACCTCAGAGGGCTTTTGCATCTGCCCGTACTGTACTTCATTTGCTATTGCACAGATTGCTTTTCCCTCCTGAGAAGTTCAGCCACTCCTCCAGAGCCCCAGGAGCACCGACTTCCACTCAACATCACCCACAAGTGAAAGAAATTCTGGTCTGAATTCCGACAGCAGAATAGTATAGAGACAACACCCAGTGAAAAACAACCACGTTACCGCAGGTTCCTGCTGCACGTCTCAGTGGGCAGAATCTGCCCTGGAAACTGAAACATAACAACGCAGTTGTGACACCCCAATGCCGTTTACACACATGGCCATTCACCAAGCTATTAACATGTTATACATCTGCCAAGCACCAGTCAGTAATGTTGCAGTCACTTCAAGTCAGCGTCACAAGATTCTGCTTTCCAAGACTAAATCTTACCCTGATTCTTACCCTTGAATCTGTCACTTGAATCCCATACATAAATCAGCTTTCTGCAAGGCAGTCTGTTGAGTGGTAAGGAAGAGAGAAGCATCTAACTTTAGTACGAAATGCCAGGCATCTAAAAATGAGACTGTGCAAAAAACTCCATTCTTAGTAAGTTTTGCCACAGAAAAAGACAACAAGTAGCTACTAGCTATAATACATCCTAAACATAATTAGATGAAGTTGGTAGATCAGATGTGATCTGCTAAATACTGTACTTGTAGACACTTTAATCTTTATGTCTTTGCAGCATTTGAAGACCTTCTCAAGGAGCTGTGCAGGATCAGTGGTATGTCACTTACTCACCAGCTGACACAGTAATAGTGGAAAGGGAAAAGATGGGGTGTCACTATCAGAGCCAACTGTTCAGGAGCTGTCCTGGGCTTGGATCGGGTACACCACCACCCACTTCGCATGGCTGTAGTGTTAGAAGTACCTTTGAACTGTCAAGGGGGGTGGTCAGTAAATAAACCCAGGGACATAAGCCCCTCTGCACTTACAAATTAATCCTATGAGCTCTACGTGCTACCACCTGCTCCTTGTCACATCACTTGTGATGTGCATTTGGCCAAGTTGTACTATTTCCAACCACAAGATGTGTGTTCCAGACCCAAATCTCTAGAAGAGATGCTGCTAAAAGATCCAGGGTCTTCAAGAGGTAGACTACCATCCTTTCAGTATTCACATTCTCCAGAGAGAAATGTTAACAGGTTCCTTGGGATTTTGTTTGCTTAGCATGTAACTTGTGCATTCTTCAGCATCCTCCTCAACCCCAGTCTCGCAATTACACTTCTAGCTCTTTCTGCTACACCTCTCAAAATTCGCCCTACTGCAGAAGGCATCAAAATCTACACAGATGTGAAGTACTACACAGACTACATGAAAACAACCTGGTATCACAAGTAAGTTCCCAAATACATTCACATGGCTTCTGCCACGCTGCTGCTTGTAACTGTTTATCATCAAAATTAAACACGTTGGGCCTGGGCCCATAGCTGAAGGCAATGGTAGATCTGTCTGAGCAAGGGCTGAAAATCACAATTCACTCTGTATCCTGAAACACATCTGAGAATTCCAAACTAAGCAGTCACGTTATTTTTATCTTAGCATTGCAGAAGTGATCATCTTTCCTAGAATAATAATGATGCATTACAATGCAGTACTGCTCGCTTACAGCCGTACAGACAGGAAAAGGAGTTGGTTTGTTTCGACTTCTTTATTTCTACTCCTTTGCACTTCCCCAAACCAGTCTGTATAACAAATATTCCCAAACATTATAAAACTCTTTTCAAACACTCCCTAATTTAGCCTCATGATGTCTTCATAGACAAGTGGTGTTTTATTAGATACCACCTACATGTGTATATAAGGAGGCCAATTTTTAGTAACGTTTAATGGCTAAATGCTTACAAATACTCGACGTTTAATCCTATTTAATCTCCTAAATCAGAACTAAGAGGTCTTTTGTAGAGTTTGTAGAGCTTTGGCAAAGTGCCTAAAAGCAGAGCTAGGTGCCCCAGGAGGTTTTAAACAGTGGCTATGTACCTCTCCGTGAAATTAACCCTGAGATCCTGACTCCCACTCTAACCAGGATAGGTTTAAACCCAGCTAGTGCTCTGATTCATACAGCTCTGCTCAATACTACTGAAATTATATCACCTGTTTACCTAGGGAGAAACAACTGGAAAGCCGTGACCGGCTGAAAGCTGGGAGCACAATGAACCAGGTCTGGCTTCACATACTGGACCCTACGGATGCAGATAAGGGAAAGTACACCCTGGAGTTATTTGATGGGAACAACTCTCACAAACTGTCAACTGACTTGTCTGGACAAGGTAAGGGGAGTCAAAGAACACTGCCACAGGCATGAGGTTCACCTCAGCCACCTGCCAAGATCCCTTCACATCAAGGGCAGCTCCATATGTGAGCTGGAGCCACAGCACCACACCAGCACACTCTGAAACTGGGTTAAGGATGATGAAGTGCCCACAGAAGTCAGGGCAAGCACGGGGAGCAGAGAAGTGTGCAGCAGGAATAAGAGGAAGCGCAGCCTTTTGGGAGCCTTGCTGCCATAGCATCAGGCATTCCCAAGTACAGGATGAGTGGGGGAGCAGCTGCTCCTGGATGTCTCCGGTTCCTCCACAGGCCAACACAGCACACGGGTGGCATCTTGGAAAAGAGCGTGTGGCTTCAGGCTTATAAAGGTGTCTCCAAACTGCTCAAAGTTGAGATTTTTCCTCCTCTGAACTTCTCTTTGGAAAGGGAGCACCCAATCCCACTTATATCAGTAGTATATAAATATAATCATATTTCCTTAGGGCAGACATAGGTACTGCCTATATTATAATTACACATATCTGTGTGCACAAATACCTGTAATTCCAACACTGATGCATTACATTAAATCCATTAAGTCAAATGAAACAAATGGCAACTTTCCCTAAAATCTTTCATTCCTTGCAGCCTTTGAAGATGCCCTGGCTGAGCACAAAAGGTTGAAGTAAGTTCTCGCCTAAGTATTTTCACAGCTAGATCTATTTTAAGTGTCATATTTTGTATTGAGAATACAATGTCTAATAAATGAAACCCCTGCAATTTTGTCTCCCACTTCCAGGGAAGCCGCAATAGCAGAAAAGCGTAAGTGAATGAATTTCCTTTCCCCTGTGAAGCAAAGCCAAGGGGTATGCTGACAAGTAAAACTAAAAGGTCGTATTTGTTCATTCCCAGGTCGTGCCAGAGTTGTTCAAGGTCTGCCAGATGTTGCCACTATCATGGAGGATAAGGTAATATTGGGTAACTGTTCATGTAAGTGGCCCCTGCACAGGCACAGACGAATAACTGACAGGCAGAGAACTACTTGTTTTCCCCTCCCATGGGCTCCCAGCAGCTGCTGGCAGTGGGGAGTGGTACCTCCACAACACTTGTGTCAGCCCCTGTGTTGCCAATGGTACGCCCAAACATGCACATGCTTCTGCACATACAGGTGCTCTTTGTGGCACAGAACCTCTTTCTCACAGATTCTGGGTGTCACTGCTTACTCGGTCTGTTTCACTGCCAGATCTTTTCTGTTGTCTTCCCATTCTATAGAATTAGACCAAGGCCTTTTAAATGCTGAACCTGATTTTCCCATCGATCACATGGCAACTTGCTGCTGACAGTTCTGAGCCACGTTCCGCTTTACTGCTACACAGGCAGAATAAAAATCCTGCCGAGTAACTGCAAATTCACCATGTGCCTAAGTGTCACTGCACAGCGCAGTGTCACTGCACAGCTCAGTGTCACTGCACAGCGCAGTGTCACTGCACAGCGCAGTGTCACTGCGCAGTGTAAGAAAACTGTATAAGGACAGTAGCACGAATATGAGTCAGGCCCAGGGAATTCAATCAGGTTAATCCTGGTTATACTGGAGGATATCAGGAAAAGGAGTGGAAAGTCCCAGAATCTCACCTACTAAAAATCCAAGAGACTTGATCATTACTTTTCTTAATTTCTCATTAACTCAATTTCGTTGCTCATTTCTACCTTCATAATCTATTTCTGCTATCTGTTTTTACAACAGACCCTGTGTTTAACTTGCTGTGTATCTGGAGATCCTTACCCAGAGATCACTTGGTTCAAAAACGAGAAGGTGATCGTCTTCAAAGATCGCTACAAAATGGACGTGAAGGGGACAGTTGTCACAATTACCATAGAGAAAGTCTGCAATGAAGACACAGGAAAATACAGCATCTATGTCAAGAATAAGTACGGTTCCGAAACAGGGCAGGTTACTATCAGTGTCTATAAGCAT
This sequence comes from Amazona ochrocephala, assembly GCA_039720435.1. Classification (NCBI taxonomy): domain Eukaryota; kingdom Metazoa; phylum Chordata; class Aves; order Psittaciformes; family Psittacidae; genus Amazona; species Amazona ochrocephala. Next base: position 943,364 of record CM077886.1, on the reverse strand, counting down.
GGAGAAATACCAATAGGGATGGAAGAAAAGGAAATCACAGGTGGGGTTGTCACGAAAAAGCCCAAATGAATTAGTCAATTACGAACTGAAAAGGAATTTAAATTCATTTAAATTTAAATCCTTCAGATTCCTTTCAGTATCTCTGCCCTAAAATTCAAGCTCATTTATTTTAGTAATACTGTAGTATTTTGGTAGTCGTTAGAGAAAATTGTCATGTGTTTGTGTAAGTGTGCACACATGTGTCTGTGTACACATGGATGTTCACGTTACAAACTCTTCCCTAGCAAACCTGCTTGGGCAGTACCAGAGGGTTCACGTATGAGAACCAGGGTGTTCAGTGGAGGCTTTCTGTGTTAAATCGGTGCGTGTAACTGATTACCTTGTAGCTGACAAATGCTTGTGTGTGTTATTAAACCTATACCCTTGGTGACACCTCAGCACTGTTGTCCAGTACATCCATCCTGAAATCAGTGGCCCGTGTGTGTGTATGGGAAGAAAGGAGTTTTCTCAAGTGCACTGCTGAATCCGGGCCTTAAAGCATGCCCCTTTACAAACTTAAGCCCCTCAGGAAGAACACAAGGCAGGGACACACTTGGTTCTTTATAGAGGAATGCATTCAGCTTCCATATATACGCTTTAACATTAGATTATTCTGGATGTGGAATAAAGTGTGGCCTCCAACTGCTCTGAAGCCACAGCTACACTCCCAGCCCCACCAGTAGAACCCTGTCAGTGAGTGATAAAAAAGTGATTGCATTCCTGATACAGCCATCAGGCCAAGCAGATTGATTCAGCAAAACAGCACCTTACCTTGCTCCGCAAACTAGTATAAATGTAATAATACTAAAAAGTGAGAGCTTAGCTAATTGCACAGGTTTACCTTAAGAGTGAGTAAGAAAAGCAGGCCCTTCTGTCAGTAACATCACCCTGTGGTAAACCAGGTGAACTGTGTCCTAGAGTAACTCCAACATAAACATGCACTTCTAAAACCCGTGTGTGTTAAACACCTTCCCTTCCCCCAAAAAATACAACTTTGTCCATCATCATCACTTCATTATTGCAACTCGGGGATTACCATATGGAAATGCAATTATGGAGTTGGCTCTTTGTGTGTGAAGGGAAGTTGTGAATTTGTAAGTTCAGCACTGGTTTTCTATTTAAATAGAGGAATTGCTGACCGGTATGGAGTGATAAAAGTTAACTTGGAAAGGTCACCTACCCCTGGGATACAGACTCTATTTGAATTAAGCAATATAACTGCAAGGCACAAAATCTAATGAATGTCTTCCAAAATCAACAGTCACTCTTGCCCAGACAGCGAGGAATATCACTCAACAGCTACAGTGAGTGAGGGATTCTTGGTGTGATTAGTGAGAAGAAAAATAATACATCCTATTTACTTCTCTCAGATCAGCCTCCAAGCCATGGTCCATGTTTTACTTTACCTTTAATCCTCTATGCATGCAGTGATTATTAAAACAACAATAAACTGAATGAAATCAGATTTAGATGTGCATCACTGACACCTGCTGGCTAAACTCGTAACTGACTATCCCATTCCAACACCATTTTCCTGATCCTCATGGAATTGCAGGCCCCCAATTCTGGAAGGAATAGCTGTGGATTTTACTACCACCATTTAAGGTTCAAGTGCCCATAGTAGAGAACATTGGGATTATTAGGAAGTTCCTGGTGTAAGACAGTAATCACCTTACATCCATTGCAAATGATGCCATTTTATCTGAGGAATTCTATCCACACCACAGAAAATGTATTAACCATTGCAGTTGTGAACAGAAGGCAAACAAATTAATCTATGCAGCACTTTACAACAATTATGAATACCCGGGTTCAGTAACCCACAATAAACAAACCATCCCAAGCCAGCTGGTCATGAACGAGAGGTTATGATCATTAGGAACAAATAAAGGATTAATAATTGTTCCTCCATGGTTAATAATTCACCAGTCATCTCACAACTTGGGCTTGTGATCCCCTTCCATAAATAGCATCTGGATGACCAGGGAGAGCCCTCACTTTCCTGCCAGCACCACCACCCCAAGCTGTGTTATACATCCATAATGGCATTCAATGGAACCTGGCAGGTCTATGCTCAAGAAAACTACGAAGAGTTTCTGAAAGCTCTCGGTAAGTGTCTGGTTACTTCTGAAATCCCTTCCTCGGACTGCAGCACACACTTTGCATGGCATCTGCCATCACTGTATTCCTATGTTTTCTTTCTTTTGTTTGGATGACAAACTACTCCTTGCCAGGTGAAGCTGTCAGGCCTAATTTGTCAATGAAAAGAAACTGAATCTCATACAAATCAGCATAGAAAGGTTACAAATAACCCCCAAATCCCTTTCTCAACATTACATGAGTCCCTCATGAAAGAAGAGGTGTAACAAAACTCAACTTGTTTTGATTAACACATAACTTTAGAAATACATTTAACTAGAAACAAACTGTCAATGATGTGCAGATGCATGAGTGATTAATGTATGTGATTGGTGTGTAGTGATCTGTAAGGAACAGACTTTATGGTAATGATTTAGTAGGCACCTATGTTAACAAAAACGCACTTATCCTCCTAACAGTCTTGACAAAACACTCACATTTCATTTGTTTTTAAGAGTTAAAGGGGTTTTAAGCGTATGTAAGAGCTACCCAGTAGAGTAAGATGCAGTTATAGCTGACAAGCCTACCCCCATGGTACAACACCTGAACCAGTCCCTGTGTTGCTAAGGGTGAGACTCTCACAACATGCCAGAGACACTCTGATACAGCAGTCTGAGGCTACATGGCACCGCCGCAGCTCTGACTAGCCAGACACTAGCACCTCCAACCCTGGAAAGAGGTGAGGGAAACAAAATAACACACACGTGGGTTTTGTCATGAGCAACACCATCACATGGCAAACCACTGCTGAACGAAACAAGGCACATTCTGACACAAGAGTAGCAAATCTAATACCAAAATCTACACAGGCTGGATGGAATGGAACAACGTGCCCACAGAGAAGTGAGGAATTCAAACCAGGATTTGCCTTTTAACCTGGACATCACTTTCTGTTTCTTCTCTCTTTGGAAAAACAAATTTGCTCTTTCACATCAACACACTTCTTCATAACAGAAAAGGTCCTTTTCTGCCTTTTTTACAGCACTGCCAGATGACCTTATCAAACTCGCCAGAGACATTAAGCCTGTTGTTGAAATACAACAAAAAGGAGAGGATTTTGTTGTGACATCAAAGACACCCAAGCAATCTGTAACTAACTCATTTACACTTGGAAAAGAGGCTGATATTACTACCATGGATGGCAGAAAGCTAAAGGTACTGCATTTCAGGAATGGCTGCATCAATTCGTCCATCCTTATACCTCAGGTTCTGTGTCTGAGCGAAACTTGCTTGTACCATTTGTCAGTGCACAGTTCTATCATTTCAACAGAAGTGTTGCTTCTAAAACTCCTGCTCAAATGCTGTGGTCTGCGGGTGAACTTCGCAGATGTGATTATGAAACATTGACATTATTGCTTTCCTATAGTCACCTGCTCATTCTAATCAAGCTCCAAACTCCAAATGTTTCACAATTTTAAATCTGCTTCAACAGTGCATTGTGAACATGGTAAATGGGAAGCTCGTGTGCAAATCAGACAAATTCCATCATGAGCAAGAAATTAAAGGAAGCGAAATGGTGGAGGTAAGTGTTAGAAAATAATGGCGTGTTAAAAAAATGTCAAAGGAAAGTGTTCTGTGCTGATTGGTTTTTTAGTGGAAGCTCAATACCTTAAACAAATCCTGGCCCCAGAACTACCACGTTACTTGCAGAATTCCTTCCAGGTGCTTAAATCGCAGATACGGAATTCAGATGGAGTATTTCAGACTAACCACAGTTAGTGGAAAATACTAGCAGTACCTTTATATTCCTGTTTCTTATTAAAACCAACTGCCTTAACTGACTCCTCTTTCAACACTGCTCATATATTTAATGGAAGGTGCTCAACAAATCTTTTTATTAATCACCACCCTGGGGCCAATTCTAGTATGAAGGGCTGTAGCTGCTTGAGCATGGAGCAGGAAGACTCCTCATAAATTCCTCTAAATTACTACAGCAGCATTTCCACCCTTACCTTTACCTGCAGCATTCCTGCTGAAAAGAAAGTAAAAGCTGAGTCAAACTGAAAATGTACAATACACTCATTCCACCTATAATTCTTCAAAGTTCTTTGGTTAGTTCTAAACTGTTCGGTAATGACAGAGCTTTTCTCTATAGTTAAGCTCATTTGGCTTCTCAGAAGCACTCGCTTGGGTAAAGACTGCTACAAGAACTACTACAGCTAAGTGCACTAAAGTCCTATGTTTTGGACATACAATACCCTAAGATCATTTTGAGTATCTTCAACTCCTTTTCTAACATTAAGGAAGCACAAAACCAGACAAAAGAACTGATTGCTATTTGGGACAATGATTTCTTTTACAGGAAGCATCATCTATGATACCCCTTGAAAAACAGAGTGAAAAAATGTAGCTGATGGTGACATTTAGATTTTCAGTCTCCAGAGCTGGTTCTGTAAAAATACTTTTCTTGGTATGAATGTTATACACATATTTACAGGCAGGTGCTGTAAATGTATTTGCTTGTGGAATAAGATGGATTTTAACATAAACTACAGAAACTTGCAACCACTTAGCTACAAATAGACTTCCTAAAGTCTAAATTGAAACTAAGTTATGCATATTTGTCTTCTACAGACTATGACTTATGGTGGAGTAACACTTATCAGAAGGAGCAAGAGGGTTTAAAGCCAGATCACCTTCTTTGTGACATCTTTACATACCTGAAGTGCTGTTTCCAAAAGGTGTGGTCTTCATTATGAGAGAAAATAGAACCGAAAATAACTGTGACTTCTCCTCTCCTTTCACACACACCAATTCCCATAATTCCCATAATCGTCAGACTGCATTTTCCCCGAGTACACTTCTGCACTCCAAGTGACAGAAGCCTGCCTCCCAGACAGCCAAACCTGGACATTAACTGGAACACTGTGATTTATCACAATGATCCTTGGGAGTGGACAAAAGCTGACAGAAATGCTTCTTGATTTTTTACATGCTCAATTAACACATTTAGCTTCAGTTCCTTTGTCTAATAAAGTTTCACCTTCTACTAAAACCCTTTCTCTGTATCTAGCCAGCAAAGAACAATTAGACATTGGTTTAGCTGATCTGTAACAGAAATAGAAACAGTAATATTTTAAAAGGTATGAAGCATTTAACAGTCATAAAAGTAATAATAGGAACGACTGCTCTTAAACTGAGTACACCAGAGCACAATTAAACAAAGATGAGGCACTACAAGAGCAAAGGGAATTAAACACCCTTCCAATTTGCAGAATAAATGAAATTCAATGGAGTTACACATAACAACAGAACAGAAGCCAAGACACTGGTAAAACTCAGGAGAAGGCTTCTTTAAGCATTGGTACTGCAGAAAGCCATATAAGAGCTTGAAACACCTCTGTTTGGCAGTTGCTTGGTAACTGCTGCTCACTACACACTGAAAGACGACAAAACAGAGCACTGTTGTTCAACAGTAAACCCAGAGAACACTGCAAGTCTTCAATGATCAAATCCTAAATCGGAAAGTGTAGGCTGCAAAGTACAAGATGCTCAGGTTTATTTCTAAACCAATACCGAGACAACGCATTACCCTGAACACCACACTAGTAAAGCCTGTTACAAGTATTTGCTTTGATGCATTATAATGGGAATAAAAAGGGAATGATGTTAAAGGAAAACATATCTGCTTTTTAAAGAAACACGAAAGCCTTGTTTTGGTTCAATAGCCACTCAAATATTCACAGCTCACTTGGCTTAATCTGCCTTGCAAACTCACTTCCTCCTTGTTCAACCCCTTATCAATGTGCAAACTCAATACACAATGGGTATACAAAGGCGGTTTAAGTTATAGATTGTAGATACTGCATACTAAAACCACATTAACCTATACAGAACTTAAACTGATGCTAAACCATTTTCATTCAAAAGCACTACAAGTTCTTGCAAGCATACTTTACCTCCCTCACTTCTCAATTGTGGCAATTTAGCACTTCCAAGAAGCGTGCCAATCTTCTCAATCCAATGGCAACACACTGTCACGGGACATCCCAGATTTAGGAGGAATATTCAGTGCAGCTCCTTAAATGATTTTGATCAGATTGGGACCCTTGCCCCACTACCCAAAGTCATACATCGTTTCTGGATGACAATCCCGTATGAGGTTGGACAAGAGAAGTGGATCCACTCTTCCAAAAACCAAGGGAATTTTTCTGCAAAGGACCTCATGGGAGTATTTATAATGTTATTTGGATGCTGTTCAAAACCGCTTGTTTCCAATTTGAAAAGCTCTGGAAGGGCAATCCTGGCAGGAAGCGTTTCTCCCCATCACCAAACTCCACTCCTTGGTGGTTCCATTGTTTCCCAGAATGGCCCTACAGAATAAATTCTCTCTGCTTTGTGTCACACATTCCACAGAACTCCAGTCTCCAAAGCGCTTTCTTGGCTTGGTTTTTCACATTCCTTTGATGACTCGCGTAAGCAGATCTGTGCACGTATCACACAGGGGAGCACTCAGCATGCTGCCAGCATACTTAGAGTAGAATAACGTTGAACTGTAAACACCAAACACACAGAGCACTGAGACCCCCATGTCTCTTCTGCAGTCCTGCACAGAGAGCACTGAGCATACAAGCACCAGCATTTCCTTTTCTTCAAAAAGCAGCATAAACAGTTGACATAAATGTTTCAGTGATCAAACTTCACCCGTCAGTCAAAACCTATGAGTATCGGGCAATTCTTAGTGTGAGATTGCCAGGATATGAGCAGCAGTGTCCACCCACGGGAGTTCTCCTTCACGTTCAGTCATCACACGTAATAAAGTCGAAGTACACTAGTGACTAACACACAACCGCACTAACTCTGAAGTCTTTTCTCTCTATTCTGCCGCTGGGGGAATGTTCCTCACACCGACAGAGGTGGAGACACTTTGCTTTACTGAACCCTTCATCACACCAACCTCTGACCATCTACCATTCAACACCGATGGCAGCCAGGTACTGAGGTGTAAAGAAACGACCTCTGTACCCACCCACGTCACTGCTCCCACCCCACAGACGGCTTTAGTGGGGAAAAACCCCTTGTTCTTTTGCATAATCCTCCTCCACAACAGCGCTGTCAGCGACGGGGCTGCACAACAGCAGCGCCTCACGCAGCGGCCCGCCCGCCATTTTGCCCGCGCGCCCCTCCCTCTTTCGGCGGGAAAACCGAGGAGCCGCCAGGCGGGGGGCAGTGCGCATGTGCAGGCTGCGCGAGCGGGTGGGGGGACTGCTGCCGCTCGGGCGGTGAGTGACGGCGCGCGGGTGTGCTCTGCGCATGCGCAGTGAGGGTAGGGCCGTGTTTTGGCGCCTCTCGGCCCTTCAGCTCTCTTCCCTCCCGCCGGAAGCCCCGCAGGAAGTCTCGCGAGAGGCGGCGCGCGGGCGGCGGTGGCGCTGCGCGCAGCTCGCAGGGTCTCCTCAGCGCTCGGCTCCGCAGCGCCCGGGCCCCGCCGTGCGCCCCCCGCGCCCCCCGCAGCCATGTCCCGCTACCTGCGCCCCCCCAACACCTCGCTCTTCGTGCGGAACGTGGCCGATGACACCCGGTGAGTGGGGGCGGTGCCAGCGAGGAGCGGGGGCTGCGCAGGCTTTGGCGGGCTCGCTAGGCCGCGCGGGCGGCCGCCGCCGGACGAGCGCGGGGTGGGGGAGGCCGCGGTCCTCCGCCGGTGGCTGCCGCTCTCCCGCCTCGCCTTCCGCGCCGCTCGCCGTTTTCCTCCCGCGGTGCTGCTCCAGATGACTCTTCCCCACGTTCCAAAACATGGTCCAGAGAGAACAAAGCTGGGCCGGGGGGAAGCGCGGCTTCGGCGGCCGCCGGAGTTGGAAACGCGGCGGTTGGGACGGGAGGGGAGAGCTCGGCGCCTTTGGCCAGAGTGTCCCCGGGATTCACGGCGCTGCCGGTGCCGTTAGCGTGGGGCTCGCCGCCAGTGCTGGCGGAACGTTACTGCGTTAATTGTTCTGTACGGCGCTCAGGAGCGAGGGGGGACGGGACGTAAGTGCATTGTAGGAAGAGTCCATACGGGGTAAATATATGCAGCAGCTTAGTGCAATAACTCTTCATGGGGAATTAAATCAAAAGTGCGTTGTATAGGTTCTTATTTATTGCTTTTTTTTTTAGTAAACTGCTGATCCCTCTATTTCTTTTTGGCAGTTTATCGTGTCCCTTTTGTGTTTGTTGCCAGCTATGAAACGTTCATAGAATGCATTAATATCAAACGCATGTTTGAGCTGGAGCACTCTCAGGTTGATAATCGCTGTAGAACTTGTCTGGGAGTCCCTGTGAGGTGGAGCAGTGTAAAACACAAACGGGGGTTTCTAAACTTTCTGCCTGTGCAGCTTGTACTGAAGTTGTTCAGCAAATAACGGTACCATGGGTACGATGGAATGGGATGAATCGAGAACATTATTGTGGTAAAAAGTGTTAATTGCTTAAGTTTTTCTGTATGTGTGCTTTTTGTTTCCTTTTTCCAATATTTATTGCACTGTAACAACAGTCAAGGAAGATTGTTGCTTCCAGACTTTAAAATAAAAAGCTTGTAACAGAAGGTCCTGTTAAGGCTTTCCCTGTAAGCTTGTGTTTAGATGGTACATGCTTGGAGATGGTTTCACTGTGAGATCTCAGTGTTGGCTGTAGTTCCCTCCTGCCATCATTGACTGTATGTGCTGTAGATTCTCTCTCAGATGATGAGAAAGAGCAATGATAGTAGTCGCTCTTTCGTACCACATAAATATCGTATTATATCAGTCTTTCTCATACAGGTTATTGTCATCAAAAGACACACAAAAGAATCCATCTAAAGAAGCTGATGTGATTTAGAAACCTCTCTGGGGAGATGGTGGTTGTTCCCAGTGTAGTTGCAGATCTGCTGAACAGTTTTGTGCTTGGCTATTTGGAAAAGCTATCCTAAGGGCATGAGTAGTTGCTCACTGGAGTTTTATTCTGTTTGATGTGGGTTTAAGTATTGATTATTCTATGGAAATGAGTTTGTGTGACTGGTTTGTTCTCGTACTGCTTATGTGGATCTTGCAGTTGGTGTTTGCATGTTGCAAAATCATTCTGCAGAGTTACATGAGGTACCTGAATAACAATAATTCTTGGGTCCTGCTTTTCACTTTCTGCCATCCTTTCCTAGTCCATGCACTGGATCAACTAATGTGTGTCACTTCTTAGTTTATGCTTCAGTTGTGCTGAAGTGGTTTCAAAATGCTGAGGTGTACCATCAGCATCTCGAGTCCTGAGTGGTTCAGAAAAGCCTGGTGTGTAACTGAGCTGCTCAAACACTTTCCTCCCAGAATGGTTTGCTACATTCTTCTCTATCAGCTGCTTCCAAAAAGATGGTGGTCATTTGAGCATAGATTGACATAAAATAAAATGCCTATTTTTTAATTTGATGGATGTTTTTTAACACCTTAAACAGGGAAAAGAAAACCTATATAAAATATTTGTGATGTTCTAGGTCTGAAGACTTGCGCCGTGAATTTGGTCGTTATGGGCCTATAGTTGATGTGTACGTTCCACTTGACTTCTACACTCGTCGTCCCAGAGGATTTGCTTACGTTCAATATCCTTTCTTCAGATGGCTGAGTAGTGAGGGGTGTTGGAGTTTGAAATTCAAGTTTGTGTAAGAGGTAACACATGAAAAAGCAGTTTACTTTTGTGTTGTATCTAATAAGTGTCTTACTTATGTTGTGGTGTTTTGTTGTTTTTGAAGATTAACTTCTCTTAGTTGCTCTGCCTTTTTGCCAAGCTTAAGTCCAGTAATATAAAAGCTTGCTTATGTCACTGAAATTAATACTATGTGATTTAAATGACAATTTATCACTGACTCAGAATTGTTTAGCGCATTTTTATTGTCGCTGGTATTAAGTAAACTCGTGCTTAGCAACTGTGGCTGGTATTCATTGTTAATTTAACAAATGGGAACTGGAATCACTTGAACAAAATCAGATTGTATAAAAAATGAGGTGAACTTCTTTCTTTAATATTGTCCCCTAATTTACTGTCCTCTGTTGTTGCCTCAGAATGTAAAGCTGTACAGTAATGGCGACCCCAAAGAGAAAGCATGAAAGAACCGTTAGAGTAGAGTTCAACAATTAAGGCAAGTAGACAAGCCAAAGACCTCTTAAGGATCAGGCTTGAAGAGAAGGGAGAGTTTGGGAAAAGAAAAAGTAAAGAAAAGCTGGAAGAAGGACAAGCCATAATGGGAGACAAAGCTTCGCTTTATCCACAAAAGGGGGAAAAGGTTGTTTTTCAAAGTAAAAGATAAAGCCTTCTGTCATTTTTGGCCAAGCATCTCATGACAAGTCCTTCTGACAAGCACTTAAAGAGTTAAAGGTCAAGATGAAGTTGAATGGTGGCCAAGATTAAAGGAATCATACCTGATGTATCCTACAGAGTAACAGTTGTTCTTCTGTTTGTCACGTAAGCAGTAATTTGATGAATAATTCTGGTTTAGTCCATTGACAAAACCTGTAATATTTCTCTTGTGAGTGCTGCTGTAACTGTGGTCTTGAATGAAAGTGCATTCCTCCTGGTTTATCAAGATACATGCCAACAGCATGAGAGTTCATGTTCTGCACAGATGGTGCTGATGGTGGACTGAGTTGCTACGAGGAGAAAGGCAATTTGTTCTTTCAGGTCACCTAGCTAGAAGAAGGTGTGTAAGTTATTGTAGTGGTCAGACCCATGGATTAAAATCAGTAATGTCTGTTGCTGACTGTCCGACCTGACCAACAGTGAAGGGTTTCGTGTGTCCCATACTGCAGAAGGTCTGCATATGTGTCCGTGGTGCTACGTAATTCAAGCTGAATTTAGCTGGGGAGAAAAAGGGAAAGCTTTATCCCAGTTCTAAAACTAATAGGCATGTGTTAATTACTACTGTTGGTTGCCTAATGTAATTTAAGAACTAGGGTTTAATTTCATTAAAGTCAATGTAGTGGAGAGAACTAAATGCCCATTAACAGTGTGTTTTGAAAAGGATGCCAGGGCTTTTTTTCCTTGCAGAAGTACAAGTGGGAGAAGAAAAACATTAAAGTATCACACAGCAACTGCTTGCTGATGGATAAGCTCGTGGTCATATTATGAGACTTTAATTTTATTAAAGGAGTTCTCATAGCTGGTGGTTAATAAATAAAAATAATTCCTAGTGTGTACTGTAGTATGACCAAAAGAACTTTAACACCAACAACCCCCCTGTACAATTAGAAAATAACCGATTTCTGTATTTTATTTTAAATACCAAATCTGTAAACTGCTCAAATTCCCAAGTACCTTAACACCCGCCACATTTGAAGATGTCCGTGATGCAGAAGATGCTCTCCATAATTTGGATCGAAAGTGGATTTGTGGTCGGCAAATAGAAATCCAGTTTGCACAGGGGGATCGGAAGAGTAAGTGGCTTGCATGGATTTCAGCATTTTAGCCTTAAAGTTTAGTGCCAAGCACCATCACATGTGTTATTAATTGTTATGGTATGTTCTTGCTTGTGTATGAATAGGATGTGGATGTTTTGCATTTTATCCAGTAACTATTCATGACTCATTTTAATTAAAACCAGATAGTTAAATACAGCGGTCACTGAACACAGTCTGTGAGCTGCTAATCCTGAAGCACCTTTTGTGCAGCTCTGTGTGCTCCTGCAGGGAAGTCTGACTGCTGGGAACTGGCAAAATTAGCAGCAGCCCAGTTTGAGGGTGTTGTGATGTTTATATTGTGTTGAAGCATGTTAGTGATGCTGTGTTGACACTTCCCAGCACAGTCTGATTTCCAAGGCTGAGGCAATAGCTTCGTTTCATTTGGCCTCAGGATAGAAGTAAACGTCAAGGTATCTCAATTCAACGTGGAACAGAATTTGTATTTTCTGAGCAGATTATTTTAAAGAGAGATTGCTTTTTAAATTTGTTAGTCATATACAGAATAGAGAGAGAGGTACAGATAGATGTAAAAAAACCCATGCTGTCGGTAAACCAAACACGTACCTGTTGATCTAAACTAGGACTATAGTACTTAGTGCAGCCTGGTAATACAAGCGTCTTAAAGGTCTTTCAGTTCAAGCTGTCAAAGAGCAACCCAATTGTCTGGGTTTCCCTCAAATGCACACAATTAATTTGTATTGAAATCAGTGGGAATTACAAATGCTGAAGGATGAGTCTGTTCTGTACATAAACATTGGGATTTCTGATCAGGTTTTGAACAAAAATTAACTCTATTACCTTACCATTGTAAACCAAAGCACTTAAAAAGTAAACATTGTAGCCACTGAGTACAGATGGTGTTCACTGTCTGTAGGCAGTGCTCACTGTCTAGGGCATGATGTGTTTAAAACACTTTGAGCATGGTCTTCTGGTTTGAATGAGAACTTCAGTAACAGAGCTTTAGTCCTTTCTTACTGGTTTTGGGGGTTTGGTTTGGTTGGGTTCCCCCCCCCCCCGGATCTGTAATGCCCACAAAGCTGCATTAATTTTTGTCCGGTGGTTAAAGCAGCTGAAGGCAAGTGCCATGCAGCAGTCTAAGTACCCAATATGTGGATTAGTACTGTCACTAAAGGGAACTTTTGAACTTGAAATGCTAAACATTGCTATTTTTTACAGCACCAAATCAAATGAAAGCCAAGGAAGGGAGAAACCTGTACAGCTCTTCTCGTTACGATGACTATGACAGATACAGGCGATCTAGAAGTCGGAGTTACGAAAGGAGACGGTCTAGAAGTCGTTCTTTTGATTACAGCTATAGAAGATCCTATAGTCCCAGAAAGTAAGTGTAGTGTGTGTTCAGCTTCAGCTGCAAAGCAGTCTGCTGGAAGAGAGACACCACGTTGCCTAGTTAATTGTTAAAGTCTTGAGTGATCTTTTTCTATTGTGGGAATAACTTGTGGGAGTCACATATTTTGCATGCTACGTAAATCAGAAATACTGAATGAAATGATGCTGTGCTTCAGTGCAGAATAAGTAAAAGCAAATGCACGGCTTGAGATAGAATTTATTAAGCGTTTATACATATACATAGGTATTTGTCACCGTTTACTTTTTCTGATGTACCTTTTTAGCAGTAGACCTACTGGAAGACCTCGTCGTAGCAGAAGCCATTCGGACAATGATAGGTAAAGTACTTTTCACATCCTTTAAATTGAGAACTAGATCAGTGTATTCCTTTAACTATAGGGTTAAAAAAAAATTTCTCCTGCAAAATGGTAAACAATTTTTAATGTACTAGATGTCTAAGAATAGTTTTTTACATTCAAATCTCCTCTCTCCCCTTTATTCTGATAGGTTCAAACACCGCAATCGATCTTTTTCAAGATCTAAGTCCAATTCAAGATCACGATCCAAGTCACAGCCCAAGAAAGAAATGAAGGCTAAATCACGGTCTAGGTCTGCATCTCACACCAAATCTAGAGGCACTTCTAAAACAGATTCTAAAACACACTATAAGTCCAGCTCAAGATATGAAAAGGAATCGAGAAAAAAAGAACCCGCTAGATCCAAATCACAGTCAAGATCACATTCTAGATCTAGGTCAAAATCCAGATCAAGGTCATGGACTAGTCCCAAGTCCAGTGGCCACTAACAGTGTATCCATGTTGGGTTTAGGCATGTAAGATTCATTTACACACAGTTCAGTTTACTTAAATTATCAGGAATATGATGTTGCAACAGTGCTAAAAAGTATTTTCTTTGTCAGTTTTCCCTGTAGCCGAAAATGGTTAAAATTAAGGCAATGTTGAGAAGCCACTGAGAGAGCGAGAAAGAGAGAGGGAGAGAGAGTGTCCACTGGGTTAAATGTCACGGGCAGCTACTGATTTGGTTGTGGTGTCTCTATGTATATTTTTGTAAAGATTTGCATTTTTAATGCTTAGCTATTGGTGATGACTTGATTGATCGTAACTTGCAACATTGTCCTATTAAAAATGTCATACCCATAGAGAAATTTGGTACCAGTTTGTGCTGAACAGTTAAACTAACTGTTTAACTTGTTCTTTAATGCTAAACCTTGTGATAACCCGGAAAACTGGGCAGCTGTAGCACACTGACTGCTGTGACACGCAGACTGGCAGGTTCATGTTTCCATTGCTCAGAGGCAGGTTTCTGTGTTCTCCATGCCCGCTGGCTTGAGTGGGCCAGTGAATGGAGCAGTTTGAGACTCCTCCTTAACCCTGCTGTCCGGGGAGATGGTACTGACATTGCGTGGACTATGTGGGGAGAGAGTGGGTCTTGGAAGCTCATTCAGAGTTTGTGCAGTGCTGTGACTTGCCAGGATAGAGGCATCACTGCTTTGGCCTGGCAGCTAGTACAAAATGTGTGAGGGGGGAAAAAACCACCTTGCATTGGAAAACTCAATTCAGATTTCAGCAAACAGCAGAGCAACTAAATATTAGGTTGTGTGTACATTTTATGCAGTTTTTGTATCCTAAATTCTAGTGAGCAGTTAACCTTGAAATTGCTTAGTTTTCCTGCTGTTAGATACCAGTAGATTGTTTCGAGTTGTGTGTGTACAGTATATAAGAACTAAACTTTTCTGCCAATGACTCCCGTGGTTAGTTGGTGTATTCCTAGGTATAATCCATAGCCATCTCTTCCTGAGTACCACAGGCTGGCTTGTACGCATCAAAAAGTACTTGGTCAAGCGAGTCTGGGTCACTCCTTCCTCAGAACAGATAGCGGTTTGGTTCCAAGATTTCCTTAAGAACAAATGTTTGCAGTTGGATATGAACAAGAGCTGCATCTCTAGCTATTTAGTTTATCACTAATACAGTATATTTAGTAAATTGAATGCGAGAAATAACAAAACCCATGTGTAATCTTACCAGTATTTCTCTAGAAGGCAAGGTGCTTTGGTATGAAAATGGCTGTTGGCTTTGTTTTTCCTATTCACCTTCAAAAGCCAGCGCCAGACACCTAGTGTTCCTTGCTGCCTTACCTAGTAGCATATAACAATGTTGGTTTCAGCAAGTTCCTTTGTAGAGAAACCTTGTAGGTTTGGGTTTAGCGTTTTCAGCAGGGCCTTTCCAGAAACGCAGACGGCTTTGAAATACCGGCAGCGGAACGTGCGTAGGGGCTGATCCTGGAGTCTTTGTACATTTGATAGTATTTCTAACTCTTCCTTTCCTGTTTGCAGTTAATGTTCATGTTCTGCTATGCAATCATTTATATGCACGTTCCTTTAATTTTGTAGACTTTCCTGGATGTATAGTTTAAAAACAGCAAAAGGTCTATTTAAAACTGTAGCAGTAGCGTGCAGCTCTAGCAGAGGAAGGTTGTGGGATTAAACTTTGTATTTCCTTTCTTATAGAGGCTTCTAAAAAGGTATTTTTATATGTTCTTTTTAACAAATATTGTGTACTACCTTTCAAACATCGATGTTTTGATCAAAGGAACTGACGACCCACCTTATTTTGTGCTTGCTGTAAATTTAGCAAACATGCTGTAATAAAAAAATGAAGGAAATACTGATCCACTGGAATTATTGTAGCTGTAGAGTTTGACTCCAGAGCATGGTTAGGAGCAGAGCTGTGCATCCCTTACGGAGTGAATTCCTTACGATGCTATTTCAGTAAAGCCAGGGATTTGTCATTTAGTGTCTGAGCAAAGGTGGCTTCACTTTTTCCGAAGGGGCACTAGCCAGACTAAGACAGCAGATGGTCTAGTCTAACGTATTGAGCTTTCTTTTACATTGACTCGTTGTTGCTGGCTGGACTGCCCTGTGGTTACAATGCAGATGCTATTAGCCAGGTGATGAACTGTCAACAGTTAGGATTCATATAGAACCAAATTCCTTATTGATTCATATTTGCTGTATCAAAACTGGTGCCACTCCAGAAGGTGGTAAAGCTTTGTTGAGGACGCTTAGAACTCAGGCTGCCTCCTCGCATTGGTGCAACTGGTGGTTCTTAGGCCACTGAGGGAAGACAACGCTGACAGGCACTTAGTTGCATCGATAAAGCCACTCCTGGGCTTCTTAAGTCAAGCTCTGATTATCGCGTAGCTTTCTGCTTGTAGCAGCAGAAAAGCCTGCCCTTTTTCAGTGCTCTTGCATTAATGCTGTCTTCAAGACTAAAATCCTACATAGTGGTGCACCTGGCTGTGGTGGGCAAGCATGGGCCTGGTCCTGTCAGCACCCTGCTAGGGATTGCTGGAATGAACACTCCAGGAGCTAGAGCTGGGCTGGTGGGGCGGAGGGAGGAGAACACGTGTGTCCAGGCTGAGCTACTGATTCCAGACTGCAGAGTAACACTAACTGTACCGTGACTGTTTTGTCAGCATGTCCTTATGTTGTGTGCCTCAACAGTGATGTATAGCACAGTTTAAATTACTTTTGTTTTTGCAAATCCAGTTCATTGCAAGTATAATGCAGTATCTGCCAGTTCTGATGGTTCTTTCTTTCTCTCCCAGAGGTAGGACTAAACTTTGACTTGACTTGTGTATATGAACAAGCCAGAAAAGCCGAACACAAACCCACGATGTTTCAAGAGTGCATGAATAAAGATGTTGTCCTAGTTCTTGCTCCCATGGAAAAATTGTGAAGAAGCTGTTCTGTGGGCCTTTCAGTTGGGGACGAGTTAGCAGGATGTGGCCAAAGGGCAGGGAATGGTCACGCATTGCGCCAGTCCAGCCACAGCCCCGCTAGATAACACCTCCTCCCTTGGCACAGGGGTCTAGTCCTGCTCTAAGAAAGCAGTAGCCTGTCTCGTGCAAGCTACCCGCAGGTTATGCACAGCTGGAATGCAAGAACATAACGCAGGCTACAAAAGATGGTGTGTAGGCATCTTTCTTTTGGAGTCTCAAGAATGGTGGGGATTCCGGGCATGGGGTTTTTCCTGTGGTAAACTATAGATTTTTTTTATTTTGTTTTATTTTTGTCATTCCTGCAAAAAAAAACAACTGTAGAATTGAAGTAGTCTGTAAAACTTCTGCTGACAGCCATGGCTGTGCTCAAAGCGTCTGCAGCGTGTCGATTTACTTCGGCAGTAATAGAAGGCTCGTTTGGAACTCCTTTTTCACCTAAAGTCCATGTGCCCAAGTGGTTAATGACAAATCCTACATGTAGTGGTTGAGTAGCTGGGTGTTTAAACTAGGGACTGTGATAGACCGGTCTCTGACAGCTCAATGTTATCCTTCCTGTGTCTTTTAACGATGTTCAATGTACAGTATAACGGCTTTACTCAAAGTGGAAACTCGATTTAAATGTTGGTTTGAGCTCTTGGAAAGAGCGCCTGCTTCTTTTCCTTTTTTCTCTTGCTGTTCTGTCTGGGGTAACAGCTTGGAGTGTGTTCAGAGAAGGGCAGTTGGGTCGATGCCTTACAGCACCGCCACTGGGGTTCTGGCAGGGATGTAACCTTTCGAAGTACAAAGGGATGAATTCACACATTTTTAGGACTTAATCACCCATTAATTGCTGGTTTTCTCCATTTATCTTGTAACTTGCTTAAAGAGTCTGTAGTCCATTGCTATAGTATGTGTCTAAAGATGCTCTTACTGGCGAGAGTAGGAAGGGGAGACTGTGTACCCTGTAGTGTGTTTGATCAAAAGATGCTGATGTTTTTATTCCTACACATCCTTTCTTCTTGAGTTTTGTGTTCCATCTGTGCAACAACCCTGTGAACTGGGAATAAAATGTACACGTTTTGACTATACCTTGAGAGCAACTTCTGACTTAATTAACACAGCAACTGCTGTTGGGGATGGACCACCCAGGGGTGCTGCCCCAGCCCTGGGTCCTTCTCTGGGCTTCCATGCCTGGCCTTCCTGAGCAGAGCTGATGGCCCCAGCAGCTCCGTGTGGGCCTGGGGACAGGGTCAGTGTTCATTATCAAACCCAGTGCTCACCCGGCACTGAGGTGCAAAGGAGAGGATTGTGGTGAAGAAATCATCATAGAATCATAGAATAGTCAGGGTTGGAAAGGACCTTAAGCTCATCCAGTTCCAACCCCCCTGCCATGGGCAGGGACACCTCCCACTAAACCATGCCATCCAAGGCTATGTCCAACCCCACCCTGAATGCCGCCAGGGATGGAGCATTCACAACTTCCTTGGGCAACCCATTCCAGTGCCTCACCACCCGCACAGTAAAGAATTTCTTCCTCATATCCAATCTAAACCTCCCCTGTTTAAGTTTGAACCCGTTACCCCTTGTCCTCTCACCACAGTCCCTAATGAAGAGTCCCTCCCCAGCATCTCTATAGGCCCCCTTCAGGTATTGGAAGGCTGCTCTGAGGTCTCCACGCAGCCTTCTCTTCTCCAGGCTGAACAGCCCCAATTTTCTCAGCCTATCTTCATCTCTTCCCTTGTCATTTCTGGCCTGTTTGTGTCTGTGGAATACCGCCAGGGGCCTCAGACTGCTGCTCCTCACCAAAGATAGGGCAATCCTACAGCAGGACAGTTGAGGATGCAAAAGGGGGCACTGAAATACGTTCATCTGCATTCTGAAGCATCAAAGCTCTACAGAACTTGAGCTGCCAAACCGCTGTGATCCTGCTTTTCCAGTACAGTCTTAAAGTAAAGAGTCTTTTGGGGGTGAAAATATTACTTTATTTGAATTTATTTCCAATTTATACATACGCCATTAGTAACTGACAATTTGAGGCCAAGTATACATGATTGTAACTGGGACACAGCTCATTTGCTGGTGGAGGTCACAGAGTTTAACACAAGTTCAGCAACTGCCAATTCCCTCTTACTTGGAGCAGTAGATTTGTAGAGGCTGTTCTGAGTGAATAGAGAAATCACATTTCGTGATCCACAATGCTCCCTGCCACGTTAAAGCACTTTATTCATGACTGTGAACCACCTCTGGGTTCTGCTGCTGCAGTGGGATTGGTTATTACAGGCAGCACCAAATACTGGTGTGGTTCAAAAATGGAAAACTGTTGCAGTCCCACAGGCTGTGGAGCACCCTATGTGTTTTCCATCCCTTAACACACGCATGCTACAGACACCAGGATCCTCAACTGCAGCAGCTTTTGAGGGGTTCAGGTTTTGGGTTTTCTTTAAGAAAATCTAAATAAGCCTTTTTTGCACTGATTTACTTCAGGAATGAGCTCATGCATTTTCCCTGCATGTCAAGCGCACGGGCACAGCCACAAAGGGGTTTTTTTTTGGTTTTTTTTTCTTTTTTAACCAAAATATCTTTTATGTCAGGCCACGTCCACCCTGTGGCCATCTTACATTCAGCACTTCTGTACTAAAAATATTCTGTGCAGGAAAGCCCAGCAGGAATTTACATATGCTACAAAGTTTTACATGTATTTACATGGCTCTGTCTTCCCTATGGCACGTCAGTGCTGCCAGGAGCTGCTGCAACTGCCTTGTTACAGGGTCACACATTTAAGAGCAGTCTAAGTAACTACTCCACCGTTCTCAGATGTAAAAGCTGATCCAGCAGGTACTGGGGAGCCCCTCGGTGCAGTGGAACACACCAGGGTTTAGGTTTCAGGCAGTCACCAGCACTGCAGGGTCATTTGCTGGGGTTCCAGTGCAGATTCCTCTTCTGCTCAGGGGGGGAGGCAGTCCCATGTTTGTTGATGGGTTCTGCTTGTCCCTTCACCAAGACGCAGCAGAGTCCCCTCGGTTTTAGTCACAGGCTTGAAACTTCTTTGCTAATTCCAGAATGGCAATCAAGGCTCACCAGTGCGAACAAGAGCCTGGTCTGTGTTTGTCCTGGTGCCTTGGCAGAGCTCTTATTTCACTAGCAGGCTCTATGCAAGCTGGAAAAGCAGCAAATTACCTGACTAAAGCTTTCAGTGCAATTTTCCTTTCCACTTAATGCTGCATTAAGTTAGGCAAAAGCTGGTTTTCTGTCATACCAAAAAGTAATCACAATGCCAACTGGGGGAGACGGTCCCATTTACTCTTACAGTACATACAGTAAATGGTGACTGTGCAGATTAGATTGACTATAGAGAAGATCCTATTTCACAGTGAACACAGCACACAACTTGAGGTAAAACGTGAGGGGAATGTAAACTTCAACCCCTTTTGTCCAAGTGACTAACTATACGCAGCAGGAACGTTTGGTTCTGTACACCTGCACATCTAGAATGAGGACTAACGATTCTCAACTTAAATCCTGCAAATTTAAATACCTTTACAAATATGAAAATTACATCTCAAGCCTGGACCTTAAGTAATGTTTTAAGCTGAAATGTCATCATTTCTTTATCTGAAGGTTTAAAAGGAACAGGTACCCAGTGGCTGGGTGGCTTGGGAAGGACACTGGGCGAGGGCGGCTCGCTGAATTTTGCTCCGGCGTAGTTCTGATTGGGTTGAGGTGTGAAGAACAGGTTGTGATTTGATAACGTTGGGCTCCAATTCTGATTCTTGGGGAAATGAACATTGTTCTTTCCCCCTTTCTGCATGGCCTGCCATGCACCAGCTGAGGAGTTGCACCCGTGTCCTCTTTCTTTCTTCATATAGGTCTTCATCTGCGCATTCTGGTCTTTATTCTTCTGCCTGTTTTTAAGTTGTTGATGGTTCTTGGTGGGATTTCGAGACTGGGGAACTGGAATGTTGAATCTTTCTCCACCACCCATCTTCAACTTAAATGTCACCTGTACAAACAGGAGAAAGTCAGTGGAGTATGCATGGTATTTTTAAGTATGTTGGATGTTTAGATTCTAAGGGGATTGAAATCAATCTAACCAAGACTTCTATCAACTGAAAGCAGTGGGTTTTTTCCTCCATTACTGGCTACCTAAGAACAGAGCTGCCACGCTCGGCAGAACTGGATTACAGTGCCCCGTTACCTTCCAAGTGGGAGATTTCTAACTCTGCAGTGGCTTAACGCTCCTGATGCAGAGGGCTGGCCAGCGTGTCACGCACCACCACCCATCCCTCAGGAGCTACATCCCTGTCCCCCCACCAGCACCAGAGCTTTGTCTGCCTGGCTGGCAAAGTGCCACTCCTCCAGGCAGCCCAGCTACTGAACACATCACTTCTGTTCTCAGGTAAGAATGTGGAAGATGCACTGCTTGCAAAATACAGTGCCAAATTCAAGGTGTTGAGGTTAAATCCTGAAGACATTTAACCAAGATCTTTACATACCTAAAGGTCTGGCCAGAGTTCGCACTGATAAAGCCACTCCCAGTCTCTCCAGTGAGCACAGGAGTTACTGAGATAAACCCAAAGTGAACTGAAAACCACCTCAAATGGAAAGCAGCCAAACTTAACTTTGCAACTGAACTTACAAAGCAGATACTATCACAGGGTACTTGGCACCTCCTGACTCTCCTACAGCACTGTTCCTCTCCCCCATTTACCTTTCAGTTGTCTTCTCCGATTCCCCACTCTCCAAGCCTTGCCCCCTTTCTTGCTTCCAAGCCTGGAAGCGGAGGTGCTGCCTTTTGCTGGACTCCTTCCTTTGGCTCGGGACAGAAGTGTTCATGGGCTGATCCGCTGTATTCAGCCAGGGAGCCGAGCCCAACATCGGATTCTCGGCACAGACGCTCCAAGGGGGAAGTCCCACTGCATAAACGAGAATAAAGTTTGAGTTCAGATTAACGAAAACCGTTTCCCTTTCAAATCCAAAGGGGAAACAAAAAGGTAAAGTAATTCAGAGAATTCATAGTCAGTTGTCCCTTACTTGCGAAAGATGACAAGATAGTTCAAACTAAGGACACACGGCAGTATTTATCCTATTCTACTTACATAAACTTCACCATCATACTTAGCGTATCACAAACAGAAGCATTTTTTTCATGCTCTCTGTATACATCTGAGGAATTTTAATGGACGAGCAAGAACCTTAACTTTTTTTGGAGGGAAACAACCAAAAGGCAATGGAAAACGCTTTGTGATGAACTCCCGAAGGCATCGCCCCTGAGCACAAACACCCGAGATCCTCCCGCCTGCCCCCGAACCGACCGCGCCCCACGCCCTCGGCAGCACCGCACAGCGCTCCTCTCCTGCCCCCCCGCTGCCTTTCCACCTTCCTCAGCACAGAACTCCTCAGCAACTCTTACAGTGATTTCCTGCTCACCCCAGGGCTCGTCCTCTCTTTCTCTTTTGGAAACTTAGGCCGCCCCAATGTTTCCGCCTCCCCCAACCGCTGTCCCTTCAGCCACCGCACCCCCGGCTCTCCGAAACCCTTCGCCTTGTTGCGACTCAAACCAAGGCCCGCGGTAACGGCATTACCGCACCGGAGCGGCCCTCACCGCTCCCATCTGTTCGCCTCCAGACTTTCTGCCTTCCTCTACCCCCTGCGGCCCCCAGCCCCTCGTCCCGCCCGGCCCCGCTACCCCAACAATGGGGCCGCCCAGCGAGCACAACATGGCGGCGACAGCGCCCGGCCCGGCGCGCACCGCTCCTCCCTTACCGACTTCTGTCTGTTCCGTTCGCCCACAAGCACAGACACACTCGCGTCACTTAAGAAACCGGCACCGCAGCTCCTCCACCGCCACTGTCCGGCACTCCCAGCAAAGCACAACCCAGACCGCTCCGCCAGGACCCTCCGCTACCCCCCTCTCTCTCCTACACAAAATGGCGGCCGTTTCCTACGCCGTATAACGCCTTCGCCCTCCTCCCCCACGTCCCGGACCTCCCCGCTCAGCCAATAGCAGCGCTCTGTCTGCTCCCTCCGCCAATCCCAGCGGGGCCCCGCCTGTTGCTGGGAGGGGCCAGGGCAGACTGGGTGGGAGGGGCCGCCGTTTGAATCTCCTCAGCCGAGGGCGGCCGCCGCGGACAAAGACCCGGTCTCGGTTTTGGTCCTGGCCGGAGGCAGCGCCCTCGCCGGCCGGCTCCCACCCCCCCAGTTCGGGAGTTAACACAACAAAAGGTAGGGGCAGGGGGAAGGCCGCGCCGGCTGCTGCTTGTAGCTTCACTGGGGTAAAAGGGTTAACGACAAACCCAAGCGCCTGCAGTCTGAAAGAGCGTCCCCGGGAGCGGGGAGGCACCGAACAAAGCGAACCCGGCCCCGCGGAGAGCCCCCGCAGCTCTCCCATCGCCAGATGGAGCGTGTCGAGCCCCCACCTGCGCTATTGAAGTTAATGCGTTACCCCAGACCTGTGCTTACTTAAACTGATGACTGACGAGCACATGGCCTTAATGGCTCTGCCCCATCCCCAGGTCTTCAGGCACCACCAGGGCAAAGGGAAGGGCTCCCGAGAGAAGCTGCATCTTTAAAAAGTGCATTTCAGGATGCAGTGTTACTCAAAAAGACGAGGTACGTTTTAATACACAAGGTGTGTTGGCACAACCAAGCCCAGACCTTTGTTCATGTTCTTTATTACATGTTTATACAAAGCACGCTGAGATTAATGTGTTTTCCCCCCTTTGCTCTGTGTTTCTTGGTACAGTGTTATGGCTAAAACCCTTACAGCAGCTTTTGTTCAGATAAAAGACAACAGTATGTGCTGTAACCATTTAAGCTGTGCAATTGCACAGGTTCAATCCAACCAGATTGTTTTGCTTTGGTTCTTTTCTTAGTGTGTTTATATCTGCTAAAACATCATCTTATAGAATGGTTTGGGTTGGAAGGGACCTTGAAGACCACCTCAGTGTGCAGATGTTCTTAGGACATGTCACTGAGACTTCAACACAGCCCTTTACTGGCTGCCGATGTGCGCTCACACCTGGGGAGCAGAGCAGCCTCGTACTTGCATTCAAATTAAGGATGACACAAGGCCTTGTAGGTTTTCCTGACTATCTTGGCTATTTCACAACACATCCCGTCTTTCACAGCTGGTTTTAGGCTCAGGCTGACACATTTAGCCAGAGGGGAGCCAAAGATGTCAGTGATGAACCAGTCCTGTGTTCCTGCAGACTGTTCCAGTGGGACACCAGGAAAACAGCTGAATGCTGCCATAAATTGTGTCATTTGGAGTTCAAATCCAGGAATGCCGGGGGGTGTTTTAAATCAAGGGGCAGGCAGTTCAGAATACCCTAACTCCACAGTCCTGCCCTGGAAGCAAAGAGAAAGTTACCCACGCTCTGTGCTTCAGCAGCTAAAACCTTGGGCAGGTTTCCTCTCCTGGAGGAAAAGGAGATGGATCTTCCCAGAGCTGCAGTAACTCTGGCATGCACAGCAGCACTCAGGTGGCTGCCATGTCCTGAGGCCGCAGCACAGACTTAGTCCCAGCATTCAGTCTTGACGCCTTCTCATCAAGATCTGAGACCCCTTTCATAGAAGCTACTTCAGCCCCTCAAATTGAATTTTAAGCCCTCTTTCTTTTCAGTGGCCTCAACACAAGAGTTCTTGACCCAGAGCATATGGCCATATCCATATAGATGGATATATCCATCTAAGGTACTGACGGGCACTGTCTGAGCTGCAGAAGATGCCTCCAAGGAGCAGCTCATCCCAGCCTTCATGCCATGCAGTCCTTCATCTACTGAAGACAAGGTCCAAGAGGCTGTGCCCCTCAAATACGTGCTTGAATAGGGGAGCATCTTTGCCCTGACTGTGCTGGGCATTGCCACGTGGTGACACAGACTCAGTGACCTCAGCTCCACTACACCTTGGCTGTGTGCTCCTACAACCTAGCGTACGTGTTGTCTGTTGTGCAAGTGTCTGCTCAGGCTGGATTGTTCTGCTTCCTCCAGGTAATCCGCAGCTGATTGCAATAACTGCAGTTTCCTCATGTTCTCAGGGAGCCAGTTTCATCACTAGGATCTACACTGTCGAAATCCTCCTCTCAGCCCCCTACCTTGTGCTGCCACAGTGCCAACAACTCCAGGTTTTCCTGAGCCACTACTGGTTTTCACACTACATCTTCATTCTCTCCTAAAGTAAGTGTTAACACCAGCCTGCAGAATTAGCTCCATCTGTGCTGGCACTGCAACAACTAGCAATTTCCACAGGCATTCCAGTGAAGACAAAGTCCCCAGAACTTCATTAGCCCCAAAGTGAAATGCTTCCAGCTGTGATTGATATAGCTCTAACCATGCACATCTCCATGCCAGAGCATTTTAGTGGAACTATGCACTGGTGGGTGCTGAAGGAAGTGAGCAGCACAGATGAATTGTTCATTATGTCAATAGTGAACCATTGCCCCAGTTTTATTCCACAGGTGACAAGCTCCCACTGGTACATGACTTTGAGCCATAAAAAGTAAACACCTTGGGGTTACTAAGAGTCCCATGACACACCTAAAACTAGTCAGATGTTTCCATCTGAGCCAAACATTAACTGGGGTAACAGTCTGCCTGGGTTTTCCATACATGGGAAATGTGTTGAGTTTGTGTTTTGTTAACATTCTGTACAAAAGTATTAAGTATACAGTAACATTTACAATATCCTTTCTTCTGCCTGGCAGAGGACTCCCTTTCCTCAATCAAATAAAGCTCAGGAAATCCACAGCAGTGAGCTTAACCATGCCAAGTGCAAGGTCCTACACCTGGGTCGGAGCAATCCCAGGCACAGCTCCAGATTGGGCAGAGAAGAGATTCAGAGCAGCCCTGAGGAGAAGGACTTGGGGGTGTTGGTCAATGAGAAAATGAACATGAGCTGCAGTGTGCGCTCACTGCCCAGAAACCAACCGAGTCCTGGGCTGCATCAAGAGGAGTGTGACCAGCAGGTCGAGGGAGGTGCTCCTGCCCCTCTGCTCTGCTCTTGTGAGACCTCACTTGGAGCATTGTGTGCAGTTCTGGTGTCCTCAACATAAAAAGGACATGGAACTGTTGGAACAAGTCCAGAGGAGGGCACGAGGATGATCAGGGACTGGAGCACCTCCCGTATGAAGATAGGATGAGAAAGTTGGGGCTGTTCAGCCTGGAGAAGAGAAGGCTGTGTGGAGACCTCATAGCAGCCTTCCAGTATCTGAAGGGGGCCTATAGGGATGCTGGGGAGGGACTCTTCATTAGGGACTGTAGTGATAGGACAAGGGGTAACGGGTTCAAACTGAAAGAGGGGAAGTTTAGATTGGATCTGAGGAAGAAATTCTTTAAGGGTGGTGAGGCCCTGGAATGGGTTGCCCAGGGAAGTTGTGAATGCTCCATCCCTGGCGGTGTTCAAGGCCAGGCTGGACAGAGCCTTGGATGGCATGGTTTAGTGTGAGGTGTCCCTGCCCATGGCAGGGGGGTTGGAACTGGATGAGCTTAAGGTCCTTTCCAACCCTGACTATTCTATGATTTTATGATTCTATGATCTACCAAGGGGATAGTTGAATCTCTCCTGAGTAATTAAAGAAGAGGTACAAAGCACGCACCCCAGCAGTCCAGTACAGCTATGGACTGTAACTGCTTAAAGCTCCTTAAAAGTTTGTTGTTACATAAAGCGGAGGCAAGACATGAAGATACTTTCTATATAAGCTGTAGGTATGTACATGTAGATTGGTGAGTGCCCAACAGGATCATCTCCAGAATGACAATTTTGCTCCTCTGCACTGCTGCAGCCAGTCCCACGCTTAAGAGTGTCTCTGAGCACACACCTCCTGTGCGTGGCCACAGCACGCACCTTTGCGTATGTGTCTATACACAGAACACAACAGACTCAGCACCAGGAGTAAAGACACATGGACAGACACAGCTGACTGAGGAGCAGCTACCAAAGCCCTGAGCCTTATGCCCCAGGGGGGTTTAAAGGGCTTGTGCCAAAGCAGCTTCTTAGCAGCTGATGGCCAAACCTTGTGTCAACAAAACACATCTAGGCATGAGTGCCGAGTCACACCCTGTCCCTCCTTTGTCTCACAGCTCCCTGTTCAAACCCACACCAACACTGAATCACAAAGCCTGCGGGAGCCTTCAGCCCGTTTGAATCAACACGCCTGGTTCAGACCCGATCAGCAGCGAAAACGTTTCCGCCCTCAACCCCGCTCACCGCACAGGGCCGAGCAGAGGCGTTTCTCCCGCAGGACAGCTCCCGGGGCACGGCCCCAGCGGGACGGGGACAAGCGCGGCACAGCAGCGCCTCTGCGCTCAGGGAGCGGCGCTCCGAAGGACGCGCAGAGCCGCCGCTGCCTCGTTAAGCACGGCGGGGATGTTGCTCGGTACCCACGGCGATGACTTGTCACGGTAACTACGATAATGTCGGCGGCACCGATACCTGCGAAAAAGCAACCCCCCCTCGGTAGCAATGGCGGCCAAGCTGCCTCGGTAACAACCACGGCGTCGTGCCTCTACGTCGGCAGCGTTGCCTCGGTAACAGTGGCGGCGACATTGCCACGGTAACAATGGCGGAATGCAGGCGAGGTCGCTTCGTTAGCAACGGCAGCGACGTGCCTGGGTAATAATGGCGTCGACGTTGCCTCGGTAACAGTGGCGGCGACACTGCCGTTGTAATTAGACGGGGACGTTCCCTCGGTAGCAATAGCAGCGACATGCCACGGTACCAATGGCGGTGGCATCCCCACGGTAACAGTGGCGGCGGCGTCGCCACGGTAACAACGCCGGTGACGTCGCCACAGTAGCAACGGCGGCGGCATCTCACGGTACCAATGGCGGCGGCGTCGCCTCGGTAGCAACGCCGGTGACGTTGGGACGGAACAGACGTCGCGACGTTGGCACGGAAGCAACGGCGCCGACCTCGCACGCTCGCCACGGCGCGGCAGCGTGACGTCACGGCGGCGCGGCAATCCGCCCTCCCTTTCCCCCCAGGGCTCCCCCTGCGCCCTGCCGCCGCGCTGCTGCCCTCTCGCGGGCGTCCTGGGGCAGTGCGCGCACAGCGCGGGCGGCCGGCGCCTGCTCCCGGAGCCGAGGAGCCGGGACAGGAGCTGCCGCTGGGCATTCACTGCCGTGTCGGTGGCACCGCTGCGGAGGTCTCCACGTGCGGGTGATGCCCAGCACCAGCGTCTGCCCTGGCTCCTGGGGGTTGGGAGCCATCTG
Source organism: Amazona ochrocephala (assembly GCA_039720435.1). NCBI lineage: Eukaryota > Metazoa > Chordata > Aves > Psittaciformes > Psittacidae > Amazona > Amazona ochrocephala. Next base: position 915,469 of record CM077886.1, on the reverse strand, counting down.
CGCTGTGTGCTCCACGCCACTTGAGAGCCCTCAACACAAGTGCAGTGTAGATGCGGGGCTTTATGGGGCTGTCGTGGTTTGGGCTGGGGTGGGCGGCCTTGTCGGTGGCGCCGTTCCGGAGGTGTTCGGTTGTAAGGGCTAACCAGCAGCAGCTTCCTGCAGTGGCACCTGGGGCTTAGGAGCAGGGCCTGGACGTTTGCAGTCTATGAGCTGTGCTCCAGGACACCTGCCCGTGGCTCACAGGGAAGGAATACAGAGCTTCAGGAATAAAAGACCAACTGCGAGCTGGGTGGAACTGCGCATGGGATCCCTGTGTGTAGGTGATGAGCGCTAACAACCAGGCATGCTGCCCCCTTCACCAAACTTCCAGCACCTGAAAACTGACTCCTGGTTCCACCTTCTTGGCACTGCTCTACGTTGGTTCTCTTAGCAGTAAATATTTCAGCAAATAATCCAGTATAGAACAAAAGCAGTAGAAAGTCCCCTCAAAACTCTGTTTTCAGTGAAAAAGACATTCAGCACCTGGTAATAGATATAATGGAACGCACTAATAAACCATATTAAACCTAAAGAGCTCCTATAAATATAATACCTTTGAAAAGAAAACCTTGCAGAAATATTTATTAATACATACATTGGTAAAGCTTGACATGTCCTGAAGCTATTCAGTCAGCTGATTCCATTTCAATACATAACAAAACATAACAGCACAAAATATGACAAGATTCAAACATCAGAAACCACAAAACACACACCAGATAAGTGGCCTGGTTGAACCCCATAGGTCTGAACGAGCTCACGGGTGAAACACTGCGCCCTATATAACCCAGTCCACAGCCACAACCGCTCCCTCAATGCCCTGAGGCAGTGGTGCGGTGAACCACCAAGGCGCAGGATGAGCAATGGTTTCTTGTTGGTCTGATGTCTGTAACGCAGAAAGGGTCAAAGAGAGAAAATGATTCTCCAATGCAGCAAGACCAGCAGTATTTTCCCCAGCACTACATCCATATTCCAGGTAGCCCAAGAGCAGGCACCATAGAGACAGCAGAAGGATGGACTTCAGAGTGGCAAAGCAAGGGTGGATTGCCACATTGGTGGCACTGTTCTGGAGCTCACTCTGTGTAAGGAACCCTACGCACCAGCTTTATGTCCTGGGGTTTTGGCTGAGGAAGCAGAGGCTGGATATTTAAACTCTGTGAGGAGTGCTCCATGACGTCCGGAGAAGAAAGGCAGTACACAGACAGAGGTTTGGGTTTAGGTGAGTAAAGGAGGAGCAACGGCAATGCAGGTGGCACCATTGTGGAGATCACCGTGTGTAGAAGATGCCCGGCACCAGCTTTCCCTCCTGGCTCTTCGGCTGCGGGAGCAGGGCCAGACGCTTGCACTCTGTGAGTGCTCTAGGACACCCGGGAGCAGGAACAAAACAGGAGAGGAGGCACGTAGATGGAGGTGGGAAAGCGAGAAGTGAGAGCAGTGCTGGTGGCACTGTTGTGGAGCTCAGCGTGTGTAGAATACACCCAGCAACAGCCTTCTTTTAAGCCGCTACTGTAGAGATGAGGCCTACTTTCCCAGCACAATGGAGCTGGAGCTATAGGCTTGATCTCTGAACCCTAACCCTTAGCCTAACCCAAATTTGAGCCGCCACCGTGGAGATGAGGTGTGCACGGTCCTGCACTATCCCTGGGCTATTTGGGAACGTTGTGGAAGCAGTAATGTTGGTGCTGTTCAGTGCTCCCGTTGGCATGCCCTAGTGTCCCTGGAGCTGTAGGCTTTGTGGATCTCTCAACCCTAACCCGAATTTAAGGCAGCACCATGTAGATTAAGCCTGCAACCCCAGCAACGCGGCTGGCCCAGGTGAAAAAGGTGTCGAGATCACCGCATGCAGAAGAGCCCCAGCAGCAGTTCCTGACCCGGCTCTGGCTGTGGCAGCAGGGGCCGGACGTCCGCGCTCTGCGCGCCGTGCTACGGCACGGCCGGGAGCGGGCACCGGGAAGTCAATCTGTGCATGAAAGCCATCACCTTTCCCCGCTGGTCCTCCCCATCCCTCACTGCATGTCCTATCCCGTCCTTTCCCGTCCCGTCCCGTCCCGTCCCGTCCGGCACTGCCTCGGCGTTGGCGTTCCCGGTGCAGGGTCCTCCAGCCGGCAGAGTGCGCTGTGCCCCGCCCCGCGTCGTTCCGCCCATGCGCAGTGCGGGCTCGGTTGGCCCCGGTGGCGGCGGAGCTGAGGTGGGAGCGTGGCGCGGCCCGGGGCTGGAGGGGGGGGAAGCGGCTGCGAGGAGGCGGCGGCGGGAGCGGGGTGGTCCCGCCGAGCCCCGGGGCCGCTCTCGGTGCTGCGGGCGGGGCAGGCGGGAAGGGGGGCCCAGCGCGGGCCTGCGCGGCCGCACGTGTGGTGGCGCGGGCGATTCAAACGGCTGCGGCGGCCCCGCGGGCCGGGGGGCGGCTCCGTTCTCCCTTATCCCAGTGGGGAGCAGAGATCGGTGCTCAGACCCGGGCCCCAGGGGGGGACGGATGAAGGGGGTGCCCCATGGTGCCCCCCAGCAGCGCGTCTCTGTGTTCGGATCCCAGCACTATGCCAGGGAAGCGCACCAGCAAGAAGAGCCTGGCGCCGGAGGAGGAGTCTCCTGGAAGGAAGAGGATTAAAGGTAAGGAGAACCCCCGGGAGTTTTCCCTCCCCGCTCCCATCTGGGATTTGAGGGTTGTTTTTCCCGCTTCCATGTGCTATTCGTCTCGTTTCTGTCCCTTCAGTGTGCCACCCGTCGCACCGCACACAGCCTGGGCTGGTGCTGACGCTGGGGCAGGGCGATGTTGGCCAGCTGGGCCTGGGAGAGGATGTGATGGAGAGGAAGAAGCCAGCCCTGGTGTCCCTGCCGGAGATGATCGTGCAGGCGGAAGCTGGAGGGATGCACACGGTGTGCCTCAGCCAGACTGGGAAAGTGAGTGCAGCGTGGGCTTGGGGGCTGAGCCGCGCTGCCCTGCGAGCTCTGGGATGTGTTCTGGAGCAGGGAACGTCCTGCTCCGCCCGCAGGCATTGCTCACTCCGGCTCTTGGGATGAACGCGGTCTCCACGCTGTGGACCACTGCGTTCTAGGGGCTCGAAGGGATAACTCAGCCTGGTGGGTCTCTATCCCCTCTTGCCCCTCTGGGGCTGGCCTGACCAGCTCGCTCGCCCTCTGCAGATCTACACCTTTGGCTGCAACGATGAGGGTGCCCTTGGGCGCGACACCTCGGCAGAAGGGTCTGAGAGCACGCCGGGGCTGGTGGAGCTGCAGGAGAAGGTGGTGCAGGTGTCTGCAGGGGACAGTCACACGGCTGCGCTGACGGAGGACGGCAGGGTTTTCGTCTGGGGCTCTTTCCGGGTACGTTGATTCCTCGAGCCCTGGAAGCTCTGCCGATGGTCGCTGCTTCTGTGACTCATGTCCCTGCAATCACCCAGGATAACAACGGGGTGATCGGCTTGCTGGAGCCCATGAAGACCAGCTCCATCCCTGTGCTGCTTCAGCTCAATGTGCCCGTCGTTAAAATTGTCTCAGGTGAGCGAGGTCCTGGGGTGCGCGTGGGTCAGGCTGGTGCGCGAGGCCTTTCCAGCCCTTAGGAGAGGGTGAAGATCCAGAAGTTCCATGTCCTTTTCCTCCCCCTTGGCTGTTTGTCTTTTCTGGCTCTTGAGAGAGAGCGGACATTGTGTCTCCTCCACCCCTGCGGGTATTGTTAACATTTGACCCAATCTGATGTAAAGTGCCTTACAAGAGTGCCCTGACTTGTGACCCTGCAGGGTCAAAGCACTCAGCCTCATCTCTTCCCAGGGAATGACCACCTAGTGATGCTGACAGTGGATGGTGACCTCTTCACGTGTGGCTGCGGCGAGCAGGGCCAGCTGGGGAGAGTGCCAGAGCTCTTTGCCAACCGAGGAGGAAGGAGAGGTCTACGTGAGTTACTTTGGTGCTTGGTGGCACCCAGTGCTGCATCCTTTGGTCCCAGCTCTGTGCTTTGCAGAGGAGCAAAGAGCCCCACTCTCTTCCCCTTAAGGGAAAACCTTCTCACTCGAGGGCTCATTTGTAAATTGAGTTCAGTGAGCTGGATCTTAGTGACAGGAAAAGGGTGTCAATCGTTAGTCGTCCCATGACACTGTGTCTTCTGCCCCCAGAGCGGTTGCTGGTCCCCCAGTGCGTCCCTGTCAGAGGCAAAGGCAACAGAGGCAAATTGCGTTTCCAGGATGCCTTTTGTGGGGCTTACTTCACTTTTGCCATCACACAGGAGGGACACATCTATGGATTCGGCCTCTCTAACTACCATCAGCTTGGTGAGCTTTGCTTCCATCTCTCCAGACCTGCCTGCTTTGGTCTGGATGTGGTCTTCCCAGTCCTTGCTGCCCCCGGCCTGGTGGGGGGACACTGCAGGGTGCCCTGGGCCCTGAACACCAAGCACCCACTGGACACACCAGCTGGGAAATTGGCGGGGGGGGGGGATCACCCTGCAGAGCTTTGGGTTTAGGTCCAAGTCCCTGCAACCAGTGGGGTTCAGCACTCATTGATCTGGGGGCTGTGTTGGTCTCTGGTGGGGTGAAACCCCAGGGTGGATGGCTCAGTGCTGGTGCCTGGCCTGGGCTGCCCGTGCCTGTGGGTCTGATGCGCCTGGGTTTGTGTCCCACCCTGCAGGCACCCAGGGCACCGAGCCCTGCTTCTCCCCGCAGAACCTGACGTGCTTCAAGAACTCCACCAAGTCCTGGGTGGGGTTCTCTGGAGGGCAGCACCACACAGTGTGTGTCGACTCAGAGGGTGAGTGGTGGTGGGATGGGCAGGCTGGGGTCGTGCAAAGCAGGTTGGGGGGAACCCATTGAGGTGCCCCTCGTCCCAGCTGAGGGGGTGTCGGGGTGAGGGTGATGTGCTGGAGCCCTCCCAGGTCCTGCGTTCAGGGCAACAGCAGTGGAGTAAATGTGCAGCAAAGGGCAGATGAAAGAAACCTGGAGTCCCTTTCGAGCTCCGCTCTCCCAGGCTCCATAGTGTGTCCAGGCATGTGTTCACCTTCTTGAATCTGGGGGGCTCAAGGGTCTCTGTGCCACCCTGCACCTCCTGGTTGAGATCTAGGCTGTGGTTGGGAGCAGTGATGCTCCTCCATGACTCACACTGAGGGGCTGTGTCCCGCTGCGTGCTGCTTCCTCACCTCCTGTGTGTGTGTTGTGCTCTAGGTAAAGCCTACAGCCTGGGCAGGGCAGAGTACGGCCGCCTGGGCCTCGGGGCTGGGGCAGAGGAGAAGAGCACACCCACAGTCATCCCCGAGCTGCCCAGCATCTCCTCTGTGGCTTGTGGAGCGTCGGTCGGCTACGCTGTCAGCAGTGATGGTGAGTGCTTGGGAACGCCGCACTTCCCCACCCTCATCCACCCCCTTGCCTTGGCTGTGTGATGAAACGCCTCTGAGTTGCAAGTGCTGCTTCTCTTCTTCCTGCTGTATCTCTGGCACCCATCACTGAGCTCAGGGTGTGGAGTTCCCTTGGGTTTGGCTGCTTGGTCCCTTCCCAGAAGTCAAAACTTGCATCACCTCCTTTGCAGGCCGAGCATTCGCCTGGGGCATGGGCACCAACTACCAACTGGGCACAGGGGAGGAGGAGGACGTCTGGAGCCCTGTGGAGATGGCGGGCAAGCAGCTGGAGAACCGCACGGTGCTGGCTGTGTCCAGTGGTGGGCAGCACACTGTGCTGCTGGTCAAGGACAAGGAGCAGAGTTGATGAAGCGACAGCTCAGCTGAGCCCAGGGGGATGACGGGACCTGCACCCCCCCCACCTTCCACCCGGGACGGGTGTTCGGTTTCCAGCTCTGGTGTCCCATCACTGGCAGTGGGGAGGGCAGGAGGCTCCCGGAGCTGGGGGCAGGCTCCGTGGCTGGAGCAGGGCTCTTCAGGGATGCTCATGGTTTCTCCCTGCTTGTGTCTGTCTTCCCACGGTGCCCAGTGCTCTGTCAGCTCCCCTGGGCTGCCTTGGTCCTAAATCAGTCTCAGTGCTGTGGCTGGATGGGTTTTCAAGTTCTTGTCTGGTGTTTGAAGCATTTCCTGGCCTGGCAAAGCTGAGGGCCTTTTCTTCACTACACAGAAGGATTTGAGCATCAGGCTTTCCAAGGTCCCCATGGTCCATCCCCATAACCTGAACATCTTTTACCTCCAGCACGAATTTGTCTGCTGGCACCCACTGACCCCCCTCTGGGCTCGTTCTGGGGGGAGCTCCTTGCCCAGGGGAGCTCTTGTCTCACCCCAGTGCTTGCCGTGTGTCTGGGAGCCTGTGAGGGGCAGTGCTGCCGGACAATACCCGATCCACACTGTACACCATGGCTGCTGGAAAAGGGAAGGGGAGCTCCTGCTTCCCACCCGTGACACTTTTCCACCACTGACACAGCTGAGCCAACCTCCAGGCATGGAGGCCGGGAGCAGGTTCCCCCTCTCGCTCCTGCCTGGAGCAGCCGCCTCCAGTGCTGCTGTTTGCAGTCCCACTCTTTCCCGTTCCCTTTGGAAACCCAACAGAATCCATCCTACGGGTGGGGATTGGGTTATTTTAACTTGTTTTCCTCTGTCCTCTGCTGAGGAAGGACCTGGATTTGCTGTTAGGGCCTTGCTGAGAAGACAGCCAAAGCACAGCTATGCATCGAGTCACTTGAAACAGCGGGGCTCCCTCCCCATTGCCTCCAGTCTCCATCCAGCTGGTCTTGCTCCCTGGACCCGGCCTGCCCCATCTTCTCTTTCCACGCTGCATTCCAGGTGCCTGGACTGAGAAGAGGGCTCTGCAGAGTTTAGATTTTATATGTTATAGCAATAGGAGGAATCGGGGGGGGGGGGGGGGGTTGGGCCTTGTCCAATGCTTCAGAACAGGTTGGGTTTTTTAAAACAAATGTATTTTGGTTGATTGAGGAAGAGAGGGGAAAAGAAAATGTAATCTTATAACATTTGGAATAAACCGAGTTTTGATACACCCGGGTTCCCTGTGCCTTGCAGGGGTGCCGGGGCCACCCTTTGGGTGCTGCGGTGGTCACACAGTGCTGAGCACGGGTGTGCAGTGGTGGGGCACGGCCGCGGGATGGCAGCAGGAGAAGGTGATGGGATTCTGGATCACTGCCCTGGGAGCAGGGACAGGGAGAGGGGATGGTCCCTGCCTGCAGGACCCGGGCAGGGATTGTCCCCTGCGCTGGGCCCTGGTGAGGCTGCACCTTGGATGCTGTGTTCAGCTCTGGGAGGGACATTGAGGAGCTGGAGCGGGGCCAGAGAAGGGCACTGGAGCTGGAGCAGGGCCTGGAGCACAGTGTGATGGGAACGGCTGAGGGACCTGGGGGTTCAGATGGAGAAGAGAAGGCTCAGGGGGGACCTGATCACTGCCTACAACTGCCTGAGAGGAGGATGGAGCCAGGAGGGGGCTCTGCTCCCAAGGAACAAGGGATGGGGCAGGAGGAAACGGCCTCAAGCTGCACCAGGGCAGGTTTAGGTGGAGCTGAGGAACAATTCCTTCCCCAGAGGGTGCTCAGCATTGGAACTGCCCAGGGCAGCGCTGGAGTCGCCGTCCCTGCAGTGTTCACACACCGTGGAGATGGGACCTCAGTGCCATGGGTCAGTGGCGGCCTTGGCAGTGCTGGGAATGGTTGGTTTGGATGAGCTTAAAGCTCTTTTCCAACCTGGTTGGTTCCATGGTTCTGTGCTTGTCCCCATCACCCTCCCTGCACCACCCTGCCTGTTCCAGCAGCCATCCCCGCTGCCTCTGGGCCTCCAGCACCACCTCTCCCGCCATGAAAGGCCGGGTTTGTGTCTGGTGGCTGCAGCACTGGACTCCAAAGGGCTCTTCTTTTCCCATGGAAGCATGAAGTTGGGGTGTGAGCCCATGGGAAGTGTTTTAATGCCAAGGATGGAGCCTGGAATTTGCCATCACTTAATATCACGGGTAATACTGCTCTCCAGGGACCGTCACCCTCTGTCTGATGCTCTGCTATCAAAAGTGACCTGCTGGTGCTGGCTACTTGATGGAGAAGTTGCTCATTGTCTTGGGCCTGATTCCCAGCAACAAGCTGGGAATGTCTCGTTTCCAAAACCAGCGCTGGTGTTTTCATGTCCCTGCCGGGGGAAAACCCCCACCCTGAGCTGCTTTGCCTCCCTTTCCCCATCAATGCCACTGCGATGCAGTTGACTTTGCAGAGTTCTGCTGCTTTTCATGTGTCTTTGAACCTCACCAACCTATTTATAGCTAAGAAATGCAGAGAGAGACTTGATCAAGGGGGATGAGGGACTCCTCTGGCACTGGGCTGCTGTGAGCCGGGAGCCCCCGTCCCAGTGCTCCCCATCCACTTTCGCATCCCTCCCCAGCTGTGGGCAGTAAGGCTGGATGGAGCTGGGGATACCATCCTGAGTGGTCACCCCAGTGCTGGCTCCTATCAGGAGCTGATGCAGGTCCCTCCTCCATCTCCTGCAGCGATCGTTGCCATCCACCCATCCTTGAGAAGCTGCTCCTGGAAAGGGGAAAACATCCCCTTGGGAGTTGGTATTTTCAAGGAAGAAGAGGGAAAAAAGGGCTGGGGAGAACAATAGGGTTGAAACTGTTCAGAGCTGATGAATCAGCTGTCATTGTCGGAACTGGAGTGACACTTCAATGGGAAGTTGCTGGGAATTGGGGGAAGGATGAGCCCCCGCACGGGGCGGGGGGGTGGCTGAAGGAAAACAGCTTAATTGAGGAAAGGGAAGCGTCTCATTAATGAGGTTTTGCACCAGCAGGGAGAGGTGGGGGTGGTTTGGGGTGAGGAGGAGGGATTGGGGTCCTGTGGTGGGGTTGGGGGGGACCTTGGGGCACAGCTGAGGTTCTCCATCACCAGACCCTTTGTCATTGCCAGGGGGGTCTTTGATCGGTGGCTCCAATCCCGCATTCCTGGTCCCCATCTGTTGCTATTGGAAGTGCCTAAAAGGCTTTTAATTTGCAAACAAAAGATGGGAATGTGGGATTCGAGGCTTTTAGCATCTCCAGAGGATGAGCCCTGGTGTTGGGAGGCTCTGTTGTCTCTGGAATGAAAGCGTTTTGTGTGGTGGCAGTGGGGCTGCAAAGGAAATCTACCTCTGCACTGCTCCTGCGGGATCTGCCGGGAGGGAATTGCATCTTCCAGAGGGTTTGGGGGGGGCCGAGTTGGTCGTTGTAAAATCCCAGCCTGGTTGGGGTTGAAGGGACCTTAAAGCTCCTCCGGCTCCAGCCCCTGCCACGGGCAGCGACACCTTCCACTGGAGCAGCTTGCTCCAAGGCCCTTCCAATTCCCGTCATTAAGCCTGGGAATCTGGGCCAGTATATTCCAAAAGGCGCAAACTAGGGAAAACCTTTCAGGACATCCCTTGGGGAGCAGGATCCTCGGGACACCAACCACCCCCTGGCTCTGCATGTTCCCCCCGTCCCATTTGGCAGAATTGAGGACTATGACAGGAGGGAAGAAAAGGCCTAAAAATGATTCCTGGTGTTGGGTTTTCCCTTTTCCATGGGGAGCTCTAAGCCAAGCAGTGGCTCTTCAGTGCTGGGAGCCTGAATCCAGCCCCGGCTGCTGGGAGCCCTCACCAGGAAAGCCAGCTTCCTTCATTTCCATGTGCATAATATGCGATTGCAAAGTCAGCCTAAACCTGCCGTGCAGAGCACCACGCAGCTTCCGAGTCCCTCACACGCGTAGGGATGGAGCCTGGGATGTTCGGGCGCAGGATTGGGTGGATTCATTGGAAAGAGAAGGAAAAGAGCGCTTGCTGTAAGAGCAAATGCGTTATTAGACTGTGGAGATGGTCCCTGGGTGCAGCTTAGTACAGAATGAATGCCTTAAACTCCCAAGTGTTGTGAATGAGCGGCAGCGTTGCCGGCTCCAGCAGCATTCCTGCTGCATCCTCACTAAGCCCTCGTTACAAATGTCACCGGAGCCACATCTGGAGCTGCTGGGCCATGAGGATACACCTGCATCGCCCCTCCAATGCCAGCGGGGCCGTGCGAAGGCTTGTGGATAGCGGGGCTTGCAAAATAACCTCGGCTTGAGGGGCTCCGGCTTTCCTGGAGCTGGGTTTTCCCAATCCAAACCAATGAACTGAGAGGCAGTTCCTCTCCCATCGCTCCCCAGAGCACAACCCTGAGGTGGGCCCTGCTCATGTCCAGAGCCCCAGGGTCAAAGGAATGCCGGAGAGCGCTTGCTAGCCCTGGCTTTATTGATTTCTCGCTGTAGAAAGCACAGTTCCTGGACAGAAATGACACCGAAAGCCCAAAATCACAAGGGCTGGAGCTGGAAATAGTGGCTGAAGCACTTAGTGAGGTCCCAGCCGTGCCAAGCTCCATCACACACAGGGGGTGACCGGGCATCGCTTCAATTCAGACAGCTATGGACAGATACACGGGTATATATATACACAAGCACACAGCGTGCCCTCCAAGCTGCAGCACAGGGGGAGATGCTCTATCCACGGATGATGGGGTTCACCTCTCCCCAGCCCCCAATGTCTCTCAGCACCTCTGTTGCTGTGGTTGCAAGCATTGCTTTTCCTTGGTTTGGGGTTGGTATTCCCAGGGGACACTGAGGTGCGTTCAATCAATGATTTGGGGCCATCACATCAAGAATCAGCATCATAGGAATTAGGGATGTAAATGGAGATACCCAGCTGGGATGCAGCTTCATGCTGCTGAGGGGTTTGCTCCAGGTGGAAGTGGAGAGCTGAAGGGTGCTCTCCACATCCTGCTGGACACCTTCGGCTCTCTTCCCATGGAGCTGGAGCTCGGCTCCGTGGGTTTTCCCCCAGTTCCTGCCCTGGAGCCGATCCTGCCTTGTCTATTCCATCCAGGGAAGTGCTGAGCATAAACCCCCCAACCTCTGCCTCTTGTGGGCTGTGGGTCCTCCCTCAGTGCCTCCTCTGTCCCTGCTTGGGGGATTATGGAATGACGGTGATGTTTTTCCCCCGTCTTCCACATCCTGTCCTTTCTGGCCCTGCTAAAGGGGACCCGGGCAGTGCTGTCGTCCATCCCTCACCCAATGGGCAGGGGAGTCCTGTTGGTCCTTCCTCATTCCTTTAGCGCTCCTCAAGTCCCCTCAGCTTGCTCCCTTCATGAGATCTTTCTCAGCCCCAACATCTTTGGAGGCAGATGGGTGAGGAGCAGTTCCCTGTCATCCCAATGGATGCTGGGCATGGGGAACTTGGCATCAGCCAAGATGTGCCCTGCTTTATGCCCTGCCCTTATCCACATTCCCAGCATCCCATCTGTGTCTAGGGCAGCCCTGGCTGCAGCCGGAGGTCTCTAAATAATACAGTGATGACATTAAGAGTACAAAGTTGTCCTCTGGTGACAGTCCCAGCATGGAGAGCTCCAGCAATGGTTTTCCTGTGGATGTGGAGCTCTTTGATAAGGGTCTCTGAAGTGGCATCATTTCCTCCCCATGTCTCTGGCTCGTTTTTGGACCCAGGGGGATGGAGCGAGGCCTCATGATGTGGCATCAGCCCTCGGCGCAGTCCCCTTAGGCTGTAGGAGTGTTCCCCTCTTGCCATGGGCTGTGGTGCCATCGTGGGCCATGCAGGAGAAGAAACTCATGGTGTCCCCACGCTTGGGCCGTGCCTTGGACCTTGTTGTGTGTATGGGGTTGGCACATTGTCCCTGGCAGCGGTGGAGCAGCTCTGCCCGGGCCGCGTCTCTTTTTGGTCCTCTCCATTGCTCGGTGAGTCCCGACCCCCTCGTCCCTGCTCCTTCAGGATGGAAAATGCCTTTCCAGGCGCTCGCCCTCAGTGAGCACAAACCCAGCGCAGGGCCCGGGCACCACTCTGCTACAGCTCCGTGGTGGTGACCTGGGTCACTTCCGAGCGCAGGTCATCCCCTCCATGGCCCCGGCAGCCCCGCTGGAGGCTGCCCACCTCTAGTCATGCTGGCCTGCTGCGGGCTTCCGAAGGGGTGCACGTGGAGACGCGCTCCCGCGTGGTGTTCCTGGCCCGGGAGAAGCTGTTCTGGTCCAGCCGGGCTCGGAAGGGAAGGCAGAACTCTCGGAAGCACCTCTTGAAGTTCTCATCCAGGAAAGCGTAAAGGACGGGGTTGAGGCTGCTGTTGGTGTAACCCAGGGCGATGCAGAAGTGCAGGCTGGCCACCACGTAGGGATTCTTCTTATCGATGTCCACCAGCGTCCAGACAATGACGAAGATGTGGATGGGCGTCCAGCAGATGATGAAGGCTGCCACCACCACCAGCACCATGCGCGTGATGCGCCGCAGGTTGCGGTCCTTCTCCTTGGAGCCCGAAAGGAGGCGGACGCTCTTCAGGCGGAGGATCATCAGCCCATAGCAGATGGTGATGACCAAGATGGGGACCATGAAGGCAAAGATGAAGACACAGATCTTGGTCACGGTGTCCCAGTAGATGGGAGGATCGGGAAACTGGAGCGTGCACAGCACCACTCCATCTGTGGAGGAGAGAATGATCAAAGAAGGAACCAGGGGAGAGTCTGGTTTGCTTTCTGCTCAGTCATGGCTGGCATTATCCATGCTTGTCATACACCTGCAGAGATACTCAGGACCTTGGTGCCAAGGGGATGTAGTGGGTGCAGTGACCCAGGGACTTGTTCCCTGCAGGGTTTCCCGGGCCATCCCCAAACTGTCTTCTCCCACCCCTGTGGTGGACGTGTCCCCGTCGTACCTTCCACTGCCCAGAGCATTCCCAGCAGCCAAGGCTGTCTTTGTTAACCCCTGGTGTCTTCACACAGGGTCTCAGTGTGGGCCAGGCTGGGGACTTTGCAATGACACCGGGGGTGGGTTTAAGCACCTGATTTGCACCCCCGGAGCTGGGGAGAGGCACTGATTGCACTGGAGATGGGGAAGGGGTAGGACACTTTCTGGGACAGTTTTCAGCCTCTACAGCTAAGATGGACAATAAAACCGTGCCAGTTTTCCATGGCTCATGGTCCCGTGAAGGGGTGTCCAGGGCAAAGCTCAAACCTGCTACAAGACCAGGTTGCTTGGGTTTGATAGCTCACCCCTGGGATGGACAGATGGGACCAGAGGGAACCTTGCCACAGAAGACACTTGCCTTTTGATTTGGTGACAGCCATGACCATGATGGGTACCCCGATGAGGGAGGAGAGCACCCAGATGCAGACATTGATGATCTTGGCCTTGGCTGGCGTGCGGAAATCCAAGGCCTTGACCGGGTGGCACACGGCGACGTAGCGGTCCACACTCATCATGGTGAGGGTGAAGATGCTGGTGAACATGTTGTAGTAGTCAATGGAGAGCACGACTTTGCAGAGCAGCTTCCCAAAGGGCCAGGTCTCCATCAGGTACTTGGTGCTCTGGAAGGGCAGGGTGCTGGTGGCCAGCGCATCTGCTAGGGCCAGGTTGAAGATGTAGATGTTGGTGGCTGTCTTCATCTTGGTGTACCTGGGGGTGGCAGAAAAGGGTGGTCAGGGCGGGATCACCGTGCCCAAGCACGTGTGTGCACACCCGCTGTGATGAGGAGCGGGCACAGCCTGGTTTGGTGGCTGCTCTCAAGGTGCCATCACCCTTAGTGAGGTGGTGATGTGCCCTTCTGCAGCACCGATATGCTCATGGATGGTTTGGGTTGGAAGGGACCTTCAAGCTCACCCACTGCTAACCCCCTGCAACAGGCAGGGACACCTTCCACTAGAGCAGCTTGCTCCAAGCCCCATCCGACGCTCATTGCCTTTATTTAAAGGCAATCTGAATTCATTTCAGAGAAGTCACTTCTCCAATGACATTAATTTACCCCATTTCCGTGCGGGAGTTACACAATGTCCTTTACCTCCCAAAATATCCTTTATGTGATTTTCCAGGCAGTAAATCCTGATTCTCTCCCTTGCTTCCCTGTCGAGTCGACTTGCAGAAATTGGATGGATTACACCCGGAAAGAGGCCATCTGGAACCTGCCCGATTAGCCAGGCTATTGCTCCAGAGCCTTTGGAGAAGCCTGCCTGCCTTGGCCATGGCATGGAGCACACTGCTTCTGCTCCCTATCACATCATGGTAAGAGGAACACCCAGTCCTGAGTGCCAGAACCCTTCCTGAAGGGATGAGGCAGCTTTGGTGAGGACCAGGGCTGGTGGGCATGGGTCTGTGTCCTCAGAGCATGCAGCCCTGTTCAAGGTGATGCTTTGGATGCTGTGGCTGGTTGGAAGTGGATGCACATCCCTGCTGCTGAGGGGGGTTTTGAGGGTCCCCAAAGGGCAGTGCTTTGGGGTTGGGGCAGCTCAAACCCTTCCCTCGTGCTCCCTTCCAGCAAGTTCTTGTTCAGAGCAGCCTCCACAGCCCCAGGCTCATTTAGATGCGCCCTAATTAGGCAGCAAAAGTGTCAGTTTGAACATAAGCCTCTCCATGCATGGTTAAACCTGCCTGGAGCATCCCCAGGCCCTAGGCAGAGAGGAGACAACCCCTTGGTTGCTGGATAAGAGGGTAGTTTATACAGCTCATGGAAGAGCCCTATCATGTAATGGGGTGCATGGACTAAACTGGGGTGAGTAGCTCCTGTCTTGGATGAGGCCGGAGACCGGGATAGCAGGTTGACGTAGGAAAGATGTTCCTAGGCTTGGTGGTACCATCCACTCCCTTCATTTTAGCCTTTCCTCCGTCAGAGGACAAAGACTCTTTGGGTTACACTGGTGGAAGCACCAAGGGCTGCAAAATCTATTCCTCACTGGAAGAGCAGTACCCAGGTCCCTTCCCATTTGCCTTGGCTGCAAATGGCAGCCCCTTGCCCAAGGGTGGAAATGTTAGAGTTGAACTTGATTTTATTTGAAATATGGCATTAAAAAAGAATTCAGAACATATTTTCCTTGAGAGGTCCTTTTCGCTTCTCTCCGGTGTTATTTTCACTTCTCTTTTGTGTTATTTTCACTTCTCTTTGGTCTTATTGCCAGGTTTTGCCTCGCCTAGATGAAAAGCTTGTCATTTTGGGTAGATTCACACTTCTTTGATCTCTGCTTTGAGAGTACAGTCGGGAAAACATCAGCTATTCACACTGTGCTCTGCCAGGCGGGTTTGGCTTCTCCAACCCCAGCCAGATGCGCCAGCAGTGGGAGACAGGGCTGGATCCCCCTCCCCAGGCTGTGCTGGTGAGGGGAAAGCAGGAATGGGGATGACTGGGATGACGGGGATGATGGGGATGACTGGGATGATGGAGATGGTGAAGATGACTGGGGTGATGGGGATGATGGGGTGATGGGGATGATGGGGATGATGGGGTGATGGGGCTGGTAAAGATGACTGGGGAGATGGGGATGATTGGGGTGATGGGAATGATGGGGATGGGGTGATGGGGATGGTGCAGGTGAGTGGGGTGATGGGGATGACAATTGAGCCCCCAGAGTTACAGTTTCAGGGCAGGATTCAGCCCCTTCCAGGATTAGGCTTCAGGTCAAACCCACTGCACACGGTGGGGGGGGGGGGGGGGTCCATCCTCGTGGCTCCCCCAGTGCTGCAAACAAAGCTGCTGCTCCAGAGAAGAGGTTTCTCACCCGCAGCAGAGCTGATGGAGCTCCCCAGGCTGCCAAACCCATTGCAATTAAACAAGTGCCTTGATTGGGAACTGACACACTTGAACAAAGCAGTCTGGAAGGCGTTGATGGAGAGATGAGGCTGGAGCGGATGGGGGCAGCTCAGATTCCATCTGGGCTCCCAGGTAGGGAGCTCTTAACTCTCCAAACCTCTTGTCAAACAAAGAAGTGACAGAAACCGCTTGGAAAACCCCTGGAGCAGCGCTGGGCGCAGCAGTGCTGCTATGGGGAACTCAGCGCGGCATCCCCAGGCACCCGGGGCCACCGCTGGCAGCAAGGTCTGAACCGGAGCTGATCCCATTTCACAGCCTTATCCTGCATGGACACGGCTTGCCTGTCCTAAACCTTGCCAACAACCCCTGCGGAACCACGAGGGTCAGAGGCACAGGCTGGGCTTGTGTGGCTGCAGCCCCTCCTGTCCCAGGGGCGTTTGTTCATTCCTTGGGAGATGTGGCTCATTCCAGTGTCGGTGGGTGGGAAATGGGGGGAGCTGGAAGCCCTGACCGTGGGGTCCGTGGATGCTCTAGAGCCAGGCTTTCTGAAGCGTGGGTACCATTAGGTTACTCAGTGGGTTCAATCAGGGAGGTGGTGTTTGCACATGAAAGCCTTCCCTGTTAAAATGTCCCTCTCAGAGGGCAGAGCTGGCTGGACAGGGCTAAGGGCTCTCATCCTTCACAGTGACAGCAGACCTGGTGGATGCCTGCAAGAATCACCTTCATTTGCTTTTGCAGACCAGGACTGGCTTTGAAAGCTACTCAGAGTGGATGACAAATCCCGTTTGGTGTCAGGTAGGGGCAGTGAGTGACACCCCCATCCCATCCCATCCCATCCCATCCCATCCCATCCCATCCCATCCCATCCCATCCCCATTGCCCACCCTCTTGGGTGGTTATAAATAGGCTGCTGGGCAGCCTGGCGTGCCTCATGGCCATGTTTGAGGCTGGTTTCCTTCTCCCTGGTGAGTCACCACATCCATCTCATGCGCAGGCAGTGCCGGGCTGTGCTGACCTCCTGCAACCATCACTCTGGACTGAAAGCGCTGGGGGGGAAATGGTTCTAAATGGGTATTGGGGGGGGGGGGTTGCCTAAATCCAGCCACAAGCACCAGGGGGGCTCAGCCCTCGATGGGGCTATAGCAAGCCCTGGAGTGATGGGAATTGAGATTAACCCCATGAATCCTTGGGCCCCCTCTGGTGTGGGTGCTGTGGAGCCCATTGCTGACAGTGGTGTGATGGGGAGCACGGCTCCTGCCTCTGCTGCTGATGGGGCCACAGAGGCTCTGTGCTCTGCAAGGCTTGGCTTTATCATCATGTATTAAGCACAGCCTCAGCGTGTCAACCCGTCTCATCCAGACAGGGGCAATCACTGCCTTGGACAAAGGGGATGTTTGCACAGTCAGGAAATGTTGCACCCCAGGACAAGCGTTAGCCTGGGTACAGCAGCATCTCCCTACTGAAAAGGGGGGCATTGAGGGGTCCTGTTGCCCCTTTTGGGGTGCAGAGACCCAGAAGCCCCCCGCTCCCTGCGCAGGGAAAGCCTCAGCAGAGGCGCCTCGGCAAGCCAAGGTCCTGCACCGATACATGGTTTGCCACTGCAAAGCTGGATGGAGCCAAAGCGGGGTTCAGGGTCCCCAGAACCTGCTGCTGGAGGTGGTAGGGGGTGTTGGGGGGGGCAGCTTGGCAGTGGTGGGAGCTGGGTTGGGCGATGCGGGCTCCTGCTCTTTGTTAGAGAACAGCAGGAGTCAGCGGCTGCAGCAGCAGGAGCAGGAGCTCCCAGCGGAGCCGGGAATGCGCTGGGTGGTTGATTCCTGCTGTGACGGAGTGGGCAGGCACCGCTGGAGCCTCTCTGCCTGCTGGGGGGCTTGGGAGGCTCCCTGGGAATGGGGCAGCTCTCTGAGGGGCGATTCGTGCGCTACCTCCCAAGCACACAGCGCACGGTGGCTTCTGCTGCTGCCTCAATCACAGCGCACACTCAGTCCCGGTGCGCTCCCGCTCCTGCTGCTGCTGCTGCACACCAGGAGACGCCCTGTCCCGGAGCACACTCATTCCTATTGCTCTCACACTCAGCACACACTCATTCCTATTGCTCTCACACTCACCACACACTCATTCCTATTGCTCTCACACTCAGTGCACACTCATTCCTATTGCTCTCACACTCAGCGCACACTCATTCCTATTGCTCTCACACTCAGCGCACACTCATTCCTATTGCTCTCGCACTCAGCACACACTCATTCCTATTGCTCTCACACTCAGCACACACTCATTCCTATTGCTCTCACACTCAGCGCACACTCATTCCTATTGCTCTCGCACTCAGTGCACACTCATTCCTATTGCTCTCGCACTCACCACACACTCATTCCTATTGCTCTCACACTCACCACACACTCATTCCTATTGCTCTCACACTCACCGCACACTCATTCCTATTGCTCTCGCACTCAGCGCACACTCATTCCTGTTGCTCTCACACTCAGTGCACACTCATTCCTATTGCTCTCGCACTCAGCGCACACTCATTCCTATTGCTCTCACACTCAGTGCACACTCATTCCTATTGCTCTCACACTCAGTGCACACTCATTCCTATTGCTCTCACACTCAGCGCACACTCATTCCTGTTGCTCTCACACTCAGTGCACACTCACCCCTGGTGCACGCTCACTTCTGCTGCTGCCTCACACACGGTGCACACTCAGTCCTGGGACACGCTCCCTTCTGCCTTGTCTTGCACGTGGCGCACGCTCACCCCCATCTCACCCAGGCTGCACCGTTCACCCCCATGCGCGCTCCCCATGCCCCTCACTCGCCCCGGGCTCTCACCTGACGATGCCGTACATGACCAGGACGTTGCCCAGCAGCCCCACCACGCACACCACGGAGTAGAGCGCGGTGATGGCGATGGCGATGAGGACGGAGGTGGCGTTCTTGGCTTGCGCTGTCCCCGTGTCGTTGGCTCCGAGCAGGGGGTCCCAGGCGGTGCCGTTGCCCCAGGCGGCGCCGGCAGCCGTGGGCAGCTCCATGGCCACAGCCGATGCGGGGGTTCGAGTCCCGCTCCCGGCCGCGGCCGCCGCCTCTCGCACGGCGCGGATGACGGGGACGCTTTATACACCCGGCGGGTCCCCCGAGCCACGTGCCTGGCGTTGCCCCCACCCCTGCCTGCCTCTTCCTCCTCCTCCTCCCTGCCTGCACCCCCTGCCTGCTCCCCTCGCTTCCTGCCGGCTATCCCCCCCCCCCGCTCATTACCTGTCCCCCCCCGTCCCTGCCTGATGCCTTCCGCCCTTCTCCCTCCGTGCCTGCGACAGGTCTTTGACTCCCTCCCTGGTCTCTATTTCCCCCATCCCTGCCTACCTTCTCCGCCCTAATCCCTGTGTTCCCCCCATCCCTGCTTTATCCCCCTCATCCCACTGTTCCTGCCTGCCTTTTTCCCCACAGGTCCCTACCTGCACCTCTCACCCCCCATCCGTGCCTCCCCCCCCCCATTCCTGCCTGCCTTCCTCACCATCCCTACTTTATCCTCCTCACCCCACTGTTCCTGCATGCCCTCCTCACCATCCCTGCTTTATTCTCCTCACCCCACCGATCCTGCCTGCCTTCCTCGCCCCATTCCCCGTCTGTGTCCCCACCATCCCGGTCCCGGTCCCTCCCTCGTGCCCCTGCCTGCCTTCCCCCACCCATTCACTGTCCCTGTGCCCTCCATCCTTGCCTGCAGCCGCGAGCATCCCGGGGGGCACCGGTCTTGATGGGGGGGGGGGTGCGATGGATCTCGGCGCTATGGCTGGATCGGGATTTCTTTGTCTGGAAGAAGGGGGGAGCACAAAGAGCCCCCCTCTTGTTCGTAAAGCAAAGCTGGGCTCTCCCTGACCCCCGCCCTCCCACCACCTTTTCTCTGCCTCCTTCTCTCCCCCCACATTCGGGGGGGGGGTCTGGATGGGTTGGGGAGATGCTGAGGGGGTTTGGGGGGATTTGGGAGGGATTCGATGGATTGAGGGATTGGGGGAGGGAACTGAAGGGATGCGGTTGTTTGGGGGCTTTGGGGGGATGGGGGGAGATCCACAGGGGAACATGGGGAGTTGCTGTGGGGTGAGGGGTTTGGGGGGATGCTGAAGAGGGAGTGGGGGAACAATGCTGGGGGGCTAAGGAGGGAGGCTGGGGGGGTAAAGAGGGATGCTGGGGGGGGTAAAGAGGGATGCTGGGGATGCTCCCCATCCTTGGGGACCCAGCAGATGTGGGGGCCCACGTCTGGGGTGTCTCCATCACCTCTTTGCTTTGGGGCTGGATTCAGTCCTTGCCTCGTGTGCTGGGCTTGGCTGGGGAGGGATGGAGCAGGGGACAGGGACCATGGAGCCGGGTCAAGCCTGGAGCTGGGCTTTGCAGTCTGCGCAGCTCCTGCAGTGTCAAAGCATCCAAAGCGTTCATCAAGAGCCTCATCAGAAGGCCCGGGAGGGAATTAGCAGCTTTTCATTCATCGCTGGTTCAGATGCTAAACAGCTCCTGGGCCGCTGGCGAAGGAGGCAGCGATGACGTGCGATGGTTCGTGCTGTTTGGCTTTGGTGGCGATGCTCCTGGAGGGCTCATGGGATAGGGACAGACAGGGATTGGGAGCGCAGAGATGGCTTTAATGTGCTATAACAGCTCGAGGTCCTGCGCTTTGTTCCTCATGGGATGCATCAGCCTCTGCCTGGAGGGTGTTTCCATCCATGCGATGGTTCCCCAAAGCCAAGGCAGAGCAGAGGCACGGGTGTGACACCCAGGACATGGGCTTTAAACACCTTCCCACGGTGACACCAGCCCCCCAGGCGCGGAGCAAGGCACTGAGTCTCTGCTGTGCACGTCTCTGACGCAGTCCTTCTGCTCCCGGCGGGAGGGAAACGTCAGGTCGGGAAGTGGAAAGCAGCCTTTAAGTATGGATGAGGAGGGTTCATCCCTTTGCTTGGCTCCCGGCACAGCCAGAGACCCCCCCATGTTCCTTTAACAATGGGTTATCTGCTAAACACTCATCGTTCTGGCAGGTTCCTGCAAACGCATCCCCTCGGCTCAGCTCCTGCAGTTCAGTTCCCTCTTTCCAGCTGGAATGTTAAAAATAAACCCAGCGGGTGCATCAAACACATGCGAAGCCTTTAAAGGCCTTTCCTGTCCATCCAGTTGGTGCTGTTCCATGGATGGAGGTGCCAAACTTGGGGAAACTGAGGCAAGGAGGGCACATTGGATGGGAAAGCATCACCCATGCGAGAGGACCGCACACACAGGAGGTGAAGTGACGGCTCCTGCAAGTCCTGAGCCCTGTCTCTGATGCTGCTCAAGAACAAGGGAATCCTCTTTGTACCCTGAGTTTTACCCATGCCCCTTTATTGTGGGTCAAGTTCTGCTTTCCTCCTCCTCTTAGGAAGCTCTCTCTGGCATCAATGTAGTTCGTATTTTCTCCTCCACCCCCTGGATAACAGTGGGATGCTGCTTCTCCCACTGCATCCGAACAGGAGGAAAGGAGTTAAATCAAACCGAGGTGATAAGAGCGATGCTGAGGCTGTCAAAGAGGAAACTTCATCCTTGACATGGTGTCCATCCGGGCAGACACAGAGCTGGAGCTGCGCATGGCAGTGCTGTGATTTACTCAGAGGCTGCATACTCCACAGGGTGTATTTCACCATGGGAAGACCCTCTTCCCTCTGGAACTGATCATTATAATGGCCCCAGCATTGGCTCCATGGCTTTGGGTGCTGCGTGCTCTCTTTCCTCCCTGTACTACACAGGCAGGTATTCCACTTGCACAGGGTTTTGCTTTTAAAGCCAATTCTGCTCAGACCTGGAGCTGAGCATTGGTGGTCGGTCCTGTGGGGATGGGCACTGACTGAAATGTCACCGTGGGTGCTGCATCCTCGTCTCATCCCTGTCCATGCCCCTAACACCCTGGATGGTACCTGCAGGCAGGGACACAGCACTCATGTTGGCACCTTTTATCTCCATCCTTTTGCCTGCTTGTCCACATTCTCCCAAAAGCAATGTCAATGGAGCACCACATCCCCAGATGCTCGAGGAGCCAAAGTAACTCCGAAGAAGTACTTTAGGAAAAGCCTAAAAAGAGCAGGATGCATAAGAGGAGCTGGGATTTTCCTGGTGGAAGATGGGAAGTAGGAGATGGGATCTAGGCTGGATATCCAGAAAACCACATGCAAAAAGAGCAGGGCTGTGTTTGCACCTATGGGTGCTGCAGGAGGGCTGCTGGGCTTCACCCCATCCTAACCTCATGGTTGTGCTCAGAGGCTTTCTGACCACTTGGGTTTCTCCTTGCATCTTGCTTCGCTTTCTGTAGGTCTGAGATGCTTTGGGGCTGGCAGGAAAGGGAGAGAATGGACCAGATGCTCTGCAAGCAGCAGCCCAACCGCACCGGTACCCACGGAGCTGTGGGTCCAGGCTGCTCCTCCCGCACAGCTCTCTGGGGCTCATCTTTTCCCTTCCCTCCACTGATGGCTCCGGGTCAATCAGCCTTGAAGAGGAAAAGAGCTGATGTGCGTGGTTTGTGCTTTCCCCATGTCAACACATCCCCGTGTTTTCATACCTTGCAGGAAAGAACAAAGCCCATCCCTCAGGGGAGCTCAAATTAGATGAGGCTCTTCTCTGCCTCCCTGTTATGCATGATTGAACGGCGAGAAGGGGGGGTAAGGGGGTGTTTGCAGCATCAGTTCTTTGCTGTTGTGTGCAGGGTACCACGGAGATGGCCGGGTTGGGAGCTGGGGCAGGAAGTGGGGTGGGAAATCTCTGCTCTGCACTTTGCAGCCATCCCTTCCCTGCAGGAATGATGCCACCAAGATGTTTTCCATGTCCCCAGGACACAAGGGAGACTGTCCCCTCACTGGGCTTAAGCTGGGGATGGTGCCCAGAGCCCCCTGCTCCCACCCAGGACTGAGCTCCTTACCGATACAGGATGGACGCATCAGCTGGTTCATCCTGTTGCCTTTTCATCCCTAATTATCCTATTTGAGGGGTTAAAAAACCCTTTTCCTTTGTGTCTGGAACAGCAAACGTCTCACCAAGCCCTATCCCTGAGGGACTGTATCCCAAGGGAGCCTTCTTTTGTCCTGATGCTTGTTTATTGAGGTATTTTCACCACCGCCTCCTGGTCTTTGGCTGGCAATGGAGCATTGACTGGGAACTGGCAGCATCCCCCTGGATTTCAGGGAGCTGTGAGCCTGGATGTGTCCCCCGTCCCTTTCCCAGCTGGCTCTCAATGATGGCATCACTGCTTTCCATCAGGAGCATTAACAATGTGTGAGTCATCCTGTAAATGAACCATCTTGGGGGGGGGAGGGCATCAAAGCTGGATGCTGCTGCTCTGAGCTGGAGCTGTGCTGGAAAAGGAAAGCTTTGAGCTGCTATAGAGGGAATTGATGTGAATATGAGCCCTGGGCTCCCCAAAGGGGCTGGGGATGGCTTTTCCAGACAGGGAACAGGTTCCTTCAGGCTGGGACATGAGGACCATGGGTCCTGGTGTCTGGGGCTGGTTGTGACATGCTGGAGGGACAAGGTCCCATCCATATGTGTGTGTGTACAAACCCACATGTTGCACCACCAAGGGACAGGGAGGAGGTTTATGGCTGGGTTTCCTAAGGGAATAAGGTTCGTTTGTCCATCTCCCATGAGTGACAGGGGATTTCATAGAGCCCCAACGTGATTTGGGTTGGAAGGGACCTTAAAGCCCATCCAATTCCCAGCTCCTGCTATGGGCAGCGACACCTTCCACTAGAGCAGGTTGCTCCAATCCCCATCCATTCGCCAGCGCCTGCTGCTGTGCCAACAGGACAGAGGTCTGTTAGACCCAGGCCATGCTTATGGAGCAGGGGGGATGCTCCTCCCATGCCCCAAAGTCCCCACAGCCACGGCTGTCCCATCACTGGCAATCCACCATGGAGCCAGTGCCAGGAAAGGATGGACACGTGGATTCACCTCCTCTGAGGCCTCCAGGGCTGCCGGGCAGGAAGACGTTGTCATCTTTGATGCTGTGAATCCAGCTCAGTGCTGACCCAGTTGCAATCCCTTTGGCTCTCTGTGCCCAATCCTGGTGCACAATCCAGTTCTTCTCCCCTTTGGTGCCTCTTCCTCCAGGCACAGAGCTCAATTCTCCCCAATACTTGTTCATGCTCCTCCTTCAGGATGGGGGAGGAGATGAAACCTCCTCTGGGTGGGAAAGCACAGGCTTGTGTTTGGGCTGCAGGATGGAGGTTTGGGTGGCTGAGCCATGGGCCAGAGCTGCTGCCGCCTTCCTGGTCCATTGGCCAGCACTGGGAGCATCCAGAGACCATGGCGATAGCACAGCTCTTCTGTGGCCATGGTGTTATCCAGGGAAAAGTAAGCGGCACTGGGGAAAGCAGTGGGAATTCCAGCGAGGGCTGGGCTGGGGGGGCTTTGGAGGGGTGATTCTGTCTTTACCAGCAAAGAGGAGGGACCCAGGCGCATCCAAGCTGCGATGGCTTAAACTGCAACTTGAATCCCATCGGTAATGGGTGTTGGAGGAAACCTCTGGTGCTGTGAGCACCTGGCGAATGAGCACCCACCAAGGCCCTGGGGCGATGCCGAGCACCCCTAAATGGGTGCTTTGGCCATCCTGAGGGTGGGCTGGCAGCATCCTCTGAAAGGCACAAGAATCCCCCCTTTATCCCCCTGCCTGCTGCCATCTGGAGCCATCTCAGCCCAGAACCAAGCTCTGAGCCACATCCCCGTCCCCTTCCTGCACACCACAGACTTGGGAAGGCATTTGCAGGGCAGGTTCCTCCTCTGTTATCAGGTCGGGCCTGGATTTCTCCCTGGAGAGCCCGTTCATGGCTGCAAACCTGCAGGTCTCCGCTGGCCTGGCCCTGGGGAGCTGCTGCCCGGCCCGGCCCAGCCGGTGGTTAAAGGCAGAATAATGGAGGCTGAACTGAAAGCAGAGGTTCCCTCACTGGAAGAGCTCTTCCATGTCTGCCTGCCTGGCTAAATACAGAGATGTGTTTGCTAAACGCAAGATGCCAGCATCCCTGCTCCGAGCCCGGCGAAGCGGCTGAGAGCCAAACACGAGGATTTAGAAGCAATATTGAATGACCAATGCCTATGGAAGCCTTTGGGCTGAAGGAAGCGCTCTGCTGGTAGGAGCTGATTTACAGGGGAGAGGAAAACAGGCTGGAAACAGAGGTGGGGGTCCCTCTTCCCAAGGTTTTGGCTGCAGCAGTGTTGGGGGAAGGATGTGTTTGATGTATAAATCCCTTCTCACTCCCTGGTTCTGGAAGCGGCCCTCTTTGGGTCCTGTGCAAACACGGTTGTGCCTCTTCCACAGCACAGAAGGGCACAAAGCTTGGTCAGGAGTCCCTGTGGACCCTCCTGTCCCCATCAAGGCAGCAAATGCACATGTCCCTATGGATGGGTTACTGGGAGCAGCATCGCAAAGGGTGAAGGGAAGCAACATCTGCCCATAACCACGCTCATGGAGTTGCTCCAGCGTGCTTCCCAATCCCAGAATGGCTTTTTCCCATCCTCCTCCTGCCCACAAAGAGATACCAACAATGAGGGAAAGAAAAGTAATTAACAATTATGCTCTGCTAATGACTTGAACTGCTCCTAGGCTAAGTGCTCCCATTTCACTCCTAAGTTTCACTCCTTGCCCACCCAACAGCAAACCTCCATCCCCAAGGCAATGGAATGAAGCTGTGGGTGGATGGCAAAGGGACGCACACTTTCTCCCTTGCTGTAGCCAAGGCATCTTAGGAGCAAAGCAATTTTCCCTCTCTGTGCTTCTGCCTTCTTCTGTACCCAAGTGCAGCCGGGATCCTCAGAGGGCCTGGATGACTCACCACGGCTGCAATGGATCGGCATTAGCACATGATTCCTCTCAGGGCTCTGCATCTCCTGTCACCAGGAGCTTTTCCTATTGCATTGAAGGAAATATCACCTTTTTACCTGCAAAACAGTGGGGCAGAGGGAGCACAGTCCCTTGGTGGGCAGGACAACCTGATGGAGACAAGGGCTGGAGCAGCGTGGGGATGCAGGGACAGAAGGGATGCTGAGCACCACAGCAGCGTGACATTCACATCCCCAACACCAAGTTCTTGCTCAAGTGAAGCAGGTCCCTCCTCAGGGTGACCAAAGCAGCTTGGTCACCCCTTTAGCTGCAATCCCAGCCCAGTTGTGTTGTGGTTAAACACTCACTGCCTGCACTGCAGAGTGCAGTGGGAATTTGCTTCCCTGACGGTGCCTGACCCTGCCGGACTGTGTGCAATGCGGTGGCACCGCTCCGGGGTCACCCTTCCTTCCAGGACAAGCTATTTATACTTTCACTTTGGAAAGACAAGGCAGTTTCCTGGGAGGACGTGGCCTGTGGTGCCAGCTGCTTCCCGAGCCCAGGACACAGGGACCTTGGAGAAAGGAGGTGAGGCAGCGCCAGGGCACAACCCAACCTCCCATCCTGGGCATGTTTTGCCTAAGGAGCTCATCAAACAGCATCCGCGTGTGACTGGGAAATGTTGGGATGGTGGGAAGGGGATGGAAAAGCACTTTGGGGATGTTG
This sequence comes from Amazona ochrocephala, assembly GCA_039720435.1. NCBI lineage: Eukaryota > Metazoa > Chordata > Aves > Psittaciformes > Psittacidae > Amazona > Amazona ochrocephala. The sequence goes on along the minus strand of CM077886.1, from coordinate 889,429 downwards.
CAGATGCACAAAGAGCATTTCCATGCGGGATGCACAAGGGCATCCTCAGCCCACCCTGGCTGCTCTGCCCGCACCCAAACCTGGCCTAAGCCATGCTAATCCAGAGAGCAAAGGGCTCCTGCTCACCAGCCCTTTCCCCCGGTCACTTGGCACTTCATTTTATCACTCCAGATTAAGCTGCTGCTCTTAATTGCCGAGTGCTTCTGGGCAGGGAGAACAAGTGTCAGGGGAAAAGCCAATGTGGCATTTCTTATCATCTCCATAGCATTTAGGTCACCTTCCTGATGCAGGTGGAAATCCATGTGGTCTGGATGGAACAGGGAGTGATTTGACAGCATTCCATGGGGTGTTTTCCCTGGCATCTCCTCCATTCTTGACCCTGCAAGGGAAAAGCACGACGGTTCCAGCTGAGTGTCAAGAAACACTGGTTTTGGTGGGGGTTTCTGTGCTTCTAATGGGGATCTTTGCTCAGTTCTTCCTCCTCTGTCTATTCAAAGCCTGCTGAGTGCTGTGGCTTTAGGAAGGCTGAGATCAAAGTGCTCTGCGGACTCAGCAAACCTCTTTGGCCAGGAAACCAAAGGGCACAAGGCTTTTTCTTTAGGAAAAGTATATCCTGTCCTTTCCCATGCTTTAGAAGCAAAGGTTTGGGTCCACTTTAGGCTCGTTTGATGCATTTAAGCATCAGAAAGCACAGGGAGGGAAGGCTGGGGGATGCTTTAGGGTACTGAATTGCGCTGCTTCAACTCAATGGATATATTGCAAATGTTGCAGGTGATCAATGGCTTTTCCCCCTTATTTTGCCAACAAATATCCCAGCAGCTCAAATCCATGGCTTTGCTCTGAGTGTTCCAGCTTGGCTGGGGAAGAGCCGTGTGGGGAGGTGGGGCTGGCTTGGGCAATCACTGTATTGTGTTCAGAGCTGCTCCGAAGCAGCTGATTCACTCCCATCAATGCAGAACAATGAAGGAGAAAGGAAATTGCTCCCTTTGCATCCCAGCCTGGAGCTGGAGTCAGCACTCAGAGGCTCAGCAGGACTTTTCTCCCCCTATTTTAGTGATGTTTGTGCGGGTTTCAGTCCCTGGGGTGTCCTGCTGGGATTACCCAGTGTTGCGACAAAAGAGTGTGTGTGTGTGGGGGGAATTACTGGCAGCTATCAGCCCGGGCATTTCGAACCTCACTGGATCGGGTCTCACTGATAGTGCACCCTGGGGAGGGGGGAAGATTGCTGGCAGCTATCAGCCCGGGCAGCGTTCGCTGTTTCGAACCTCACTGGGTCCGATCTCACTGATAGTGCACCACACTGTCAGTCAAAATCGATAGCAACTATCAGCCCGGGCAGCGTTTGCTATTTCGAACCTCACTGGATCCGGTCTCACTGATAGTGCACCACCCTGCCCAATTCAATCAATAGCAACTATCAGCCCGGGCAGCGTTCGCTATTTCGAACCTCACTGGATCCGGTCTCACTGATAGTGCAGTTTATTAATGCAACAGATACCGAGCCTCTAATGGTCTGGATTTACCGATAGTGACAAAACAGTATGACTTATTAACTAAATTTATTGGTGCAACAGGTATAGGTTCTTATGGATTGCCGGTGATAAATACTGTCTGCAAAAGCACGTGCATATAATAGTTACATGAATACAAGCGCTTGATAAAGTTGACACAGCTTAGCTCTAAAAGATACAGGTGACAAATAAGAATAACTCTAGAGAGATTCTAAGTTTTTCCTAGGAAAGCACTGGATACAGTGCAAGTCTTACCCACAGGCGTCCCTATGGGGGGGAAGAGAGGTCCAGCCCGTCAACCGGTCCCAGGAGTCGGTTGATGTTATCTTCCTTAACTCGTCCACAATGGTATCTTCCCTAAAATCCCCCTTTCTCTTGGGCTATTTTATATTATTTTTACCTTCAAGGTGGAGCTTGAGTGACTCTAGTCATACATACCTTTATTACCATTGGCGAAAATTTCTCTCGCCTCGATTTAAAGGTATATGAGACTAAAAATTCAGAGAGCATGCTCAGAGAGAGGTGGTCTTATTTCGGAGGGGGGTCGCACTGGAGAGGGGTGTGTATTTTAGTATTATAATGAAGCAAAGTTCACACTAGGACGGTATTTTGTCAAAAAGATGACAGGCCGCTGGCTCAGGATGGCAAGTGTGCAGCTTATCAGTTTCTTGTACCACCTAGTTCCCATTTTATCTGCTGAAGTTAGGACAGAGCATACCCGCAAAATCTCCACCTCGCTGTATCCTCCGCCTGTTACGGGAACCGCTGTGGAGTGCCCATTCCTGGCATACCAGGTATGGCTGCATCTCGCCCTGAGAGGCCCTGAAAGTCCATTTTCTCTTATGTGTGGACAATGCTGCATTTTTAATATAGATTTAATTCCCAATTATCCCAAATTTCCTAATTATTCCACATAATCCACCCCGTGACTATAGTCACTCAAGCTTCACAATATTTAGAAGGAAGTTGGAACGTCCCATACACCTTTTGAGTGAAGATTGCTAAGGACATATACATCCTGTGGGGATACATCCTGTGGGGATGCTAAATTAGTTAAGCGTTTTAACATAATCCAAAGTCTAATATACAAAGCAATTGTCAAGACAAATCCTAATACAGTAAATATTAACAAAATCACAACAGGGTGAAGCATCTTATTCAAAACTCCTGTGGCAGTTGGTGACCATCCAAAGAGAGTGTCCCACCATTTAGGCTCTGCATCTTTCTGGACTCTTTCCAACACCTGATGAACTTCTTCGGTATCATGGTGGACAGTGATCAGAGTTCTTTGTCCTCTTTCCTTGGCCTGGGTCAGCAACTGCTTCAAGTCTTCATGGTGTAGCAGCTTCCTCACCAATGTGAGATTCATTCCAATAGGAGTGAATAGCAAGTTATTGAGTAGTGTATATCTTGATTGCAACAATTGCTGAGAAGTGACAGGAGCTGAGTAATTAAAATCACAGCCAATGATATTAGTAAAATTGCAAGTACAGAGGTTTGAGTGATTGGTGATATCTATAGCAACATTATCTATTAGTATGGAGTTACAAAGAGTTCTCATGCAAGCACATCCTTTTCCAATATATACAAGCATAGTTTCTGGATTTTCATTGGGATGTATTTCCAAATGACAAACATTTTGTTCCGTGTCAAGACAAATGTCTTGTGCTTTTATGGTATTACTTTCACAAATGAATCCTTGTTGGTTCCGTGTGATGCGTGCATCGACGTCAACAGTTTGCCATTTATTGATATATTGCGCCCATACTCTATGTTCAATTGGATAGAGCACGGTTTCATTGTGATTCAGTCCTAGCGCAATGATTGGGTATATGGTACGTACCGAAGCATTGCGTATCGTTAGGACGAAAGCAGTGACTTTACTCTCAATGGGGTCATAAGTGAAATTAATCAGGTGCCACCAAGATTGGAATTTCTTCTCAAATTTAATTGCATTATCCCAGACTACTTTCCGAATTTCAGTGGGTAAGGTACCTGCTTCACCTTCCCTTATAATTGCGGCTGTCATTGATTGTATCCACAGCTGGGCTTGGATACAGCCAAGAGCCAGAGAAACATTGTTTTGGGTGACATCGAGTGTATCTATAATTGGCTGGTGGTCTTTTTCACTCGTTTCTTCCCATTGAGGTAATATATTTGATAAAAACCATTGGTAATTTCCCAAAGCCATAAGAGAAGATTGTAAAGTTATTGTGGCAAGTTTGTTGGCTAGAATTTCAGTGTCTATGTTATTTAAGACTCCTAGCCCCATTCCTAAGATACCAGTTATGATGTATCCAGGAATGGTGATCATGTGGGTTTAATTGCAAAGATGTTAATTTGCATCGATTGTTCCACGTTTGCGGGAGTATGATGGGCTATTTTTAACGACATAAGGCAAAGTACAGCCCTACGTTGTCTTGTGCCAACAGTCCCCTTTCTTCCCAATACAGAGTTCTATTTGTTTCTCTTCTGTCCCTATTTTAATTACATTGATCTGTCTTGCTGGCTTATGGGTGGATCCATTTATAACTCTACGTCCTACTTTTATTTCTTGTCCCATGTATCATCACTGTTGACAGATTTAAGTCTTTGTTAGAATCTAATTCTACATTTCCCGTGTTTAGTCCCATGCTCCCGGTGTGTTTTGTATGAGTCTCAGACCAGGGCCACTGCAGGTCTGTAGAAACATAATATTGATTTAATTCTGCAGTTTACCATTTTTCTAACACTTAGGTTGGCAAATGATCATGAGTGTAAACAATACTATTGTTATTACGGCTAGGATGAGTGACAAGATTCCTTGGATGCACTCGAGTTCAACGTAGGCCAGTCCGTCTGTCCACGTGCGGTTCACCTAGAGTTTCTGTGAACAAAAAAGAGAAAAGAACACATGCTCGGCCTTTGGACCGACGGGGTTAAAAGGAAGGTGCAATACACTGGGTGCTAATCCGGTGTACCTTTCCTGAACAGTCTTTGGTTTCCCGTGCATAGGGATTTTTAGGAGTAATTAGTACCATGGGTACTTGAGGCATTTTACCAACACCGGTTGTCCTCACAAGGAGGAAAATCATGAAAAACATATCCTTAACATCAATTTCGGCAATATTTGATACTACTGTACTTAGAGGTGCAGTATTGGCATTTAACTGTTGATAATCTACTATGAAATGCCATTGTCCGGTAGGTTTCTTGATAGGCCACACTGGGGAATTATAAGGTGAGCAAATTTGTTTAATGATATCCCTCTTTTCCAATTCCATTACCACCCCGTCAACCCTTGCAAGTGTTGCTGCAGGCAACGGGTTGTCATGGGTTCAGCAGCAGCAGTAATTTTTTTTCTTTTTCTCCTTCTTGGTAGCTGGTGCAGCGCTGTGTTTTTTGATTTTGGGCCTAGGAACAGCACTGATAACACCAGTGTTTTCAGTTACTGCTTGGTGATGTTTAGGCTGGCCAAGGACTTTGTGAGTCTCATGCTCTGCCAGAGAAGGGGGGAAGCCGGGAGGAAGGAGAGACAGGGCGCCTGACTCAGACTAACCACCAAAGAGATTATTCCATACCACAGCACGTCATGTCCAGGATGCAAAAACGGAGAGCAGAGACCCGGAAGGGTGGTGAGAGTGCAATGTGGGGGGCACTGCATATTGGATGGTGAGAAATTGTATTCTTTTCCCTTGTATTTTCTCTTGTCATTATTATTATTGGTGGTAGCAGTAGTGGTTTGTGCTATACTTTAGTTACTAAACTGTTCTTATCTCAACCTGTGGGAGTTGCATTCTTTCGATTCTCCTTCCCATCCCTCCAGGAGCGGAGGGAAGAAAGAGTGGGGAGAGGGCGGCTGTATGGGTTTATGAAGTTTAGAATCTTTCTAGCTTTTGCCTTAGCATTTTCTAGCAGTTGCTGCAAATAAAATGCTGCAAATTCGCATGTTCTAATATCTGTTTTACAAGTGACAAATCCATATAATACAAGGTGTAGTTGCTAGTAAGTGCAGATGGTTTTATACACAAAATCATAGCCTCTATTAACAGTTACTTTACAAGCACACATATTTAAACTGTTACTTTTCAGTTGCCCCCAAGTGATATTTTGCCTCATTCTGCTTGGGATTTTCACGGTCAGCTCTTATAACTGAGGCACTGGGTTCTTCCACTCGTCTGTCCAGCTCATGAAGAAGCTTGACAAACTTTGCAGGCAGCCGCCGTGGCCCTGTAGGTAGGAGGACACAAACATACCCCCTCCCCCAGGTTACCAGTTCTTGAGAAGTAAGACAGGTTACAGGGATTCCTTAAAGCAGAGGCGTTCCGATGAAAGGAATGTGAAGCAGCTGCAGAAGCAAACTGCACAGTGTTAACAGTCAACGAGTTTGCTGCGTCATTAACCATTTTTTCCTCTTTCTCTGCCACCCTGATGCTGTTTGGGTGGAGGTTGGTAAAGCTTGTGGTTGTACTACCCCTCTTGTTTTTTCTATTAGCAGTTTGTATTTTAAGTAGGCTTTGTTTGTGGTGTCTCTACAAACTGCTCCAGTACTTTAGTGGATCGAGAGGTGTTTTATACCTTTATTTTTTTCGAAGTTGCTCACCCTACTTTGTGTGGCTACAAACTCCTGCCTGCCCAGCAGCAGCTACAGCTGCCAGCCTGCTGAGCAGCAGCCATAAATCTCTACCGGCAGCAGCACCTTTCTATTAACCCTTTCTTGCCAAAAATGTTAATCTGCTACCTGTTGAAAACTTTTACATGAATCCGACAGCAAATAAGTTCTGCCCTCAACAGACACACACATACACACACATTCATGGGATCCCATAAACACACTCCACACAACTACAACATGTGAAACACAAAATGCAGACAATCATTACTTCCACTACATGGTCCCACGTACAGAACGTGGTGCAACGACCCTGTGAAGACAATCAGGAAACCAGCTCCGAGCAGCATCACCACAGTGCAGGGTGGCAGGCTGAATCTCAGCGGGCGTCCCCGTGCAGGCTCTGCCTTCCCCACACTGCATGAGGCTTGGGCTTTTGTACTGACCAAAATGCACACTCATTCTGATGCAGGTGGCCAGCCTACATCAGAAGAAGTGGTGAATAGTATCTATAAAGATCTGCAAGGGTCGGTAGAAACACGGATATACTTATATATACAAACCTCTAGTACATAAATATTACAGAGAGACTATATAAAGCAAGTTAAATATGGGGTGAGAGACCTTCCCACCTCGGGTCTCGATCCGGCACATATACCACCAGGAAAGTATGCAATCCATCTGCATCCCCCAGGTTAGGAGCAGGGGCATTTTTAGCTTCCTCTTGTGTACAAGATAAACAAGCACCTAACACTGCACACATCACCTTTTTACCTTTTCCCTCTTTAAGCTTCTGTAAAGCCCAACACTGCTCAATACGTTCTACCACTTTCTCTTCATCCTTCCAAAACTTTTGGGCCCACTCCTTCCCAGCTAGGGAAGGGGCACAATCATATTTTTGCAGCAGTTTATCCATGGCAATCCTGCCGACTACGCCAATTTTCTGTTGCGACAAAAGAGTGTGTGTGTGGGGGGGAATTACTGGCAGCTATCAGCCCGGGCAGCGTTCGCTGTTTTGAACCTCACTGGGTCCGATCTCACTGATAGTGCACCACACTGTCAGTCGAATCGATAGCAACTATCAGCCCGGGCAGCATTCGCTATTTCGAACCTCACTGGATCCGGTCTCACTGATAGTGCAGTTTATTAATGCAACAGATACCGAGCCTCTAATGGTCTGGATTTACCGATAGTGACAAAACAGTATGACTTATTAACTAAATTTATTGGTGCAACAGGTACAGGTTCTTATGGATTGCCGGTGATAAATACTGTCTGCAAAAGCACGTGCATATAATAGTTACATAAATACAAGCGCTTGATAAAGTTGACACAGCTTAGCTCTAAAAGATACAGGTGACAAATAAGAATAACTCTAGAGAGATTCTAAGTTTTTCCTAGGAAAGCACTGGATACGGTGCAAGTCTTACCCACAGGCGTCCCTATGGGGGGGAAGAGAGGTCCAGCCCGTCGACCGGTCCCAGGAGTCGGTTGATGTTATCTTCCTTAACTCGTCCACGATGGTATCTTCCCTAAAATCCCCCTTTCTCTTGGGCTATTTTATATTATTTTTACCTTCAAGGTGGAGCTTGAGTGACTCTAGTCATACATACCTTTATTACCATTGGCGAAGATTTCTCTCGCCTCGATTTAAAGGTATATGAGACTAAAAATTCAGAGAGCATGCTCAGAGAGAGGTGGTCTTATTTCGGAGGGGGGTCGCACTGGAGAGGGGTGTGTATTTTAGTATTATAATGAAGCAAAGTTCACACTAGGACGGTATTTTGTCAAAAAGATGACAGGTCGCTGGCTCAGGATGGCAAGTGTGCAGCTTATCAGTTTCTTGTACCACCTAGTTCCCATTTTATCTGCTGAAGTTAGGACAGAGCATACCCGCAAAATCTCCACCTCGCTGTATCCTCCGCCTGTTACGGGAACCGCTGTGGAGTGCCCATTCCTGGCATACCAGGTATGGCTGCATCTCGCCCTGAGAGGCCCTGAAAGTCCATTTTCTCTTATGTGTGGACAATGCTGCATTTTTAATATAGATTTAATTCCCAATTACCCCAAATTTCCTAATTATTCCACACCCAGCTCTTCCAGGCATTTAGGGACCCACCACTGCCCCTCGGCATCCTTCAACGCCTGGTACCCATGGGATACAGTTCCAAGCAGAGGCAGCACCTTGTGCTCAGGGAAACCAGAGTTTTGGGGTGGAATTCAGACAAAAAGGCAACTCAAAAGCCCAGCAGCAGAGCAGCTGAGTGCTTGAAAGGCTCTGATGCAGCAGATGTGGTGCCCCTTAAAAGTTACAGGCTGCCTATAGCTCTGGCTTCCATCTAGCATCAAATCCCAGGCTGGAGCCGGGCCTGCTCAGCTTTTGGGGGTTTCAACCCCAAAATCCCTTTGGGATTTGGGGAGCAGCTGCTGGTGGCCCTGAGCTCAGCAGTGCTCTGATGCATCCCTGTATCCGGGGGCATGGTGGGTGTTTCCTGGCCTCCCCTCAGCACCCTCAGCATCATTCCTACCCCTCCCCAAACAACCGCAGTGTTGCTTTCTCCTGCTTTTAAAAACAAATCAACTCAACTCCTCAGCGGGGTTGAGCTCTTCCCGTGTCCCCCACGCTGGGAATGCTGAGCATCACCTCGGGGATGTGACCCATAGGAGCAGCTCATAGTGGTTTTCCCAGGAGAAAACTAGGAATGATGACAACGGCAAAGCTGAGCAGATAGATGTGGGGTCTGATGTCTGGAGAAGGCAGCAAGTGCTTGAGCTTGGTGGATAACTACCTATGACCTTAAAGGCCTTTCCAATTCTAGCTATTCTATTCTATTCCATTCCATTCCATTCCATTCTATTGATTGCTCAGCTTGCAAAGGACAGACCTCCCCATGGGGACAGGCAGGGTGGGATCTGCCCCAGCCCTGGCAAAGGCACAGTAACACTGAGTGAGGAACTGGAGATAACGTCTCTGGGTCCTTCTGCTTACAGAAGTGGTGATGTTCCCTTAGGAAGAGAAGGGACATGGCTGCAAACAGGAGCTCAGGTTGCCAGGATGGGCTGTTGTACAGCCTGGGGTCTGTCCTGCACCTTGTATATCCTCTAGCCTTAAAGCATTTCATGCACATTTTTACACCCAATGCACATTATAGCAGCCCTGAAGTGAAGGGAAATGAAGCAGGAACATACAAGGCTAAAAGCTGGGTGCATGGATGGCTCCCATGATGCTGGGGTGGATGCTGCACCCCACCATCCCCTGCTGTCCCTCGGTTCCTCACCCCAGACACAACCCTGCTCCCAGAGACATGCACCCACCCATCCTGACACACAATAGATGGTGATGCCGCAGCTCAAGTGTGGGTTTAATGCCCAATGGGAGATGCTCCTATGGGCCAGAAGAGCCCCCAAAACACTGCCAGCCTCCGGGGGGGTGTACAGCCACAGAACTGTCCCATAGAGGGTTCAGAGGGGTCCAACAGCTCCTTGGTGCTGAGGGGGTCCCAGTGCCCAGGGCTGGGGAGCACAGGATGTGTAAAGATCAGCCCCACATTCAGTTGGGTTCCAACACAATTCCCACCAGCCACTCCATCCCCTTTCCAAGCGACTGGAGAGCCCTGGGCCTCTTGGGATGGGGCTCAGGACTCACAGCACCCCACTCCATCCCTGCCACCGTGCTTTGGGGACCAGGGGGTTTAGCGAGGCGTTGAGCAAGTGGATGGGGAAATGGGGTTGCCAAGGAAACAAAGCAGCCAAAGTGATGGGTTTCTCTTTGTCAAGGCTGGAAAAATGCGGGGGAGAAGGGCAGCGGCGGCGGGAGGCTGGAAAACAGGGGGAGAACCCTTGGATTGGAATGGAAACCAGGGATGCTCCAGTGCCTGGGTGCTGGATTCTGCCCCTGCGGGCTGGCCATTGCTCCAGGCTGATCCTCCCTGCCTGCAGAGGCTGTGCAGGCACAGAGGGATCCTACATTTGCTGTTTGAAGCCATGGCACCTACGGGGCTGGTGGGGGGGGAGGGGACAGCAGGATCTCAGCCAGACCCAAAATGCCATCAACCATCCCGGTCTGTGTCCTCCCCATAGAGCAGGTCAGAGCCCCAGCCCTAGGAACAGCCTCCAAGGGCCACCCATGTCCTGTTTCAACCCCTGGAAACAGCTGTATGCCCCTTGCTGTGCCCCAGGGATGGATCCTGCATCCCCACCTGGAGCATCCTCCCTGGGGAGACCCTTACATAGATGGCAGAGGAGCCTCCAGGAGCACCCAGCTCTCCAGTTTGCCTTCCTGGTCCCTTTCCTCCTTTGGGATTTCTCAGGGGAGCCGTAGGGTGTGCAGACCAAGAGTAAAACATGAATGATCACTTAATCCAACAGCTCTTCCATCCTCCTCCTCTCTGCCCATCATCAGTGCCCTTATCCCCCACGCATGGTCACCCATGGGCACTGTGAGCACCCCTACGTCCCCATCACATCTCGCTGCTGCTGGTGGTAAGGGACGAGCCGGGTACCACAAGGCTCCACCCCACACCTCTTGTAGCCAAAGGTTGTGTCTCCCAATCCCTTTCCCTTTTCCCAGGGAAAACCCTCCTGCTGGTGGACTTTCTGCCCTGCCATGGGATACAGGGCACAGCTCCAGCCTTAAGTAAAGGGCTTTGATCACCAGGTGGGTGGTGGATGAGCATCAAGCCGCTGTTACAGACCAAGCTGGAGGCTGGTGGATCCAAGCCATGTTCTGGAGCTGGCTGGGGGCTCTTGGAGGACCATGGGTGAATGGAGACACAGGTCCCAGTGCCCTTCAGAAAGCAATCTGTGCCGCAGACAGTTCACACCTTTATTGCTTTAGCTGGAGGGTTTTGCCCCACTCCTCTTGCCCCCCACATCCCTTCTTTCTTCCTCCTTTTAGTGCCCTTAAACCAGGATGGATTGTCCATGCCTCATAGAGCACAGGAACATGGTGACATCCTACCAGCATCCAGGCACCCTGCAACCACCCCATCTCCCTCTGTGTCCTCTCACTGTGGAGGAAGAAGGTATTTGGGTTAAAACCTGGCCATTTCCCACTCCTGTTTTCCCAGGACAGTGGCACAACCCCACATCCGTAGGGAATATCCCTCCTGTCTGTAAACAGACCAGCCTCCCTTACTGAGGATGTCTGTCAGCAGTAGGCTTCCAGCACACCCCAAGTAAAGGGATGAACCACTTGGATTCACCAGGGTCTTCCCAGGCAAACCCATCTGCTGCCAGAGCCCAGCTTCCTGGGATGCAAGGAAACGGGGAGCTGGGATGTAGGGACCGGAGCCACCGCATCACCTTCCTCCGCACCCCGATGTGGCTGTCACAGCATCGTTGTCTCACACCGCATCCCTCCAGCCCCATCGCTGGGTACCATCAGCAGAACTGCAGGAGAAGCAGAGGGTGAGCCCTCACCCAGCCCACTGGCACCGTTTGGGGGGCTCTGACACACACCCCCCCGGTAGGGATGGGGATGGGTTGGGGCACCCGGGGCCAGGCACAGACCTTCCAGCGGTTCCCACACTCGTTGCACAGCACAAACGTGGTCATGGGCTCGTCGGCGCTGCGTGTCTGCACCTAGGATGGATGGAGCAGGAGGTGGTCAGAGAGCCCCCCTGCAGTCCTGATCCAGCCCTGGGGCAACAGCACAACAGGGACATGGAGCTGTTGAAGTCATGGAGATGCAGTGAGGGCTGGAGCAGCCCTGCAGCTCCAGGGGAAGGTGTCCCTGTCCCTGGCAGGGGGTTGGAACTGGATGAGCTTTAAGGTCCCTTCAAACCCAAACCATTCCAGGATGCTGCGATTCTACACAGTGGGTACCCAGAGAACAGCGGGGCCCCCGAGGGCTTTGCAGGGCTCACCTGGTTGTATGTGCAGTTCTTCTTCTTGCACTTGCCGCACTGGAAGAGGTCGGTGACGGTGCCGCCTGTCTTGGCCATCTGATGCTCCCGGATGGCCTCCTGGGTCATGGCATTCCGCAGCTCCTTCAGCTCATCGCTGGCCATCTCCTGCCACCGGCATCACATCAGTGCTGCTGCCTCGGACTTTGCAGCTCAGCCAGCACAGGGTGCAAGCCATTGTGGTCCAGCACCCTCCCCATCCTCTCCAGGATCAGCACTGGTCCTGCTCTGTGCTTTGCTGAAGGGCTCATGCCCGTTCAGATCCCCCATCCTCAATCTGAAACTGCTGCCTGCATGTTCCCGTGGCTCCCCATGGAGGGAGCTGCACTCCCACAAGCTGGATGTCGGGAACCTCCTTCCATAAGGAATGGAGACCCTAAAGTGTGACTGGTGGCATTCCACACTGCGATGGGCTGAGGGCTGCAGTGCCTCCTGCTTCCTCCCTGTGCCTGATGCTCCACAACCAGCACTAAGGTGGGACAGGGAGATGCTGGGACAAGCATCACCAAGCCAAAACCCTGCCAGCCTTTGGGCACCAACAAAGCCTCCAAGAGGCTGGGGAGGCAGCACGGATGTGGTCCATGAGATCCAGCCCCGTGTCCCACCTCGGCCGTCATGCGGGCGATGAGGCTGGGCAGGATAGCCCCGCACAGCACGTTCCTCCGCAGGCTGGGGTTCTTGGGGTCCTTCAGGTTGCTGATCCTGCTCCGCACTCGGTTGCGATATTTCATGTCTGTGCTCTTCAGCTCCTGGAAGATATGTGGGGTGCGTCAAGGAACTGAAGGCTGTGAGGTGGAGGGATGCTCCCTGGGGTACCACATGGCAGGGTCTTCCCCTCCTTGGGCTTTGGAGGGTGAAGCACGGTTTGGGATGTGAGGAGGAAAACAGCCACATCGCCTTGCTCCATCTGACAGCCACAGTTGGGGTTGCATCGAAGAGAAGAGGAGGGGAAAGCACCTTGGGGCTGGTCCTGGTCTTGGGAGCTGCCAGGAGACCCCCAAGCCTTGAGCTGGGGGTGAATGGAGGTGGCACTGCAATGAACCAGGGCTGGCAAGAGATATGGGCACCCACAGCAGGGTCAAAGAAGAAGCCTTGGCTGAGGGTGGGTTTTATTTCCCCAGGGATGAAGGCAAATCCCTGAACAGAGGGGTTTGGGGAATGCACTGGACCAGTGCAGGTGCCCAGGGGATGCTCTGCTCAGCATCATCCTCTAACCGGGCTCTGGGCTCCCTCTGCAGGCAACGGGGCCAGCAGAGCCCATCAGCCTGTCCCTGTCACCCTCTGTCCTGCCCCCAGCACCTCTCTTGAGCCCAGTGTGTGGCCCCTGCCCCTGTAAAGGATATGGTCTTCGATCTCCGATGCCATCTTCTCGCAGTTGACACCAAACTCCTTGTAGTCACCTAAAGGGCAGAGGCCAAGGGGTGACTGAGATGTGAAACCAGCCCCATCCCCCTGTGCACCAAGAAACCCCCCTGACAGATCTCATTTCTCCCTCTCAACTTGTCCCAGGCACCCATCCCTAAACAACCAATTGTAACCCATCTCAAACGCCACAAAGAACCCATCCCCACATCCAACCCTTCACCGGAGACCCTCCCAACCTCCTTTGCCTGCATTTGGGGGCTGAGCACCGGTGCAGTTTGGGCCCCAGGGTGCAGAGCCTTGCTTGTTCCTGCAGCGTTGCTCCTCTTGGCGCTTCCCCATAGGAGAAGCAGCCCGGGTCGGACCCCAGCACCCCAAGCGCCACTCACCATCCATGCGGAGGGCGGCCGTCAGCATCTCGATGCACTTGTCCCGCACCGAGTCCCCTGTGAGGTAACAGGGGGCCAGGAAGCAGGGGCTGGGCGAGAAGGGGCTGCTGGGGGTCCGCGGGGTCTCTGCTTTGGCCTTGCTGCTGTTGGCTCTGCAGAGGAGGAGAAGCAGAGCCCAGGGTCCTGGTGCAGCCCCCCCCCAGCCTGCACCATGGCACTGGGATGGGGCCTCTCCTACCTTTCCTCCTTGCTGTCGCTGGAGCTGCTCCGGGAGCCAGTGGGAGCTGGGGAAGGGCCACTGCCCACAGAGGCTCTCCTGGGGGGGACAACACCAGAGAGGGGCACCCAATGGCCATGAGTGCTCAGAAACCAACGTGAGTGTCCCCAGGCGAGGATTTGCTTCCCATGGGGAATGCCCCAGTGCCCACCAGGTCAGGTCTCCCAACCATCTCAACTCATCCATGGTCAAAGCATCTCCAAAGGGGATCTCTAAAGCACCCCAGGAATGCCCTCTCCTTACCTCTCCCCTGACAGCCTCTTCTGTGGGGAGGAAGAGGAGGAGGTGGCCGAGGTGAAGGACTTTGAGTCAGCAGAGTCTCTCCTGGCAGGATAAGCCCCATGTCAGAGGTGGCGATAGGGACAAGGTGAGGGGGACCAGACCCCATCCACAGCCCAGTGAGGGGACCAGACCCCATCCACAGCCCAGTGAGGGAACCAGACCCCATCCACAGCCCAGTGAGGGGACCAGACCCCATCCACAGCCCAGTGAGGGAACCAGACCCCATCCACAGCCCAGTGAGGGGACCAGACCCCATCCAGAGCCCAGTGAGGGGACCAGACCCCATCCACAGCCCAGTGAGGGGACCAGACCCCATCCTCATCCAGCCCAAGCTCCCACCTCTCCTTCTTGCTGTCCAGAGGTGACTTCTTGGAGGACGCAGTGGGGCTCTGGCCATCATTGGCCTTTCTTCAGAAGCCCAAAGGAAGGGAGAGATCCTCTGCTGAGCCCATTGCACACCGCATCCCAATCCCACCATTCCCCAGCAGAGTCTCCCCTGGGATGGCAGCATCAGCACGGCCTTCAGCACGTACCTCTCCAGGCTGGCATCAGCAGAACGGCCCTGAGGGGTGACGGCACAAGAGCTGGACTTGCTGGGCTTCCTGTGGACACAAGAGCAAGGCAGGGTCAGAGGACCCCCTGCCCAGGGAATAAATAGCTCTAGAGATGGATAAACCAATGCTGAGGAGTGAGCAGAGGGGTTTGTATCAGCCCCTCCAATGCTGGTGCCCCCCAGCAGTCCTCACCTCTCCTTGTGCTTCTCCTTGTGCTTCTCTGCTGGGTTCTTGGGGTGCTTCACCCCTTCACTGGGGCAGCTGGGGAAATCCAGCCCCTTCTCCTTCTTCTCCTTCTCCCCATCCATGTCCTTCTCCTTCTTCGGGGTGGTGGAGGGCTCTGGAAGCAGGGTTTGGCTGTCACAAGCAGGGCCCAAAGCAGCACTGGGCACCTGGGGAGCTGCATCCCAGGCTGGGGATGCTCAGCCTTTGCGAAGGCAAGCAATGATTTACACTGCTCCATCCTGGAGTGGAAATGAGCCCTTGGAATATCTCTCCAAGGATATATATGGATTTGGGGAAGGGGCTGGGGCTCGGGGGCTCACCCAGCAGCCGTTTCCAGTTCTTGATGAGGATCTTGGCCGAAGCCACCACCTCTCCATCCGAGCAGTGCTTCCGCACCGAGTTAACAGCCACCCCGATCCGCGTGGTCTGGGAACACGCAACAGCGATGTGTCCTTAGGGATGCGCCGCCCGGCATGGGAGGGATGGGACAAACCCCAGCTCCATGGGGTGTCTCCCTGCCAGCAACTGCTGCCCCCCAACCGAGCCGCCCTCACCTGGAGCAGCTGGATGGTCATGGTGTAGTTGGTGAGGGACTTGAGCAGATCCAGAGCCCCTTCCTAGAGTGGGGAGAAGCCATGGGAGCTCCTGGAGGAGCAGGAGAGGAAGAGGGGCTGCATCGAGGCAGCCCGTCCCCCTGTCCTCTCACCAGCATCCTGCAGCTGCTCCCTGTCCCCTCCAATGCACTCATATTAAAACCCCGATCCCAATTCCTGCCGCGTGGGGTCAGGTCTCCCAGCTGGGAAGCAGGAGCTTCCCTTAAAGCTTGGGGAAACCCTTCCCTAAGGAAAGAGCCAGGGGACCCCTGAGGTTCCCCACGGAGGGACACGCACAGAATGGCTGCAGGGCTAAAGACAGTGATGAAGCCAGGGTAATTCCCGGGGGGAAGCAGAACCCATTGGTTCTAAGTGTTGGCATCCCAACAAGGAACCGGCTCCGCTCAGGACCTCGCGCTGTCGGGGTAAAGGCCAATGGAACAGTCAAATATTAACTCTAAGGGCTGGGCTCAGCTCCCGTCTCCCACTGGCTCCCAAAGGGCCAGACCCTGGCACACCAGCACCAAAGCCAGGGCCAGGAGCCATCTCTTGTGCCCTTCCTTTGCACGTTGCACACGCTCGTGCAATAGGAACGGGGTGGGGGGAGCTGGGGGGGGCATGGTGCAGCGCCAGCCCCAATTGGGTGCTGGTGGCCAGGCTGGGGGCCAAGCACCTGCCACCCACGGTCCCCTGGCACTGCGGAGGGCCCACATAGCCCCACATGTGCCCCTGCGTGCCCGTATGTGCCTGCATGAACCCCAATACGCCTGCATGTCCCCAAATGTGCCCACGTCCCTGTATGTGCCCCGTGGTCCCCAATGTACCTGCATGTGCCCATATGCTCCCCAACATGCCACATGTCCCCCAGTGTACCCTTGTGTCTCCAGGTACCAATGGGCAGTGGGGTGCAGGAGAGAGAAGCCCAGATTGGAGGCACACTAAACCCTGCTGCGGAGAAGCTGGGGCAGCACAAACAGCACCCCAGGGTGCTGGTGGGTGCTCAGCACCCCTTGGACCCACTCAGCCCACGCAATAGCGGGGGGGGTGAAGAACACCCCACCCCCTTTACCCTTTTCCCTCCTCCCCTGTCCTTCCCCACACTGTAACATGCAAACATGCATGTACACGCATGCAAATATACACATGCATGTAAACATACACGTGTGCGTGCCAAGGGCTTGGCCACCCTTACCGTGCTCTTCCTGGCCACCATCTTATCCAGCTTCTTGGCAATCCGGACCAGCTCCTCAGCAGGGCCCATGCTCACGGCTCACGGCTCCGGGGGCAATCCCAATGCAGAGCTGGGCGCTGCCAGCATCAGGGGATACAGGCAGGGAAGGGAGAGGGAAGCGGGGTGGGAAGGAGCAGGGAGAAAGGGGGAAAAGAGAGGAAGGAGAAGGGAGAGAAAGCAGAAAGGAGGTGGGGCTGTCCCGGCCAGTCATCAACCCCTGCCAGGCAGGCGGAATAACACGGGGAAGGGCTAAATATAGCTGGGAATGACAGGCAGGGACATGAGGGCGGGAGGC
Organism: Amazona ochrocephala; assembly: GCA_039720435.1. NCBI lineage: Eukaryota > Metazoa > Chordata > Aves > Psittaciformes > Psittacidae > Amazona > Amazona ochrocephala. The sequence continues at coordinate 872,213 of CM077886.1, read as the reverse complement.
GCAGGCTGGGGGGGCACCCAGGGGTGCTGGAGAGGACCCCTGGGTGCAGAATAGGGTTGGAGCCTGGTTCTTGGGCTATTTTTTGAGAGGCAGTCAGTGATTTGGTTCTATTGGTTCAGAGGGTCTATTCTGAACTTCACATTCCAGAGAGTGGGAATGCGGCAGGAGACTTCCAAAGCTCTTTGGAACTGTAATAACCAGTTCTAGTCAAGAGAGATAACTTGCGATCGATACGTCTATTTAGGTATAAGGGAAAAGTTCTTCCCTGTGGGGGTAGAGGGACATCAGAATGGGCTGAACGGAGGTTTGGCTGCCCCATCCCTGGCAGTGCTCAAGGCCAGGATGGACGGGGCTTGGAACTGGATAAGTTTTAAGGTCCCTTCCACCCCAACCCATTCCATGGCTCTCTGCGGTGTGGGCAAGGAGGAGGCTAAGCCTGCACCAGGCTTTGCTCCGCAGAGCCCCCCCAGGAGCACCCATGGGGGCAGCACAACCATAGCGTGAGCATCTCAGGCTGGCTCCCACGCAGGGAGGACACCCATGGGTGCCCAAACCCCACCCCGGTGCACCCATCCCCACACAAAGCAGTGCTCCCCCCACGCTCAGCACCTCAAACCCCAGGCGCCCATCACTGATGGGCACTGGGAGGTCACAGAGACTCTGGTACCCATCTGGGAGGCGGCATCAGCCTCAGGCGGGGTGGGGGCTGCCAGCCCCCTGGCAGGGGCTGTGCCCCCCAACGTGCAGCCAGGCCCTTACAAAACCCATGGTTTTATTAGAAACCAGAGACAGAAAACATGAACAAAACGGTTTGAGATGATGCATTTGACCCCAAAATGGGAATGGGGTGAGTTGGGGGGGATGGCATTAGGTGGCTCCCAAAGGGCACCGGCACGGGGGGCACATTGGTCCCAAAACAGCTGTAAAATCCCCTTGAAGAGCCCCCCCAGGGCTGAGGCGGTGATCCAGCACCCACCCCAGGCACAGGATACAGGGCAGGAGCTCTATGGTGCCACTGACCCCCCCCCCCCCCCAAAGCAGGGAATGGCATTGTGCTGCACCCTCAGAGCCCCCGAGCCCCCCAAGGAGAGGCCCATAAAAGCCCTTTGCTATTCCCTGCTCATCCCAAAGGCTTCACAGTTGGGGTAGAGAAGAAGGATGGGGGGGACACAGCTGCTCCCCAGCCCTGTCCCCCACCCCCAAAAGCCCCCAGGCTGGGAAGGGGGGTCCATGGCTCCCCAGCAGAGAGGGGTGAGGGGCACCCAGCGCAGCTCCTCCATCCCCAAATCCATGCGGACAGGAGAGAAGAAAGCCCCAGGGATGAACAGGGGGGCACCAAGGGTCCATCTCGGCCCATCAGTGCAGCGAGCGTGCCTGGTCTCTGCCCTACCCACAGGGCAGGCAGCAGCCCTTAAGCTCCCCCCAGCTGTCATCCATGGATGGTATTCCCAATGGAAGGGGACCGGATGGGTCCCGACTCTGCTGAGGACAGCGGGAGCTGCTCAGGAGGGTGAAGGGGCTGTGGGCACCCATCAGTCCTGCAGGAGGTGCACGAAGCTGGCTGGGAACACTCCAGTGCGGGATCCATCGCCCTCGATGAAGCCAACCTGGGGGGGTGCAGAGAGGGGGGGGGTCAGGCCATGGGAGCCCCAACTCCGAGATAGGGCTGAGCACTAAACCTGGAGAAGAGAAGGCTCCTTAAGGGGAGACCTCAGAGCAGCTCCAGTGCCTGAAGGGGGTACAGGAAACGCGGAGAGGGGCTTTGGACAAGGGGGAGAGGCTTCAACCTGCCAGAGGGGAGACCGAGCTTTAAGGCCCCTCCCAACCCAACCCCATTCCATGATAGGATCTTGGGCAAGGGGAGAAGCTCTGGGGCCGATATCCCCATTCCCAGAGGGATTTAGAGAGGCAAAGCTGCGGTGACCCATCAGTGAGCGCCCTAATGTACCTCCTCCATCACCCACCCGCACCCCCGTGAACACTCAGCCTCCTCCAGCTGGGGGGGGAATGGACCAGGATCGGGCCCCAGCATCCCTGGTGAGCCTCACCCAGCTCTGCTCATCCTCCTCCCGTGTCACCACGATCACCTCGCCCTTGGAGAAGGTCAGCTCCCGCGCCTTGTCCCCCCTGCAGTCAGCCACCGCCTTCACCCGCTTCTGCCGCCCCTTTGCCTGCAAAGGGGGGGAGAAGGGGTCATGGACACCCCCCAAAGCCACCCCCCAGTGGGGGTGCAGGGATGTGATACCCTGATGCGTCCATCTTCCACCCTGGGATAAGGGGAATGGGAAGGGGAAGGAGAAGAGGAAAGGAAAGAGAAATGGGAAGGGGAAAGGGATGGATAAAGGGAAGGATGAAGGGAAGTCCGGGCACGCAGACAGCAATCCCCCAACAACCATCACAGCCCCTCTGAGACATCGCCCCCCCAAGCGTTGGCACCTACCGGAGCAAACCTCCTGGGCATGGGCACAGGGGGCACCTTGCTCCCGTTGGGGTCCTCAGCAGGGCTTGGGGGGGTCACGGCCTTGCCCCCCACGCCACTGATGCGCCGGTAGGAGCGGGTGCTCTCAGAGCTGCTGGGGACAGCGGGGATGGTGTCACCCCCTCTCTGATGTGCCATCCCCTTCCTGTGGGGGCTCAGTGGTGCCAGAGCCCCCTCATGGGACCCGGATCCCACCCCGCAGCCCCCTGGCTGCTGATGGGGATGGGCCCCATCCTCCCTCCAACAAGCCCATTCCCACCACAACTTCCCAAAAGGGAGACTGATAACTCATAGGGGCTCCTGGTGTCACCCCAAATATCCTGCATCACCTTCCCTAGGAACAACACAGAACCTAGTACCCTCCTGCATCCCAGAGCATCAATTCCTTTGGCCCCTCCTGCATCCCAGAGCATCAATTCCCTTGGCCCCTCCTGCATCCCAGAGCATCAATTCCCTTGTCCCCTCCTGCATCCCAGAGCATCAATTCCCTTGTCCCCTCCTGCATCCCAGAGCATCAATTGCCCTGGGCACTCCAGGTCCCCTTTGCTCCGTGTCCCCCATGCCCACAGGAGGGTGCCTGGCATGGGATGAAGTCAACCCATGCAATGAGCCCCCCCCAATCCCAACACTGGGATAGGGGGGAATGTCCATACCCAAACTTGACAGGGGGGATGTCAGGGGCTGTGGGGCTCAGCTCTGGCCCCCGCCGGGTGCTGGTCTCTGTCTCGGAGCGGGTCTCCCAGTACGCTGCCCTCTGGCCCTCAGTGGGGCTGCGGGTGCTGGAGGGGCCCGTGGTGCCATCCAGGGCACCCCCACTGCTGGAGAAGTGGGGCTCCGACGCCTGCCAGGGCAGCTCGAGGCGCTCTATGGGACAACACAGATGGGAGGGGGGGACAGTAAACCATTGGGTGTCTGGGTGACGGACACCCCATGTGGGACCCCCCACTCACCAGTGGGGCTGGGTTTGGGGCGGGCGCTGCCCCGCGTGGGGTTTTTGAGGGGCAGCGGGGGGGGAATCTCCTCGCTGTGGGCCCGGCGGGGCGCGGGGCGCGAGGGCACCAGGATGCTCTCGTAGGTCCTGTTGGTGATGTCCATCCCCGTGCAGCTCCAGCGGGTCTGGGGGCTGGTGGCCAGCGGCGAGGTGCCCTTGAAGGAGCGCTGCAGGGGGCTGACCTGGGGACAGGCACCCGGCTCTAGGGCTGCTCCACACCGGGGTCTGCGCCCCCAGAGCCCTTGCTGGGGATGGGGGGTGTCCCATCCCCCCCATAACCCCACATGGGTACCTTCTCCTCCAGCTCATCCTCACTGTCGTAGGGGAACTCCTGGGCGGGCTCCCAGTCGTAATCCACATGGATCTGCAGGGAGAGCTTCCCTGCTTGTGCCTGCTCCAGCTGCCGGATAGGGAAGGGTGGGAGGGTATCAGGATGGGGGGGCAGATCCCAGCAGCCCCCTGCCACCATGCTGGTGCTTCAGCCCCCTCTGCCAAGCCTGAGCATCTCCCTCCTCATCCTCCCACCTACCAGCTCCTCACACTCCGTGTGCTTCAGCCTCCTCGCCACATCCAGCGCAGTCTCGCCCGCTGCATTTACTGCCCGAGGGACAAAAGGGGATGGGTCCCAGTCACTGGAGAACACCAACGCCCCCCTCCCCATCCCAGCCCCATACCTGTGGTGAAGGTGGCTTTGCCCTTGAGGAGCAGCTTGAGGCAGTTGGGCTGGTTGTAAAGCGCGCTGTAGTGCAGAGCCGTGTTCCCGTCCTGTGTCACCCGGTCCAGTGTCCCCCTGCAAGGAACTCAAGGCTCGAGGGCACGCAAGCATCAGCCCCTGTGGTCCTGCATGGGAAGTGGGCAGGGGACATACCCGTTCTGGATGATGAAGTCCACCAGAGGAAGAGATGATCTGTCAGCGTGGCGCACGGCCACGTGCAGTGCCAGCTCGCCCAGGTCCTGCCAAGAGATGGAGGGGAGGGATGAACCTGAGGATGCTCATTTCCCATGAGATGGAGGAGAGGTGGGCCCAAGGATGCTCATCTCCCATGAGATACAGGGGAGAGGAGAGCTGGACCCAAGGATGCTCATCTCCCATGAGATGGAGGAGAGCCAGACCCAAGGATGCTCATCTCCCATGAGATACAGGGGAGAGGAGAGCTGGACCCAAGGATGCTCATCTCCCATGAGATACAGGGGAGAGGAGAGCTGGACCCAAGGATGCTCATCTCCCATGAGATACAGGGGAGAGGAGAGCTGGACCCAAGGATGCTCATCTCCCATGAGATACAGGGGAGAGGAGAGCTGGACCCAAGGATGCTCATCTTCCCAAGGCCACCCCTGCAACCAAAGGCAAACCCAGAGCGTGGGCACCCAAAGGGGGCAGCCCCATGCCTGCTGCCAGGCAGGGGGAGCAGAGCACTCACCTGACCCTCAGGGCTGGCCAGGGGCTTGGCCAGATCCTGCCCCTCAGCAAAGGCCTGGAGCAGGGCTAGGAGGTCCCGGCCACGGATGGCTTCCCAGAGGCGATGGGGGTCCTCGTGCCCGCTCTTGTGCACGTAGCGGCGCTCCATGTACTTGGCCACGATGTATTCCTTGCGGGCAGCCCTGTGGGAATAGTGCTGTGGAGTGGGCTTGGATGGACACACAGAGAGATCCTCCTCATCGGCTCTGCTGGGCTCCTGCCTCCTCCTGAGCCCTCATGGTCCAAGCATGGTGCAGATCCCCACCGAAACCCAGTGATGACACCATGGTCTCCCCCTTCTCCCATCCCAAGCTGTCTGAGAGCCAATGGGCAGCAGCGTGGGGATGAGGACTGAGCACCATGCATTCCTCTTCCTCCTCCTCCTCCTCCTCCCAGCACACCCCGAGCCTCCTGGCCCGTGACCAACTCACATATCGCTGCTGGCCGAAGGCTTGGGGCAGTCCTGGCTGGGCAGCGTGGCCTCCATGATCTCATTGAAGCGGGTATTCCCGATGTTCACAGCCAGCTGTGGGCAGACAGGGATGGGGGAGATGAGCCACGCTCAGCTGCCCCAGGCAGATCTCCATCTCCATCCTGGAGACAGAGGGAAGGAACCCACTGCATCTACACAGGACCTTCCCAGAGCAGCATCTCCCCCAGGGATGATGCTCTTCCACAGCAGGGGAAGTCTACCCAAGGGGCTGACAGCATCCCCCGCTTAGCAAGCAGAGACACCCCCCCCTTGCCAAAAGCACCACAGTGGGGGCTGGAAACTGCTGCTGAGGGAAACTGAGGCAAGTTTAGGAGCACTGGAGCCAACTGGGCACAGACGGAATGCGGGAGCAGGGATGAACTCTGCATCCCAGTAGGTCTGGGAGCCACAGAGGGTGATGGCGGTGGGCTGACACTAGATCATCTTGAGGTCCTTTCCAACCCAAACCCATCTTATGGCTCTGATTCCCAGTGGCTCAGGGTGCAGCTTACCAGCAGCTCGGAGGTGCTGAGGACATCCAGGGTGAGAGACTGGATGCGGGAGTAATGCACACCCAGCTCCCGATGGATGCCGGAGCACTCGATGCATGTCAGGATGCCCAGGTTGGTGGAGAGCCACGTAGGGTCTATGGTGTTGAGGGGCTCAGCATCACCGCCCAGCCCCATGGGATGGTGCAAACCAACGCACAGCCAGGGAGATGGGGGGACACCCCAAGCCCCAACCTACCCGGGGCCCCGCAGTCACAACACTGCTTGTTTCCAGGCATGTTCTTCACCTCGCTGATGACCACCTTGGTGAGCTCCTGCAGGCCACCATCCGCCCCACCGCCCGCTGCAGCCCCGCTGCTGCTGGGGTCCCCCTTGAAGGCATTGCTCAAGGCTTCATCCTTGCTGTTCTGCAGCACCGAGACCCACCTGGGCAGGAGGAAGCCGTAAGGAGGAGGATGGGGATGGGGAAGGAAGAGCGGGATCAGGTGCTGTAAGGAGCGGGGATGGACTGCGGCACTTACACAATGCACTCCTGCTCGTCCTCCGCTTGGAAGTGGTATGTCCTATTGTCTGCAGGGGTGGGGAAAGGGGAAGAAGGTGAGGAGAGGGATTTGGGGTGCCCAGGACAGCAGGAAGGGGCTGCTTTAATATAAAACTGAATCAAACTTAAGGAGGGGAGATTCAGGTTGGACATAGGAAAATTCTTCCCTGTGAGGGTGGTGGGACACCGGCACCCTGACACTGGACAGGGCTGGGAGCAACCTGCTCTAGTGGAAGGTGTCCCTGCTCGTGGCAGTGGGCTGGGGCTGGATGAGCTTTAACGTCCTTTCCGACCCAAACCAGAGTGGGATGCTGTGATTCATTGCACATCACTCTTCCATCACCTAAGCCCTCTTGCAACCTCTTTTTGCCTTGAGCTTGCTCCATCTCCTTGCAGAAGTTGGGCCTTCTGGGGAGATGCCCAGAACCAGGTGCAAAGGACAAAGGGTGGCAGAGGACCAGCCCGCGCTGGGAAAACGCAGGGACTTCCCATGGGCAATTCCCATTGGCACGTGGGGCAAACACTCACGTGTCACCAGGTCAAAGCATTTCTTCTCCTCGGTGTGGGGCCGCACTTGGCAGGTCAGGAGGTTCAGCTTGACGGGGGGACGGTTGATCTGTGGGGCGTGAGGATGGAGGCAGGTTAGGAAGGGAGTGGGAAGGGCTGGGATGCACAGCGTGGAGCGCATCCTTCCCATGGCAGCTCCGAGGGATGCTAATCCCTCTTGGGATTAGGAGGGTCAGACCCTCTCCAACCCTTTGCAGGAGAACAGGGCTTGGAGCAGTGAGGGTCAGGGCTGCAGCCCCCCCAGAGGCCCCTCACCGTGCTGTGGGAGATGGTCAGACAGCCATACTTCACCCCACACTTCCTCTTCTGCCACACTTTGCGGATCCTGAGCAGGAGGAAGAGGAGTGAGGATGCATTGCATGGCCCTGATCACCCACATCCATCTGCCTCCCAGGCCACCTACGGAAGCTCTCATGAGGAACCCAGTGGCTTTCTGGACATGGGGCTGTGCTATTGAACTGCAGACCCATAGCCAAGGACACTGAACCCACAGCACCAGCTGCCCAGGAGAGCATCACAGAAGCACCAGAGCCTCTTGGGGGTCTTCAGATAAGAAATGGGCTGATGACACAAAACCATTGGCAGGGGAAGGCTCCCTGCATCACCTCCAAACCTCCTCCTTTCCAACCCCTGGGTCCTCCCCCAGCCTGGGCAAATATCCCATTCTCCAAGCATTGATGGATGCTTAAGGCCAGATGGGAACAATTGCACCCAAAGACCCATCTAACAGCAACCAAAAACCTCACAGTTCTACCTCAAGGGGCCTCTCATGAGCATGGAGCTCTCCTAGCCCACAACAACACCAGCATAGAGCCATGGGCACCATCCTCACCCATCACTCTTCTTGTACAGAAACCCCGACTTCTCCGTCCCATACTGCTTGTTCCCTTGGTGCTGGTGGATGCTGTAGCCACTGCCGGAGTTCTTCCTGCTCAGGTTTTCCTGGGAAAAGGCATTTAAAAAGCAAAGTGAGGAGTGCAGAGGTGGCTGCTGCCACCCCATCATTACGTGGATGCTGTGGTCCCCATCCCCTCCCAGCCTTGGAGCATCTCCCACATCTCCTGCCCTGCTGCTCCCTCAGATGTCCCCATTGGCCCCCTCTTTCCCTTGCTGCTTCCCATCCACCCAGCACCATCCCGGCTCCCCGCTGCCCATCCCGGGATCTCACCTCCTTGTTGTCCAGCTGCAGGATGCTGCGGAGGGAATCGCGGGTCTGCGTGAGCTGCTTCACCTCCTCCTCCTGTGCTTGGTGGAGCTGGGAAGGGAGGTGGCTGATGCTCACTGCTGCACTGAGTGTGGGCGGCCTCAGCCCCTGCCCTCACTGCTGCACTGAGTGCGGGCAGCCTCAGCCCCTGCCCTCACTGCTGCACTGAGTGTGGGCGGCCTCAGCCCCTGCCCTCACTGCTGCACTGAGTGTGAGCGGCCTCAGCCCCTGCCCTCGCTGCTGCACTGACTGCGGGCAGCCTCAGCCCCTGCCCTCACTGCTGCACTGAGTGCGGGCGGCCTCAGCCCCTGCCCTCACTGCTGCACTGAGTGCGGGCAGCCTCAGCCCCTGCCCTCACTGCTGCACTGAGTGTGGGCGGCCTCAGCCCCTGCCCTCACTGCTGCACTGAGTGCGGGCAGCCTCAGCCACTGCCCTCACTGCTGCACTGATTGCAGGCAGCCTTAGCCCCTGCCCTCACTGCTGCACTGAGTGCGGGCAGCCTCAGCCCCTGCCCTCACTGCTGCACTGATTGCAGGCGGCCTCAGCCCCTGCCCTCACTGCTGCACTGATTGCAGGCGGCCTCAGCCCCTGCCCTCACTGCTGCACTGAGTGCGGGCAGCCTCAGCGGCCTGGGGGAGGACATGTGGAGACGTACCGCATGGAGGGACACAGCGAGCTTCTCAATGAAGGGGTAGAGGTTCTGGGCAGCTTTCCAGCCGTCTTGGAAGAAACTGGGCATTTGTCCCATGGGATTGAGATGCAGATGGGGAGGACGGAGGGGAAGAAAAAGGATCTTTGAGAGACAGTGTGGCCCGAGACCATAGCAACACACACACCCCAAGGAAGCTTTATCCCTACTGGGACCCCAATCTCAGCCCATGGGGTCTGGATATCCCAAGTATTTGGGGTGTTTGGCATGCAGGATTGGCCTCTGGTGCAATGCAATCTCTGGGTCACAGCCCCACACTTGGTCAATGGGACTGCCTCCTCCCTTGCCTCAGTTTCCCCACTCGAGAGTAGGAGGTGATGACATGGCACCCGCATGCTGCTATTCCAGCCTCATGGAGCAACGGGAAAAGACAAGTGGATGTTAATCCTCATTCCAAACACCCTCACTATTAGCCCCCTGGCTAACAGTGGAGCCACTCAGCTCAACTCATCCCTGGAAATCCATCCAGAAACCAAACCATCAGCTATATCCCGAGCCAACCCCTTTCCCGCATCCCCCATGGCCACGTTTACAGCTCCTCAAGCCAACAGCGCACGTTTCAACTCCTCATCATTGGGCACAAGTGGAGAGCAATGGGCTCTTCACCAACAGCTCGATGGAGCTGGGATGGGAGAAGGTCCCAGACCCCCATGGGGTGACCCGAGCAGCACCTACTTGTGTTGAGCATGGAAAAACTTGATGAGGCTCTGCAGGAAATCTGGTCCCTGCTTCATCTGGGACTCGCTGGCTTTCAGCAGGTACTGCAGGAGGAGGGGACGCTCGGTGAGGTGATGGAGACAAGACTGGAAGCATCCCAGAGGAAAGAGGATGCTCACCCCAGCCCCTGCCTCCCCCTTCCCAGTGCAGGGAGGAGTGTTAAGACACTGGCTGGGGACCACCCTCAATAAAACCTGGCTCTGGAAGTCCTCCAAGCCCTGAGCAGTTCAAGGACCAAAGGCAGGCGCCCGGGGCTCCCAGCCAAGCATTCCTATCCCATCATTCCATGCTTCTGGAGTTAATAAATAACCCAGACCCGAGGCAGCTCATGAAGGGAAAATGAACTGGTTTTGAAGACATGACCCCTTGGCTCCAAACAAACCCAGCACCTGCAGCACATCAACCCTGGAGCTCTGTGATCCACACGGAGCTGTCCCATGGGATGGGGAATTTCAGCTTCATGCATCCAACTCATCCATCAGCTGCAGGCAGGAAAGATCCAGAGCCTTGCTCCCCCAGAGCAAAGTAAGGGAGGGGAAGAGATTTTCCCCCTTGGAGCTCCAATCCAGCCGGCACAGCTGCTGGATCAGATGCTTTCCAGTGGGAAGCAAGGGGAGGGGAAGGCAGCTCCAGGGGCCTTCCATGGTGGGGAAGCACTGCGGTGGGATACAGCCTTGGGGATGGAGCCTCCTGGTACCCCAGTCTGAAAGGGTGGTTGAATGGCTCCACACAAGCTGGAGATGCAAAGCCAACCATGGGGCTTCCAGCTGGCTGAGCCCCACAAAGCGATGCTCCCAGCACTGCCTGGATCCGGATCCAACTACATACATCCATCTCCATGCCCTGGGGGCGTAAGATGGCCCACGATGAGGAGATGCAACCATTCCCAGGATGGGAATGGCATCATTCCCCACCATTGCCAGGCAAGCAGCAGCTCCCGTGCACCCTGGCGCACACACACACCCGTGCCAGCGTTGCCGGCAGCAGTCCCTCCCCAGCCGGGATGCAGCTCCCGCTGTTCCCAAGCACTGTTGTGTGTTTCACAGTGGTGCTATTCAAGGCAGTGACTCATCTGGCTGGGTCCCAGCTCCCTGGTCCCGCTGCGGTGGGTGCAGCATCCTCCCTGCACCCTTTAGCCAGGATGAGGGACACGGGGCTGCAGGCTCTGATGCTGCTGCCTGGTCCTCAGGGATGTGGCAGACCCCTTGGGACAAGCCACTGGGGACTTGTCCCCTACTCTCAAGGTGCTTATGAGGCTGCTGGGGTCCCTCTTCGCTGGTGGGGCTGACATTAGGTCTCCAGCCTTCACCTATCCCTGTCTCAGCTGAGAATGGACTCCCGGTATCATGGGGGATGTGGCGCCACTCATGAGCCCCCCTAACCCAAACCCAAGAGCTTCTTGAAGCGGTTTTGAGAATAAGGTCAAACCACAAAGCCAATCTCTGGGTGTGACCCAAAAAGCTCACTTTTTGCCCCAAATGCCAGCCTGTGGGAGGACACAGGTGGAACCCCGGGTACCTTGCTGCAGCGGAACCTGTGGGTACCATTCACAGCCACATCCCAGAGACCCCAACTTGAGGATGGGGATCCTGGGACCATGGAGGGATGGGATGGGAACGGCGGAGGGTCCCACACAGCACCCTATGGGGCTGCTTTAGCGGTGGGAACACAATGAGGCTCTGATGTCCCCATGCTGGCACTGCCCCTACCTCGCACATGTGGAGCTGGAAGAGCCGCCGCTCCTTCTGCATGTCCTCGGCCACCTCGGCTGCAGACGGCTCCGGCTGGATGACCCCGGCCAAGCGGGCTCGTTCCTTCTCCTTCTCCATCTTCCCTCTGCGGACAGCACAGAGCAGGTCAGGGCCATCTCAAGGGGTGTGGCTGCGATGGGAATGGGATCAGGACAAACATCCGCTGCCCCACTAAGTGGGGAAAGGCTGGATCAGAGCCGTCCTGATGGCAAACAGGCACCAAGCAGTGCAGCCGCCAGGACAAAACACCTTTGTGCAGAGCAGGATTAGGAGGACTGTGCCTGAGGCAGTGGGTTCCTTACACTTTGGTCTCGTAATCCTTCCAAGCTTTTTCAATCTGTTTCTTGGAGTCCTGCAGGAAAAGGGAAGAGGGGATGGGAGGCATCAGGGAAGGTGAAAGCTGGTGGCACCGAAGCAGCTGAAGGTTTTGCTCTCCATCACTGCACCCTGCCCTGCTCGTTGTCCCCACCCCTTGCTCTTGTCATTCCCAACCTCATTCCACTATTCCCTGGGTACAGGTCCCTTCTTCTGGGCAGGGATGTGATCCAAGCCTGGAGCAGGGCTCTGGCTGCAATATGGGGACAGCGCTGGAGGGGACTCACCAGGCGCCCATCCTTCAGCTGCCCCTTCAGCAGGCTGTCCAGGGGGAAGGAGACGATGTTATTCAGGTTCTGTACCTGTGAGGAGTAGAGACGGGGTCACCCCATAGGGTCCCCACCTCAGGGCAGGCAGAGGAGGCAGAGCCCCACATCCCTCCCGGTGCTGGGACCTCCACGGCTGCCCTGCAAAGGGTTAAAGAGGCTGGAAGCAGGGCTGGAGCCGGGATGCAGGCACCGGGCAGGCTGAGGCTTGCTGGAGCTGGCTGCAAGATGTCTGACTTGGGGCCCTTCCCACAAACCACATCAGCGCCACGGCTGCCAAAAGCAAAGCTCTTCCCTTCCATCCACACCCCATCCCTGTCCCCTTCCTCACAGCCTGTGACAGCTCCAGGGGGGAAGACCTGGCTTCTGGATCCAGACACATAACCCTGCTGCGGGGGGAGAACAGCAGCAGCAGTGGGGGGCCGGGAACTGGTCTGGCTCCTCCATCAGGATGGATCCCACAGATCCCCATGGAGCACAGGGATCCGGCCAGGCTGGGAGAGCCTGGGATGGGGAAGGGGAGGAGGGGGGAGGCCCGGAATGGGTAACAGGGAGAAGATGCAAGGATCTGAAGGGGAAGGGCAGCAGATCTAAAACTCCTTCTGCAGAGCCAAAAACACCCATTGGAGAGGGGACATGAAAGAGACCAGAGAGGGGACCAGGACGTGGAAACACCCCCCAGGGCTTTGCACAGACCCGGAACCGACTTCTCCAGCAGAGCCATTCCTGAGGTGGGGAATGCGCTGCGGCTCGGCTCTGCAAGCTCAGCCTGGCTTTGATTTACTTCTTGGCAAGCGAGATCAAGAGATGCAATTGATGTGAGAGGGAAAAACCAGGAAGAAAAGCGGGGGGGAGAGAAAAGAGCAACTCCAACCGTCCAGCGAATCCCAGCGGAGCTGGGAATGAGCTGTCAATGCAGCAAGAGGCGCATTGGACGGGTTGGAAGCAGGAGGAGAGCGCTCCCGAGGCCGGGATGGGGGTTGCTGGGCCGAGGGCAGCTGAACTGGGAGGACTGGGGTCACGCTCCCAACTCCAGGTGGATGCCGGCAATAGGTGGATGCAGAGCACGCCCTGCGCGCAGCAGGAGGATGGGGGCGGCTCACCAGGTTCTTGAAGAGCGCGGTGACCTCGCGGGTGAACACGGCCAGGTTGAGGAAGCCGGTGGAGAGCTCGTGGTTGTTCTGGGAGAGGTGGCTGTTCCCGAAGCTCTCCAGGGCCTCGCTGTACTGCTCCTCATTCTCCACGTGGGCTGCACGGGGAGACACCAGAGAGGAACATGGTGGCCCCGTGGCATCACATGGAGAGCATCACCGAGCCATGTCCCACCAGCATCCATCTCCATCCCTCCACAGCAGGACAGCAGCGCTCTGCCCTGAACAACCTCCCTTTGAGTGCTCCATTTCCCATTTTTACATCTTTTTGAGACAGTTTTTGGCACCTTATGACAGTGAGAGGTTACAAGCACCCACATCCCACCGACGGCCACCCTGCTGCATCACCCCATGATACAGCGTTGGATGCAGGATGAGACCCATCACAGAGCCCAGAAGTCCAGGGATGCCCATCCCCTCCCAAAGCACAACTCACTGAGCCCGGAGATGTGAATGGCTTTCACATATTTCCTGATCCTCTGGAGCACGGCTTGGTCCCCATCCAGGCTCTGTGGAGAAGAAAACAAGCGGAGCTCAGGAGCACTGCCAAGCACAGCCAGCGCTCGGCCCCACTGCTCCTGCTCTGCCATGCAGATGTGTGGGGCAACAGCCAAGCTCCTGGTGCTGCAAGAGGAGCCGGAGGCATCCCAGGAACACCCGGGATGCCCATGGCTCTGGCTGCCCCCAGAGAGGTGGGCTGGAGCAAGAAGTAAGGGGTGAGAGGCTTGGCCAGCACGCCCAGCACCCCTTTGGATCCCAGTATCCATGGGAAACGCCTCCCTCGCTCTCGCAGGGGCTGTTCCAACCAAGGAAGGGATGAAGCATCACACAGCATGACTAAACCAGCCTGTGGCCATGCGTCCCTATGGCCAGTGAGAGCACTGGGAGGTGTCCAGCTCCCCACAGAGGTCCATGGGAGAGCCAAACCCAGGACCTACCGGTGCCCAACAGGGACCTAAAGCACACAAACCCCACAACTTGGGGGGTTTCCACACCGCTCATGCTCACTCCATCCCTCCCTATCCCTCTTTGCCCCCACCAAGCACAAGGGCAAACTGAACCCCAGTGGCAACCCAATGCCATCCCAATGCCAACCCAATGCCAACCCGGCCACTGCTGCTGCCTGCAGAGCATCCAGCAAGGGTTAACGAACGCCGGCTCCAGCCGTAGGAAAGGGTTAAGGGCGTCTTGGCTGCAGGTATCAGAGGCATGATAACAGGCTGGAAATATTTAGAGGGCGTGAACATGAAGAAGGGCAGGGATGAAAACACGGAGGAGCTGCAATAAAGAGGCTTCTCTCACTCCTGCTCTCAAGGCCGAAGGGTTTGGGGCTGATGTCAAGGCTGATTTCCTGACAGCAGGGTCAGCCTGGCCCCGGAGCCACTCTCCAAGGCCCTCCTGGTTGGATGGGATGCTGCAAGAGGAGCTTTGGCCTGGACGAGCCGGCTGGGAGGGGAGTGGAGCTGAGGCAGGATCATCTACAGTGCAATGCGTCTGCAATAGGGAGGATACTGGAGTGCCCCAAAGCCTCCCAGATCCAGGCCGGCCAGGCACTCTGGAGCATCCCATGACTTGGGAGGGAAGCCAAGGCTAGGTTTGGAAACCTGGCGTAGCCTCAGGAAGGGGAAACTGAGGCAGCTCTGGATGCATCACTGTGCAAGTGGGTGGAAGAAGCTGCTCCAACTGTCCAGGACAGCGTAGCACAAGGCTGAATGGGGCCAGTGCAGAGCAGGGATTAAGGATGCTCTGGGGAAGGACAAAGCAGCTTTTGGGACAGGGTCCATGAGCCAAGCAGTGGGGACAGGGCAGGCAGAGTCCGGCATTGGGGTGGGAAACGCAAAGGAAATCACTGCACTGCTCTGGGCATCGCTGGCATCCCTGATGTGCAGAGATGGATGCTGGGGATACGAGCTTCAGCAGCACCAGGGCAACCCTCCTACAGCACCCATCACCCCCAGACCCAGTCACGTGTCTGGGGAACATGCTGAGGACATTGGCACAGCAGGATGGAAGCATGAGGGATTCCCAGTGGGGATGGAGGAAGGGACGGATCCACACTTGCACCACAGCCCCACCGGGATGCTCAATGGGGCCATTCTTCTGCCTTCTCCTCCGCCACTGCCGGCTGGTGCTGCCCAGTGAAGGAGCTACTGTGGGTGCCAGGGACCGGGGTGACCGCTCTATGGGGCTGGGAGCAGGATGCAGCAGAGGATGGCGTGGAGTCGGGATTCCTTTGCTTGAACTTCCCACTTCCCCTCATGCCGGAGCATCAGGACACCAAAAGCCTGGCAGAGCTTTGGCCCCCACAGGAGTTCCCACAACCTCCAGTGGGAGGGGGGACTCAGTCCCATAGCCCCCATGGCACACTCACAACTCCCAGCTCTCAGCCATGCTTACTGGAGCTCTACTGAGCAAACCCCACAGAGACCCCTGTTATTCCGGGGGGATGCCTCTGCTCCTGCCCCCATCCCTATATCCCCCTTCACCTCCGGAGCAGCCAAATGAAATCCCTGCTGCTTCCTCCTGGCTGGAGCTGCCTTCCCCATTCCTGGCTGAGAGAAAGATCCAACACATGCTGACAGGGACCAGGATGCTCCATGGTGCATCCCCACTCTTCCAGGCCTTGGGATGCTCATCCCGCTGCCCCCGGGGGATCCCGGCACCTGCGGCCCCACAATCCCCACCACCCTGGCTCTCCTTCAAAGCCATTCCTGCGCTAAGAGGAGTTGGCAAAAGCCATGGGACCAGCTGGAAACCGCCTTTATTCCAGGCGGGAGAAGGGGGACGAAGGCACCCCCACCACCTCCTCCCTGCCCACAAATGCGGCTGGGCTTTATGGGGGGCAGGGGGATTGAAAATGGCTTTGATAGCATGGGGGGGACCCCACGGACACAGCAGCACATCAGGGCTGGCTCCATGACCTCCATAGCAGATGGGAGCCATGGGGCGGATGCTCTGCCCAGCCCCACGGGGAAGACCTGGTCATGGGAGGGGATGCCCTGAACCGGGCGGGGGGATGCTCTGGGGGTACAGAGGGGGACCCGGAGCTGGAAATTAACCCTGAAGAAGAGTTTTACCCATTTCTGCAGCCCTTGGACTCAGAAAAGCACCCGCTGGGGCTGCTCAGGGGATGCAACCGGCCCGAGGGTCCCACTTACTTCAGGGTGCCCAAAACACCCATTTTAGGGTACCCAAAACAGCGACTTTAGAGTGCCCAAAACACCCACTTTAGGGTGCCCCAAACACACATTTTAGGGTGCCCACCAGCCAAACAGGGGGGGTCTCGGGCTGAAGGGACCCCAATAAACCCAAGTCCAAGGAATGAAGGAGCCCCGCGGTCCGGGACCGGTGCTGCGGGGGGGTGAGTGCTGAGGTGGGGACCCCCCCATAACCCCACTCACCTCTTCCAGAGCCCCCACCGCCCCCCGGCATTTGTGCATCTTGGGGGCGAAGGCGGCCGCCGTCGGGGAGCTCAGGTCCTCGCCGGTCACCGCCAGGAACTCGGCCACGCTGAGCTGCTCGGGCATGGTGCGGGAGGGAGCGGGGCTGGGGGGGCTCCGGTGCGGAGCGCCCCGGGGTGCCGGCGAGGCCCCGCTCAGCGCCCCGTGCCCGGCCCCGGGAGCTGCGCCCGCCCCCCCCAGCCCGCGTCATGCGGGAGCCCCGCCCGACCGTTAAAGGAGAAGGGACGCGGTGGGGTTCGCATCGCGCGCGGCCCCGGCTTCGGGGCGCGGGAGGGGGAAGGCAAAGGGATGGTTGGGAAGGGCTGGGATGGGAGGGAGGGAGGGAGGGGGGGAGAGGGGTATGATGGGGGGGATGGGCTGAGGGGCTCAGCCTGGAGAGAAGGCTCCTTAAAGGGAGACCTCAGAGCAGCTCCAGTGCCTGAAAGGGCTCCAGGAGAGCTGGAGAGGGGCTTTGGACAAGGGATGGAGGGACAGGACAAGGGAATGGCTTTAACCTGCCAGAGGGGAGACTGAGATGGGATCTTAGGAAGGAATTCTTCCCTGTGAGGGTGGTGGAACACTGGAATGGGTTGAATGGAGAAGCTGTGGCTGCCCCATCCCTGGCAATGTTCAAAGCCAGGGTGGACACAGGGCTTGGAGCACCCTGCTCCAGTGGAAGGTGTCCCTGCCCGTGGCAGGGGTCGGAACTGGAGGAGCTTTAAGGCCCCTTCCAGCGCAAACCATTCCATGAGTGTCTGGGTTCAACAAAGACAAGTGTCAGGTCTTGCACCTGGGCAGACACAACCCAAGAGCACAGCACAGGCTGGCATCAGCTCTGTGCAAAGGGCCCTGGGGGTCCTGGTGGTCACAAGCTGAATAGAAGCTGTGGCAAAGAAAGCCAACAGGATGCTGAGGACTTCATCCAGTCCATCACCAGCAGAGATGTCACTGTCCCATAGAGCCAGCACTGGTCAGGCCACAGCTGCGATACCGGGGTCAGGTTTGGTCCCATGGGTAGGACGCCCCCCAAAAGACAGCCCCCCCCCGAGACTTCCTTAGGGGACACGGGGGTACCGCGGGGCTGGGGACAGCCCCGTTGCTGGGGTGGCCCTGCCACCTCCTGGCCAGCCTGGGGACTGCGGGGAGGGGGACATGGCCCTGGGACACCCCTCGCTGTGCAGGGACACGGAGATGGGGACCATGGATACAGCGTTCGGTGCCCATCACCCGGCTTACCTGGCTCGGGGCTCTCCTGCGCCTCTTCTCGCTCCTTCTCTTCTTCTCTCCTCCTCCTCCTCTTCCTCTGCCCCACCAGACGAACCCCAAGTACCACCGGCTATCACCAGATATCACTGGCCACTATCAGGCATCACTGGATACCCTGACCATCACTGGGTACCACTGGCCATCACGTGGTACCTCAGACATCACTGGGTACCCCAACCATCACTGCATCCCCCAGCCAGTGCTGGGTACCACCACCCACCACCAGGTACCACCGGCATCACCTGGTCACAGCGTGACTGGGAAGGAGCTGGTGACCCGGGGCAGCCCCATGGGGAAGGACCCTCCATGGGCACAGCCACACAGAGGTTGAGTTGCAATGCAGCCACCCAACCAACCCTCAAACCCGGTGTACAAGCCCATCCCATCCCAAACCCTGGGGCTTTTCCCACGCTCCTGCTTCAAGGGGCTCAAGCTCGGGCAAAGGCTCATCCCAACCAGGTTTGGGCTGGAAATCACCGACCCACAGCAGGTCAGACCCATTTCCCTCACTCCAGCCACAGCTTCGCCTCAACCCCATCTCCACCAGCTCCTCCAGAGCAGGCTGGCCAGTTAAAGAGCCCCCAAAACAAGCTTTTTCACACCGAAAACAGGAGCAAAACCAGCCCAACACCTCCCTCCTCCAGCATTTTGCTGCTTAAAACAGCCCCTTCTAATTCCAAAGTTCTCTTTTATTTCATTTCATCCCCTCCTGGGCAGAAAACATCAAATGCCACAAATTTTCCCATGCCAAAACCACACTCACCCACAGCACCCGAGAGCCAACCCACAGCAGAACCAACCCAAAGGAAGGAAAGCTTCAAAACACTCACTTGCAAACCAACCCCACCAGTGCTGTGCCAAAGGGGGGCCCCATATAAATACAGTGCAATAAGTACATCTATCTTACAACAGCACAACTCAAAGTCACATCCTGCTCCATGTCCAGGGGCTCATCCCACGCTGCTTCCCCAGCCCCTCTCCATGGGGTTTAGTAGGGATTTTCCAGCCATGGAGTGGGAAATGGCTCAGAATGAGCCATCATGATCCCAAAGAGCTGATCTAAGTAGGGAGTGGTCCCAAAACATGACACCCCCCCGAGGCAGCCCATTCTGGACAGGGGTTTCTCTACCACCCTAACCCACCCCCTGCACCCACAGCAGCTCCACAGTGGTGGGAGCTTACAGTGGGGGCCATCAACACCGGCAGCCCATGGGACCTGGCTGCATCCTTCCCACATCCCTGGAGGTGATAACCACAGCCCCGAGGTGACCACCAATGCAGGGTGAACCCACCCAGGGTGGCCACCATGAGCGCCCCATCACCCCAACCCACCCCACGCTGCGCAGCCGCCCCACGGAGACCCCCCCGCGCTCAGCACACGAGTGACCAGAGTGGGACCAAGGCAACAGGGATGTCCCTGATGCTCAGTGCTTCAGCAGCTCCCCCAGGTCGTACGCCTCAAAGAGGTCACTGACGCCCTCCCCCTCCAGCCCCCAGAGGTAATCGTCCTGCCCCAGGGGGGGTGAGAAGGTGACAAAGGGCCCCGAGTCCAGGTTGGAGGAGGCACAGGGCAGCTGGTCCTCGGTCTGCTGCAGGAGGTGGTGGGGTGAGCCCAGGAGCCCAGCTTCCACCTCCACCAGCGAGCTGGGCCCCCCCGGCACACAGAGAGGCAGAGATGGGGGTGAGGAGGGAGTTCCTGGGCCCCCCCAGCTCTGAGGGATGGAGTTGGGGGGCGGTGGGGCTGGCCCAGGGCTGTTTGGCCGGGAAAGCGGGATGCTGTGGTGCCATGGGGAAGTGGCAGTGGAGGGGATGCTGTGGTCCTTGGTGGGGCTCTCCTCCGGGATCTCCTCTGGGCAGAGGTACACCTCAATGGGGCTGGTGGTGCTCTTCAGGTGGAGCTGGAAGTTACCCTGGAGGGGCAGAGAGAGGCTCAGTGGGGAACCCACATGCCACCCCACTGCCCCAAACTATGCAGGGGGTGTAGGCAGAGCGCTGCAACCTCTAAATGACCAGCCCAGAGTCAAACAGCCCCATGGAGACACCCCAAAACCAGCCAGGGCCATGCTGGGCTGCACCCTTGGGATGCCCCAGATACATGGAGCTGTTGGAGCAAGTCCAGAGGAGGCCACGAGGATGATCAGGGCCTGGAGCACCTCCTGTATGGGTACAGGCTGAGAACGTTGGGGCTGCTCAGCCTGGAGAAGAGAAGCTGCGTGGAGACCTCAGAGCAGCTTCCAATGCATGAAGGGGGCTACAAGGATGCTGGGGAGGGACTCTTCATTAGCGACTGTAGTGACAGAAGAAGGGGTGATGGGTTCAAACTGAAACAGGGGAAGTTCAGGTTGGAGATAAGGAAGTTCCTTACTGTGAGGGTGCTGAGGCCCTGGAATGGGTTGCCCAAGGAAGCTGTGAATGCCCCATCCCTGGCAGTGTTCAAGGCCAGGTTGGATGGAGCTCAGAGCAACCTGCTCTAGTGGAAGGCGTCCCTGCCCATGGCACAGGATGAGCTTTAATCTCCCTTCCAACCCAAACCATTCCATGGTTCTATGGTGCAGATGTACCCACAGCACTGCCCTGACCCTGCGGCAATGGGGGGAACAGCTCCCAGCCCCACACACACCTCACTGAAGTCCGGCACCTCCAGTTGTGTCTCTGGAGGAGCCTTCACGGCGATCACCGTCTGCTCCTGGAAGCTGCTGATGGCACGGAGGTCCTGGTAGGTGACGTAGGCCAGCGTGGGCAGGGGCGGGGTATAGGAAAAGGACCGGCTGCGAGCGGGATGGCTCATCCCCTATCCCAGCAGCATCCTCCAAACACCCCCCCACCAGCCCAGGGAAAGCCAGCCGGAGGACAAGGAGCTCCTTCTCCTGTCCTCCCTGCCCTGTGTCCCTCTGCAGCAAGGATATCTCTGGTGGGCTTCGTTGTCAGTCAGCTGCCGGAGCTGCAGGTCGCAGTCCTGCAGGACCTTGTCCAGGCTCCTTTCCATCCTGGCCAGCTCTGCCAGCTCCCCCCGCAGCGCCTGCTGCTTCAGCATCACCGGCGCGTCCTCAAAGATCCCTGTCCCCCTGCAGACAGAGATCGCACCTGAGCGACGGCGCATCCCAAACCGCCTCCCCTGCGCCCTTTATCCCATCACATCCCGCTCCCACCTCCACGGCATCACCTACATCCACTGGATGTGGTTCTTGGACTTCTTGCGGATGAGCTGGATGCCCTCCAGCACGTTGGTGATGTCGTAGATGCGGCGCTTCTGCACCCCCAGCACCTCGGCCGCACGGTTCAGGTCCACGACGCCGTCGGGAGACTCATGCAGGAGGCGGATGAACTTCTTGGTGAGCAGCCCCAGGGAGGTGTCGTAGCGGGTTTTTTCCCCGGGAGACTTGGGAGCTGCAGGGAAAGGAGGGGAAAACCCCATTCGGGACAGGGCTGGGGGCAGGAATCCTGCACAACCCAACCTGGTAGAGAAATAACCCCCCGATAGCCCCCACCAAGGGGGTTCTGTGCCGGGGCAGTGAGCTGGAGCGGCACAAAGAGCACCTTGGCTGGTGCTAAAAGGGATGTGGCAGCAGCAATAACAGCTCCGTCCCCCTCCAGGCTCCCCCCTGGCCCATCTCCCCCAGCACCACTTACTCCTGGGGCTGGGGACCTGTGCCAAGGTCCTGCCCTTCCCTTTGGGCGTGCGGAATCCCGGGCCCTCCAGGTCCAGCTTCCTCTTGGCCTGGAGCAGGAGAGAAAAGCCCACACTGGGGTGGAGCCGGGCACCCCCGGGGGCATGGGTGAGCCCTGGGTGCCGAGCCTGTGATGAAAGGGTGGAAGGGAATAGATTGGGTTGGAAGGGACCTCCGGAGGTGATGGAGTCCAATGGAGGTTTCTTGCAAGGGACTCATCCGGCTGCAAAACCCATTGTGGGAAGGGTTCCCACAGCACCCAGCAGGGAGGGAGGAGATGGGGGGGGTCCCGGCTCCCCCCATGGCAGCCACAGGGGATTTCCCCCTGCTCCCAGCTCCTGGCACAGCTCCTTAGGGATGAGCCCTGGGAACGTGGTAACTCCAAGGCTGGATCCTTGCCCTCCCACCCTGGCAGATGGGGTGCGGGGTTTCATCACCCCCCCTTGTTCCTTTATTCCTGGCCCTGGTCGGAGGCAGCTGAGGGCACCCAGCTGCTATGGGGTGCCCCACACATGTGCACTCAGCTGGAGGGGAAGTGGGGCATGGCGGGGGGGGGGTGTAATGGGAGGGGGGGGCATCTCACACACACACTGTCCCTTTGCCAGGGCTAAGCAGCAACTTGAAATCACCCCCAAGGCACCCCCAAAGCATTGCTTGGGGCAAAGAGACCCAGGGAAAAGGGGGGGGCATCACCAAATTACATGGAAATTCCCCCCCCCCAGACCCCTAAATATGAGCTGGGGGGTTCGGGACACACACGCAGCCACACAAAGCAGCTCCCCCAGCCCCATCCCATACCCCCCCCCCCAGTACCTGCTCCCAGGCCGGGCTGTCCCACAGGGTCCCCCCCAGCACATCCCGCATGGTCCCGGTGCTGGCTCCGACTGCGGCTCCCTAGGGAGCGCACCCTAATGCGTGGGGAAGGGTTGGGCACCTCGGGGGGGTGTGCAGTGGCGCTGGGGGCTGTTTTCCGCCCCCTCCAGGGAGCCAGGTTGGGCTCAAGCTCCTGTGGGAATCCGGTCCCTCCCTCTCTCTCCCGGAGCCGGTTTTCCCCAGGGAATTTGTCTCCATCCACAGCCCTGTGCCCGCCCCCCCACCCCCAGCTGCCAGCACCCCAATGGTTAACACAGTGCATGGGAACCACCTGCCCCCGAGCAGACCCCATGCATCTGCCAGAGCGATTTGGGGTGGGAGGAGCAGCATCCTGCATTCCCCCTTCTCCTGGCGCCCAAACCCTTCCTTCTCCACACATCCACGTTCCCACCGCCAGTGGGGAAACTGAGGCATGGAAGAAACCCCCAGCAAATCCTGGTGTCCCCCTGCCACCTACAACCCCCCCCAGGACCACAGCCACCAAAGGTGATCTCCCATCCCTATTGCACAGGAAGGGGGGAAAAAGGGGACCCCATATGTATTGGGCAGAGGGGAGCCTGGTGGGCTGGGGGGGAGGGGGCACACAGCAAAGGACAATGGACAAGGGGGTCTCTCCTGTGTCCCAGCTGCCGGACACCCCCCCCGGGCAGGATTAAGCACACGACAGCTGAGTGGGGCACAGCGAGGGGCTCCCAGCACCCTGCCAGGGCTCAGGATGATCCAGAGCAGATGGGGGGAAGGACCAAGACCCCCCCCACTTGTGCTGCTTCCCAGGATGGGGGGACCCCCCAATATGATGCTGGGGGTGAGAAAAGAGGCTCAGCCCTGGGTGAGGGGGGGAGATGAAGGCAATGGGGATGGAGGGGGTGAAGCCGGGTCCCCCGCCAGCTCTGCCTGCCAACAGCCCTCAGTGCCAGGGGCTATACCCAGCCCCAGCATCAGAGCAGCCCTGTCCCCCCTGGGGCTCCTGCTGCCAACAGCACCCGCTGCCTTCTCCAGGCTTGCCCAGGCACTGCCTTTGTGCCATCCCCCCGCCCAAAGTGCCACCCCTTGTTGTGGGGGGGGAATGGGAAAACACAGCAGCACCCAGGGACAGGCACCCTGGGATCACGCCACATGCCAGGGATGCTGCTCATGACAAGGGGCTGCTGAATCAGATTCCCCACCCCCCCCCATGCAGCCTTTGGAATGGATGAGAGCTAGCAGGGATAGGAGGATCCAGAACCCTCAGATGTGGGGGGGTTCAGCCCTATGGTGGGCCGGGGAGGGAGGAAGAGCTCTGGTGCGGAGCCAGGGAGGAAGGCAGTACCCCTAACCCGGGTACCACCCCCACTCCGAGATGCATCCGGTACCTCCATCCCCATCCCAGCACAGATGGTTGGAGACATTCCCTGGCAGAGAAGAGCTGGAGGCTGTCAAAGCCCCTCTGAGGGCAACAGAACAGCCACCACCTTCACACCCATCCCAACCCTGCACCCCCAAGCCCCCCGCCCCTGCCCAGGCAGGAACACCCAAGGAGGGGATGGGATCACCATGGGTCACCCCAGCAGAGCTCCAGCCCAGCACCCACAGGGTGCTCTTTGCCCAGCCCTGCCAGCTCACACCGAAACCACAGTGGACTCTGAACATCCTTATTCCAGCATGGAGGAGGTAGGGACGTTGCTGGGTCCTTCACAGCACTGAGCTCTCCAAGACCCCACAACCCCTATAGAGACCCCACAACCCCTATAGACACCCCGTATGGCCATGGTAAATAGTGAGGATGGGGCTGGCACAGCTAAAATCTCTGCAGGACACTCATTGTTCATGGGGGCGAACACATTGACCCACTCCAGGACCCTCAAATCAGAGGGCAAACACACATGAGATGAGGAACAAGCCGCCCCTCTTCCCCATGGCCAGACACAGGGTGATGGGCGCCCTCCAGCCGGCCCAGCTCAGTTATCCAGCACAAATCCAGCAGGAAGATGGGAGTGGCAGCAATTACTCTGCTCGGGAATGGGGAGGAAAAGCTTATTATAATGCTTGCCTTGGATCTGCACACAAAGGTTGTGTCATAAATGGGGTGTGGGGCTGGGAACGGGATAACAGCATCAGGGAATGGGATGGGGACACCACTTGCAAGGCAGTGAGGGGGATGCCCCCCAGGTGTCACATGAGCCCCCCAGATCCCTATTCAGGGCACAGCTGTGGGCAGAACACCCTGAGCATCTCCTGGCTAGGGGATGGTGATGGGAAACAAGCCCTTAGCCCAAAACCAGCTCCACAGGGATGCATGGAAACGCGACCCTGAGGTTTCAGGGTGCTTTTAGGGGAAGGGGCAGGCTTCTCCTTAACCAACAGTGCAGGATGCAGCATCCCACATGGTTCAGATGTGAGATGCTGGACAAAGAGGACACATGGACAAAGAGGCTGGAGAGGAGACAGGTGGCTCCAGAGCCCCGTCGGGACAGGACTTACAACAAACAGCCCAACCAGCCCCAGCCATGGCACGAAGGGGGGAGCAAAGCCACCCCCTGTCCCCCGCAGTGGCCATGGTCCAGCGAAAAGGAGGAATCAATCCATCAATGAAGCCCTAAACCCCCCCTCAGCCAGAGGGAGCGGGGTCTGGGATCGCCCCCAGGACCTGGGAGAACAGAGGCTCACAGTGAGGGCCGGATGCGCTCCCGAGCTGGATGCGGCGGGTGGGAATTAAATGCCAGCTGCCAGCGGGGACCCTTCAGGAGGAGGGATGGGATGGGACGGGATGGGAAGGGAAGGGCAGAGCCACCCATGCACCCCAATACGGGACACTGGCCCAGTGCCCGACTTGTGCCTCAGTTTCCCTATTTGGTGGCAGTGGGCTGGGTGACAGGGACACAGGCAGGCCCCTTGCCCGTGCCAACCACACCGCTCCCTGCTTCAAAGCCTGGGGGGGCCCCATGGAGGATGAGGATTGCTTCAAACCCTCTTCTCCCCCCAAAAAAAACAAAGGCATTGCAAGCCCTGCTGTAACCGCAGCAGGAACCGAGCTTGGGCGGTGGCGCTGAACCACCCCTTGTCCCCACCACGTCCCTGGGTCCCAGACCCAAAGCCCACGTCCCACCCTGGGGGTCACAGCCCCATAGAGCAGGAACGGTGCCTTCCTACCCTAAGGTGGGAAGAGGTTTCCCAAGCCAGAAAGAGGAGAAGAAGATCTCCAAAGGGTGAAAGCGGAAGCCGGGAGCCAACTCCGCCGGCACGCAGCGGCGAAGGGAAGTGGAGAACCCTGTGAGCCATTCCACTGCCCCTCTGATTTCAAACCTCCCAGCCCCAAAGAGACACCTTCAAGGGGCACAGACCCCGCTCGAAGCTTCAGGATTAGGAAGGGGATGGGGCTGTGTACGCCGCGGTCACCCACCCCTGCACGGGGCCCCCCAGCGTCCCCCCAAGCCATGCCCGAGGAGGGGATGGGGTGCAGACTCCTTACCTGCAGCCGTCCGGCTGAAGCCGAGCGGAGGGTCCTGAGCTGGGGGCTCTGGGGGGTGGCATAAAGACCCCCGCCCCGAGGCGCGGGGCCGCTGACATGGGTGCAGAGCTGGGTGAAGCAGCCGGCGGGTAACGGGGGGGTGCCCAGGCTGGACCCCCCCCGCCCGGAGGAGCCCATCACAGACATGACCTTCCTCGGGTGGTGCTGATGATGAGGAGGGGGGGGCAGGAGGATGCCCCCCCCCCTCCCCGCGGCGGGGGACACTCCCCTGGGGAGCCGCAGCATTCAAAGTCCTCCCGAGGAGTCTCCGCCCGGGGGAGGGATGGGGCAGGAGCACCCCCCGGGGGGGGTATGGGGGGGGGGGTCACCACCTCATTTTGAGGAGGGAAAAACCCCACAGAGAAGAGCCCAAAACAGGGCGGGAAAAAGCGGGTTTAGCCCCAGAACCTCCCCTTGAGCTGGGCCCCGCCCCGGGCCGCTGCCCCCCCCCCCCCCGCCGCCCCGATCGCTCCGTTTTGGGGGCGGTTTTTTTTATTCTTTTTCTATTTTTTCCGGTTTTTCGAGTTGGTTTTTTTTTAAGCGCCAAACGGCGTCCCGCGAAATTCGGATTTCCCGCGGAAAACGCCGCGCGCTGATTGGCTGGCAACGGTGACGCCACGCCCCCCTCCTCCCCCTCCCTTCTCCCCGGTGAGCAGCGGCGCCAGGAGGGGCCTTAAAGGGGCCGCGACTCGGGGAAGGGTGGGGGCGGTATGCAAAATAGGGGGCATGGCTATTGGGGACCACCTGCTCCTATTGGGGGGGTGCGCCTGGAATGGGTGTCCTTGGGATTGGGACTGGGATTCATTTATTATTAGCTACCTATTAAAGCCCCCACCCCAAGCTGGGGGGGTCCCCCACACACACTCCCATCTCCCCCTCCCCATTCCCAGTGAGGCGGGGGGGGCTGCATCTATGTGGGAGGTGAACGATTTCGGGGTTCTCCAGCCTGAAGCTGTCTGACAGCAATCCCCTTGTTCGGGGGTGCAAGGGCCTCAGAGGGGTGCCCCCAACCCACCAGCCCAGCCCCAGCCATAGCGTCCGTGGAGTGCACCGGGTCTTAGTGGCAAAGGGGAGGGAGGAAAAAGGGTAAAGGACCCCCACTTGAGCCCACAGAGTGTTTTGGGGTGCAGCAGTGGCAGAAAGACCCAAGGCAATGGTGAACCCCTGGGAGAGGGCGAGTCCAAGACTTACGGGGACCAGCAAAAGACCACCACAGCCACTGACGGATGTCCTGCTGGGGAGTCCCGGTACCACCTCACTCCTCCCCATCAGCTGGTTGCCCTCCATCCCTTCTTTCCCCTTCAATGTTCTCCTCTCAGGACAAGGCAGCTTCATGTCCAGGTCTGGGATTGGGGATGTTCAGGTGCAGAGATGGACTTCCTTGCAAAGACAGACAGACGGACACCGTGGCCTCTGCTGTGGATGAGGATGGGCACCAGATCCCCAGATTCCCCCTCAGCTTGGGGAGCCTCTGATCCAGGCCTCCCACCTCGCAAGGGCTCTGGGGCAGAACAAAGAGCCTGGCAGCATGAAGCCACCGCACGGCTGGGCACCACTTCCCTGTGCCAGGAGCACATGGACTTGGCAACTCAGTGCACCCAGACCTTCATCCTTCCCCTACAGGGAGAAGGCAATTACTGCCTCCATTGCAGCGCACAAAGACAACGCCATACCCAGCAGGGTGGATGAAACAGTGCCAATGCTTTGGGATGGAAGGGATCTTAAAGCTCCTCCAGCTCCAACCCCTGCCACGGGCAGGGACACCTTCCACTGGAGCAGGGTGCTCCAAGCCCTGTGTCCAACCTGGCCTCGAGCACTGCCAGGGATGGGGCAGCCACAGTTTCTCTGGGCACCCTGTGCCAGCACCTCAGCACCCTCACAGGGAAGAGCTTCTGCCTGAGAGCTCATCTCTATCTCCTCTCTCTCTCAAACGATTAACAGCCATGCGGCTGTGTCACCTCCTCCACTGCTTACATGTAAGGACCAACCCTTGCCATCAAACAAGCCAAGCCCAGAGTCCAGCACTGCTGGAGATGGAAATCCTGGCCTTCAAAGTGCAGATCTCTGCTATGACTAGCTATCAACTGCTGGAAAGCCTTCACTTCCAGCCTCCTCCCCTTCGCCCATTGATGGTTTTTGGCACCAAGATCTTCATGGAGATAGAGATGGGGGTCCTGGCACCTTCCCCACACTGTGAAGGATGCTCAGCATCCCCTGACTCCCAGCACTGGGGCTACACAACATGAGCAGGGCCTGGCCAAGCTCCTCAACCTCGGCGCTGGGTGCTCCAGCATCCCCAAGCCTGCAGGGAGGTGAGATGGACCAGTGTGGTGGGAAAGGAGCCCACCCTCTACAAGAAACCTGGAGAGGGGCTTTGGACAAGGGCCTGTAGGGACAGGACAAGGGGAATGGCTGTAACCTGCCAGAGGGGAGACTGAGATCGGATTTTAGGAGGTGCTGGAATCGGCCTTGCGGCATCGAGGAGGTTCGGCCTGAGCCGGGCTCTTCCTCCTCTGTCCTGCAGGCGGCAGCAGCGAGCCACAGCTGCGGGCCCCTCTCCCCTCCGGCCCTCCTCCCCGGACCAGGCTTTCCCGGCCAGGAGCAGGGGAGTCAATGCGGGACCGTGGGGTGCAGAGATGCGGGGGTGCAGGGACACGGGGAAGGACAGAGAGATGGAGGAGGGAAAAAGAGACAGGGGGATGAAGGGACACAAGGACGGAGGAATGGAGTGTGGATGCGTGTTCTTGTTGGCTGGATTGGAGTGTGTGTGCATATGTATACATGTGCGTGCATGCATGTGGATGTGTGTGTCCCTGTTGGCTGGGTCAGAGTGTGCATGTGTATGTAAGCATCTGTATGCGTTTGTGCATAAATGTGTGTGTGTGCATGCGTGTGGATGCGTGTCCCTGTTGGCTGGGCTGGGGTATGCATGCGTGTGCATGCATTTGTGTGTGGATGCATGTGCGTGTACATACATGCGCATGTGCTCCTGCTGCAAGGCACACATGTGCTGCAGCCCATGTGCATATCGACACACTCTGGAGGAGCACATGTGCCTGCCAGAGCATGCACGTGTGTCCAAGCGTGTGTCCAAGTGCGCGCATGCACACGCAAAACGCCGTGCATGGGAGTACAGCCACGCGTGTCCGCGCACACAGCGCACACAAGCACATCCATGGGAGCCCGATCCCGCGTGTGTGCGAGCGCCGCATCCGCCGCGGCTGGCGGGGAGCCGGGAGCTGGGATGGGGGGGCCGGGCTTGGCCGGGGCAGGCAGCGGGAGCAGGAGCAGGAGCAGGAGGAGGAGGAGGAGGAGGGAAGTGCGGCTCAGACAGCGCGGCGCCAGCAAACACCTGCAAACAGCTCCGGGCACACAATGGCAAATACAGGTGGGGAACCGCGGCCGATTGCATCAGACTCAGCCTCTTGCCAAGAGGCGATTGAAGCCGGCCCGGCCCGGCCACCGGCACCGCGGCAGGGGCACGACCGGCTTTCACCCCCCGGGTTAGTTACTGCGCTCCTCATCCTCCCTTTGGCACCCGTGCGATGGAGCTGGGATGAGCGACGCTCAGATATGGGGGAAGCGGGGGTGTTGCTTGCACTATGTCTGCCCCACAAAGTGAACCCCAGCCCCGGCAGCGCAACAGCAGCTACTTTTAGTTGTGTTTTTTACCTTTTTTATGTCTTTTGGGGTTTATTTCGTTTAAATTAAGGGCTCCCAAGGAAAGCATCAGCGTTATGTCACAGGGAGCAGGTTGGGGGTCCAGGCAAAGCTTGTGCCCCCCTCCCACCTCACAGCTATCCAGGGGGCCAAGCAAGGTTTGTGCCCTCCCCAGGGTTTGGGAATGGCTCTTCCAGGCCAGGCACGGGCATCCATCCACCTGGGAGGCTTCCTGGGAGCCAAACCCCATGGGGACAGGACCCCCATCTCTGCAGCCCCAATGGCTTGTCCCCACTTCTCCCAGTAACCCCAGCCTCAAACTGGGCTCATCAGTTGCTCCCATGGGTGCAGGATCTCCACCAGCATCACCCCGGTCAGGGGATGCATCCTGAATTGGGGTGCTCCCACTGCAGGGAGCCCCACTGTGCAGCTACCAAGACCCAGCCCCATTCCCTGGCTCATTCCTGGGAGGCTTTTCCCACCCATCCCAATTAAATCCCTGCGGTCCATCAGCACTGAGGACCACGACACAGGGGTCAGCATAGGGGACCCTCACCCCTAACCGACCCCTTGGCTTCTGCTCCCAAGCTAAAAGCCAGTGGAGATGGCAAAACCCTGGGTTTACCCCTTAGGTAACAGCTCAGGTCCCAGAAGTGGTGGCTTCCAGCTCCTGCCACACCAGGAATAGTCCATCCCACCCCATCCATGGGTGCCAAGGGGTAACCTGCCCTTGGGGAGGCTGGGAACACCATGGTGCAAGGAGCAAGGGATGCTCTCAGGGGTTTAAGATCCCATTGGTGTTTTCCAGATGCCTCACACACTGCTTTTCCCCATGGGAATGCCCACAAAGGGTGCTTGGTGGGTGCTGGGTGTCATGGGGATGGAGGCTGAAGACAGTGCACATGGGGAAGGTTTGCATCTCCCCCTGCCCCCACCACCCCTCCTGCCTCCTTCCTCTTCCTCCTCCCATCCTGCAGCCCCAGCTCACCTGGACACTGCAGCACATTCCAATGCCATGGGGTGAGGACCCACAGCAGCAAACCCAGAGCTCAGCAGAAAGGATAATGATGGTGTTACAGGTGTGGGGAATGTAACTTAACCCCAGCACCTTCCCTGCAGAGCAGGATCCGGCCCAGCTGTGCTGCAGCCAAGCCGGCCACTGGTCACATCTGCTCCAGAGCCAAAGGGAAAACACAGCAGGAATCCTAGGGGAGGGAAAGGCATTCCTGTTCCAAACACCCCTTCCCTGGGGTGCTGCTCCCCCTTAAGACACCTGGGGGGAGGGGTTCTGGATCTGGATGCCACCCGGGTCATGGCAAGGCTTAAAGCAACCCTGATGAGAGCCCAGAAACTCCCAGCTCAAATCCAGCCCCTTTTTAAACGGGAAAGAATGGGAAGCCCTTGGAAAGTCTTTCCCCCCCTCCCCTGTTTGCAGCTACACCTCCAGATGGTCCCCGGGGCTCAGCAGCTTCAATTCTTCCCTATCAGATAAGCAGAAGCAGCACCCAAAATAGCTGGCAGCCAGCTCGGGCCAGGAGAGAGCAGCCTAGGGTTAATTCCTCCCATACCTGAGCTGACATTTCAAAGCTATTCCATAATGAAGATGATTCCTATTGTAACCCTAGAAGTTAGGGAAGGTTTTATTTGGGGGGGGTTCCCCCCCCAACCCCAGAAACACGCATCCAAAACGCTTTTATTCTGTCAAAAACGGTAACTTTTATAAAAAGTCCGATAAAAGCAAATACAAGGCACGTCCGCAGAAACTCACCTTCCTGCACAAAAGGTACAAAAACGTTATACTCTAGTATAGAGCTCCACAATACACGAGGCCACGGCCCCAAAGAGTTGGGTTCATACTCAAGGATGTGCCCCCCCCAACCCCCCCCCCGAATTCCTCCCCCTCCCCATCCCATTAAACACCTTTTTATATAAAGGACTCGTTGCTATCATCCAAAAATATACAGACAACCGCTTCTTCATCAGTCTATTAAAGTAGCTCGCTTTGGGGTCCGAGGGTCCTGCTTGAAGCCGGGATGCTGCGCTGGTGGTGGAGAGAAGGGGGGGCAAGGGCCCAGCCGCTCCCCCCGGGGCCGGTAGGGCGCAGACAGCCCGGCGCCACGGAGGAAGCTGCTATTTACCTCCGGCTGATAAGGAACCAGGAACCGCCGCTCGCTGCTCTTTGCTGGTTGGCACCGGGGGGAGAGAAGAAAAAGGAGGGGGGAACACAACAGACAATTTAAACCTCTAATTCGTGGTGTGGGAAGTGGGTTTTGGGGGAGTTTGGGGGGGGTCGGGGGGCCGCGTTGCGTCGCTGTTGGGGTGGATCCATAGGGATGCTAAAGGGGGATTTTGGGATGCAGTGGGGGGTTACCTGCCGGAGGAGCCGTTAGTGACACAAACTCCTCTCGTCTTTGGAGCAGAGTTCGGAAGCGAGCTCAGCCGCCTGCGGAGAGCGGGGAGGGAAGGTTCAGAGTGCGGTACCCATGCGTCCCCCTATTCCCACCGCATCCATTCCATTTTCTTCCCCCCACCCCATCCCAAAGCATGCCTTACCTTCAAGGAGAGCAGGGTGGCCTCAGAGGAGGGGTCTCGGCTCTTGCCCCCCTCCTCCAGCACGATCTGGAGATCGAAGATGTAGTCGATGACGTGCTGGAGGATCTCCACCTGGCTCACCTTGCTGCCCTGCGGGATTCCCGGCACCAGCTCCCGCAGCTTGGAATAACAATCGTTCATATCGTACAGCAAGCTCATGGGCTCCTCCAGGGCCGGGCTCTTGTTGCTGTTCCCCCGGGCGATAGCCAAGCTCTGCTCCGAGAGGCAGCAAACGGCTTCGTAGCAGCTCCGGACGGACCGCACCGGGCTGATGGCTTTCATGGTGCGGGGAAAGCAGGAGGATGGAGAAGGGGACGGGGGATGCTGAAGCCGGAGGAGCTCTGCTGCGACCTCCAGGCACCGGCGCCTCGAAACACAGGACCGCTGAAGCTTGGGATAACGGAGCCTTGGGACCCGCACTAGGAAGGGGGCAGCCCCACGCCGCCTGTTATATAGGCGGCCCGTATGGTCCCGCCCCCTCTATGTAAACGACCCCAAATCACGCCCCTTTGTATGCAAATGACCCGTTAAACCCCACCTTTGCATCGCGACGAAGCGACAGACACCACCCCCCCCTTCCAAAATGACCCTTATGAGGGGGACACACACGCATGACCACGAGGGTCTCACACCCACAACCAGCACTCTCCTAGTGGGGGGATTCCCCCCTAAACACTTTGGATACCCCCATCCCAGTGTGTGTCCCCCCAACCCCCCCACGGCAGTGAATCCCCCCTGGTTTTAGGCAGGACCATGGGGGGTTCCCTCCCTCCTTTCCTTTCCTTAAACGAAGAGGTTTGACCGGGCTATATTGTAGGGAAATTAGTGCCGCCCTGTTCCTCAATCCGCTTCCCATCTGACCTCCAGACTTCCTGGCGTCAGGAATTATCTTGTGACCAGCAGAAAAAAATTAATTGCGGTAAAACGGAGGTTACGATGGAGAAACCAGATTTAGGTCAGCGCCTGCGAGAGGCCTGCAGGGGTTTGGGGCTGGGTGGCTGGAAAGAGGGGGGAGAGATTTATAGGCCAGGGGGTGCTTTTAGTCCCAGGGATGGAGGGGGGATGAAGGCAAGAACCCCCCGCTGAACGCTGCCCCGCACTGGAGCAATACGCGGTGGCCAGTACCCAATGGGGCACAGGGAGGTGTCCCGGGGGGGGTGACACCCAGCTGAGGAATCCAAGGGGGTTGATTATGGGGGAATGTTCCACACGGGGGGTCCCTGTAATGGGGGTGCGGGGGGGACGACACCAAATCGCACCTTCCCACCGCAGTGATTTATCCCACATCTGTCCCGCATCCCAGTCTGGGGGCGCTGGGAGGGGGGTGGGGGGGGTTGGTTCCCTCCTTTGCAACCCCCCCTGCCTCCCTCCCCCCCCCCCCCCCCGCAAAGCACCATCCAGTAAAGATCCAGGAGTGAAAAGGGAATGGGTTGAAATGGATTAAAATTAGGGGAAAAAAAGGAAAAATGAAAAAAAAAAATCGTTAAAAAATTAATTTTAGATTAAATAAAAAAATACCCCCAAAACATTTAAAAACCATTTTTACCCCCCAAAAAAACTCGGTTAAAGGCGCCTCCCCCCCAAGCACCGGCCTCCAGCCGCCTCCCTCATTCCCATGCCCCCCCACTTGCCCAGCCCCCCATTTCCCATGGGAAGCGGGGGGGGGGGGGGGAGGGTCTGTTGGGGGGTGCTTTTGTTTGCCGGGGGGTTTTGTTGGCGGCGGTTCCCACAGGCCCCGATGGGGGGGGACACACGGGGGGGCCCCGCTGCCTTTGCCCAGCTGTGGCCCGGGCCCTCCAGCTGTGTTGATCTAACTCCCGGCCCCAGACAGCCTGGCGCCAGCGCCGCGCACGTCATGCATTCACACAGCGCTGCGTGGCCAAGGCAACCTTCCTCCCCCTCTCCTCCTCCTCTTCATCATCATCATCACCCCCCCCATACACGGCCACGCCGTCCCTTAGACCCCCCTCCCAGAGCCGGGGGTGTTCGGTGCGATCGCGGGGTGCCCCCGATGTGCGGCGGGATGGGGCTGTCCCCGCATCACCCCCCGTTGTGGGTCTCATCCCCACGCTTTTGGTGCTCAGCCCCACTGCTGGTGCCGGGTTTGGGGTGTCCTGGGAATGGGGGGAGAGGGTTTCTTGGTACGGAGGGGGGGAAAGGAGGGGGAGGAAGGGAGCGGGAATGCTGCGGAGCGCGGGGATTTCACAGCGAGCAGGGCCCGCGCTGGGATTTGTATTGGAACCCAGCGCTCAAATGGGGCAGGGGAGGAGCAGGAGCTGGGGGGCACCCGGCTTGGGGACCCCCACAACCGCTGCAAAGCCTCCTCCTAACCTCCCATGGAGGGGTGACAGGGTCGTGTCGTGTCCCACCCCCCGTTATCGCTCCCCACAACCTTCTCCCCTTTCCCGTTAATTTGCCCACCTGTGGAGATCCCCACGGATCGGGAAGGGGGGGCAGAAGCAGTTTCCCCCCACACACCCCTTCCCTTAGGGCTTGGGTTTGGTTTGACGGATGGGTTTGTTCCCTTCAATAAGCCGGTTCAGGTGGCAGGATGTGAAGGACGGGGTGGGAAGAGCCGGAGTCAGCCTTGGCTGCTATGGGGCAGGGAGGGTGAGCGTGGGGGTCCCGGTGCTCCGGGGGGGGACAGAGCGTTTTGGTGGTGGGGGGAAGCCGGAGGCTTGGAAGCGTTGGACGGGAGAAGACAGGAACAGAGACAAAGGGAAAGGCTGTGCCTCAAGGGATCATCTGGATCCGCTGCTGGGATAGAAATCCCTCCCTCCCCGGGATCTCCGGAGCCCCTCGGGATCCTTTGGAAGCCGGGAGACCCGGCTGGCTCGGATCTATGGAGCGAGAGCTCGGAGCGACTGCTTTAAGTCATTACGCTCGGGAGATGCCTCAAGCCAAGCAGGCAGCCTGGGCACTGGCGTGGCATGGGATGGGATTGGGATGGCGGGGATCCAAGGGAGTTTTGGTGCTGGATGGATGCTCCAGGGGAAAAAGGGATTCTGGCTTCTTAAACCATGTTGGGAATCTCCTGCCCATTGCCTCCCCAGGGCTGCATCCATGCAGTGAGCTTTGGTAACTGTGGCATATCCCACACTGGGCGATGCTTTGGGATAAATGTGGATTATAAATGGGAGCTGCCACGGATGTATCTGAGCAACACGATGCTGACAGCCCCGTGCCTCAGTTTACCCCTTCACCCATCACAGGGACATAGCACAAGAGCCAGGCCATGAATGGGGCTGGATGTGCATGGAATGGGGAGGGAAACCAAGGAGCATCATGGCTGGGAGCGAGCACCCATAAAGGGGCAGTGAGTCGTGTCCCCGTGTCCTCCCCGCCCCATGCCCTGTCACTAGGAGACAGGATCCATCCCTTGGGAATGTGGAGCTGTTTGTGCAGGGGATTAGCCCTGGGGACCCCCCCTCGGCCCCTGTGCCCGAGGCAGGGACGGAGCATCCCACCCCAGCGAGCTGGGATACCCGGAGCATCCCCCCGGCTGGTACCCGGCCATGGGCGGGGGGAGGCAGTAGCGACATTCCCAGCACCAGGAATCCCTGCAGCTGCTTCCTGCCGCCCTATCTCAGGGGCACATCTGGGGGAGCCGGGAGGAGCCGCCCCCCCCCTTCCCGGTGCTTCCTCCCCTGCTCTCACTGCAGTTCTCACAGCCCCCCCATATCCCCGGGAAGGGGCTTATCCCCCCTCCCTGACCCTTCTGGGCACCCCCAGTGATGGGGGGGGGCTGCAGCATCACACCCCTGTTACCCAAATGAGGCCATGGGGTGAGACCATTGTGCCACAAACCCCCCCCCCCACCCTAAAGGCCCTGAGGGGGGGTGCACCCATAGTTTGGGTGCTTTACCCCCTCTCCCTACCATTGCACCCGTCCCTGCGAAGGAGGGTGAGGATGGGGCTGGGGGGTGCGGAAGCTGCAGGTGTGGGGACATGGGGTGACTCAGAGGGTGACAAGCAAAGCACCTCCCACCATATCCTGCTGTTGGGGAACCGGGGGCACCCAGACCCACATCACCTTCACCCTCCTGCCCCACAGAGGTGGGTGCTGCAGCTCTGGTGTGGTGCAGAGAAGGGAAACTGAGGCACAAAGGAAGGGGGTTGAGGTTTCCTCCCCTAAATCCCTCCCCTTTTACTCCCCCCCCCCAATCCCTGCCCCACTGCAGGATGTGGCTTTGCCTCGGTGCGCGCAGAGGCCGTTACAGCTCATCACAGCCACCGCCCTGCGCTGCCCACATCATCCCCAGCGCAAGCCCTTGGTACCATCCACCCCCAGTACGGATGGAGAGCTGCATCCCACAGCGTCGCATGGAACATCATCTCCCCCCCGGGAAAACACGGGGGGAGAAGATGCTTTACCTCAGCCCCATTGGCCCCCAGCAATGCAGCTGTATCTGGAGTAAGGGGAAAGGCAGAGCGAGCAGCCCAAGAGCTGTTTCCACTCCCATCTGCATTGGTACAATCTGGGTTTCCTGCCGTGGCTTTTGGTGCTTTTCAAACCTGAAGCGGTGTTTCCTTTGCTCTGCAGATCCCTCCCCCTGGATAGGGAATGCCTGAGCATCCCCCTCCCCAGCCTGCCTGCTTGGGATGGGATCCGAGCATTCCCATGGGAATCCCCCCTGGCAGTGCTCAACCCCAATAGACATCAGAGAACCCAACATCACCCCCTCCTGCACCATTCTGTACCCCAGGGAGGGGAATATAACCCATGGATGAGGCACATCATCCCAAGCACATCTCCACTGGGCTTCCCCATCCTTTGTCTCAGCTCTTGCTCTGTCCCTTGACTCCAGCAGCTGCGATTTAGGTCTATATAGAAAAGCTTTGGAACCCCCCACCCCCTCCCCTCCCATCCCATCCATCTCCCCCCATGGAACCCCACTGTGCGTGCCCATGACCTCTTCCCATCGGATGAGGAGGAAGGTGCTGGGTGTGCTGCTGAAGGCCGGCGTCCCTTTTCCCCGCAGCACATGGATGTGCATGTACGTGAGCCGTATGGCTTTGTACATGCATACATGTGTATGTATGTGAGCTGCATGCCCCTCTGCACACATATATGTGTATATATGTATATGTATGTGTATGTACGCACAGGCCGTACGCAAGTACCGTAAGTACCGCAAGTACCGTATGGGTGCGCTGCCTGACCTGCTGCTGCCCCCTGGCGGTTGGGAGCGGGCGCAGCGCGGCACTGCCCCCTGGCGGGAGAGCGCGGCACTGCAGCCGTCACCGGGGTCCCCCGACCCCGCAGCAT
This sequence comes from Amazona ochrocephala, assembly GCA_039720435.1. Taxonomy (NCBI): domain Eukaryota; kingdom Metazoa; phylum Chordata; class Aves; order Psittaciformes; family Psittacidae; genus Amazona; species Amazona ochrocephala. The sequence goes on along the minus strand of CM077886.1, from coordinate 834,767 downwards.
CCCCCACCACGCTTCAGACCATCATCTCCCCTTCCTCTCCGCCCCATGGAGCCTTCCTGGCACCGGAGGCACCATTCACATCCAGGAGCTGCCTTCAGAGGTGTGGGGTGGGAAGGGGAAACACAGAGGACATTAACGAGCCTGAAGAATCCCAGCCTGGTTTCTGTTGGAAGGGACCTTACAGCTCACCCAGAGCCACGGGGAGGGGCACCTTCCACTAGAGCAGGCTGCTCCAAGCCCTGTCCAACCTGGCCTTGAACACTGCCAGGGATGGGGCACATCTGACCCAAGCATCCGGTAATGCTCATAGCCTGGCTATGAGGGATGTACAAAACTACCTCTTTTTGCCTCCCCTCTCCAGTTTGGGTGAAATAGCGCTGGTTTTCACACTACATCTTCCTCTCATGTCTCTTTTGGGTTGCTGCTTCAAGACCAAAATGGGGAACAAAGTGTGTGGCCAACCTGTCAGAAAAGCCCTCACTGGCTTTTCCTGATACTCACAATCGTGATCCTCCTGAAAGACAACTCATGGGATTCAGCCCAGTTCAAGCGCCTCCAGCATCACAAAGCACCAGGTCTTGTGCTCCCACTGAAATCCATGAGGACAGCAGTGAGGAATCCAGGGTTTTGGCCAGCTGGGAGGGCAAAGAGAGGCCAAAGCCATAGGAGAATTGAGGACAGAAAGAATTAAGCACAGTTGTGAGAACATAGAGAGGGGTGAGCATTCCTGGTGGGAAGCCAGGCTCACAAAGAAGAGCAGATCCAACCACTGCCTGATCCCAGAGATGAATTAATAGCCAAGATACTGTTAGTGCAGCAGGATTTTCCTCTTTGTGATTTCTTGACCATTAGCAGTTTTCCATAAGGAGTTTATTTGGGATACAAATGGGTCTCTGATTCACACACTTGGAAGGAGCCAGATAATCCAATACCTAAAGAGGTGATAAGAAACCTGGAGAGGGGCTTTGGACAAGGGATGCAGGGACAGGACAAGGGGAATGGCTTTAATCTGCCAGAGGGGGGATGGAGATGGGATCTCAGGAAGAAATTCTTCCCTGTGAGGGTGGTAAGGAAGTGGGATGGGTTGAATGGATGTTTGAATGCCCCATCCCTGCAGTGTTCAAGGCCAGGTTGGACACAGGGGCTTGGAGCAAGCTGCTCTGTGGAAGGTGTCCCTGCCTGCGGCAGGGGTTGGAGCTGGAGGCGCTTTAAGGTCCCTTCCAACCCAACCCAATGATTCTAATCCACAACGTCCCCAGGATGCGGGCACTTGAAGGAATTAAGAGCACACTGAACATGCAGAGGTGATAGAGAAGGTGCTGCCCTGGGGCAGGGCATGCTGGGAAGGCAGGAGCAGACACCAGTGATGCTCAACAGGATCTCACGTTTATTACTGAGAAGTGATTAATGGTGAAAAGAAAGGCAATGCCCATTCCTCAGCGGCTCAACAAGAAACTGAAGGAACAGATTCACTACACAGTTTACAATAGTTCTTGTTTTCGTGTGTTCAAAATTCATCTTCCTGTAACCAAAATGTGTTTTTACCACTGGTCTCAGCTTCCAAAACTCAAAGTAATCCAGACTCCATGTGTATAATGCACAAGAACATCGCTGAGGACTCCTAGGGCTTGACTTTGGAGTAACAAAGGAGAAAATGAACCACCTTTAAGACACAATCTTGTGGACAATTGCTCTTCTATTCTTCTTAGGCCAAACCCCTGACTTCCTCCTTGGATTCCTCCTCTTCCAGGCCATAGGATGGGGAGGCAGAGGGGGGAAGAAAGAACCAACGTTATTCCACTTGCAGCGGCAGATGTTCCAAGTGGTGTCCCAAGTGCAAATGGCAGAACCAGGGGAAGGAGGCATAAAGGGGTGGAAGGGAAGCGTTGGGGCTTAAAAATGAGAGGAAACCAAAAGGCAGATGCCACTTGTGGGCCTCAAAAACCCCAAAAGAACATAGGAAAAAGACAAAACCCAAAGCGGCTGCTGGGAAATCACAACCAAAGCCAAAAAAAAGGGACAGGATTTTACCTCTACTCTACCTAGAAGGGATTTTTTTTGTCCTTTTTGTGGTTTTTAAGTCCTATGTCTGGCAAAATTCCAATCCTTTTTCCTTTTCAATTGAAAGATTGGAAAAGGTCTCTTTGAAGTCAATGAAATTAAGACAAACCAAAGAAGTCCTAATTCTTTCTGGGCTCTGTTTTGCTCATTCTCTCTCGGGCAGGTAGCTGGGATGCAATCTCTGCTGCAGTCTCTGGGGGGAGGCAATGGCCTTTTACTTCACCCGGCCTTGGCGTTCCTGTAAAAGGAAAGCACACGTTAGACAAGAGCAGTCGGAATTCCCTGTTTGCACACGGCATCGTTGTGACACATGGATCTGGATCCTAACTGTAACCCACACCACCAAAGCCCAAGAATCATGGAACTGTTTGGGTTGGAGGGCACCATAAAGCTCATGCAGTTCCACGGGCAGGGATACCTTCTACTAGAGCAGGTTGCCCCAGGCCCAATCCAACCTGTCCTTGAACACTGCCAGGGATGGAGCATCCTCCTCTGGAGGAAGAGGATGTTTCTATGCAGAGGAGGTTCCTTCCACCCCCTCTGTAGTCATCCCCATCTCTCCAGATGAACCTTAGCACCAAGAGGCAACACAGCACCGCATACACCCAGGAAGGGCTGTGACATCCTCTCCTGTGCCAAGGTCTCTTCTGGTTTAACAGAGCAGCTTCGCACAGAAGTGTGTCCACATTACCCCAAAGGCTTAAGAGATGCAGCCAGCCTGCATTCAAAAGTGCCATTTTCAGCTGAATCAATACCACCTTCCCCAGCCCCAAGAGATGCCAAGTCCATCCCACCTCCACAGCAAAGCAACACAGGAGGTGCCTCTGGCAGAATGAGATGTGGGTTCTCCCTTTGACTCCTCAGAAGGGACACCGATGGAGCTCAGAGTGGTTGCTCCAGGTCAGGATGCTGCCCCAAGCCACGTTAACCTGGCGAGCAGAGGCACCTTCCCCTCCAGAAGCACGCAGGTTGCTCAAAGGAACAGTGTCCTCTGGCACCACTAAACCCAGGGAGAGCTCATCTCCAGGAAGCTTCTGTCCTGGGCTAACAGCATGGATAGCTGTGTACTGTTAGAAACCATGCCAAGAAGGTTGCTAAGAATAGATGCCTTGCATCCAGCTTGAAGGATGGATGCTCATCCACGCCAGGCTTCAGCTCCGTCCTCTGCATGAGCCCTGTGTGATACCAGGTACAGATGGGCAGCTTCTGAGGAGAGGGGTAGATGAAAGCACACATCTCTTCAAGAATATGTGCCCCACATATGGACAATGAAGTCGACTCTTCTCCACTAAATCTGCCTGAATCTGTTGCCCAAATCACTGCACAAGAGCAAAACCAAAGGGCAAAGGTGGAAGCAAAGCTGGTCTTGAATATGAAGGAAAACAAGAAGGAAGGAAACCAGAAGGAAGATGCCAAGTCCTGCTCCTCCCCTGCTGCCTGGCTCAGCCCCTTCCGTTCGCCAAGGCCAGATGGCAACGTGACCCATTCCTGCTGCCACTCCAACTGCCTCTGTCTTCCCAAGGAAAACATTGGATGAGCCACGGTCAGGTTCAACCACTCCCTTTCTGACCATGTCCTGGTGTCCTGGGCTGGCTGCAGATGGTGGCTGAGGGTCCCACTGTGCACATCACCCCATAGCTGAGCAGATGGACCCCGATTACTCACTTCTTGCTGGGAAGGTGAAGGCGTCACCTTCAGAAGATGTTAGAGCAGATGGCCCCATGCTAAAGAGGGGATCACATTGAATGCCTTTGCTTCAGGGTGGATCATAGCCCAGTTTTTATCAACCCAGTGTGCTGTTTAGAACCTCCTGCTCTTCAAGCTTGCCCCACAACTACTGCTCCCGTCCATCATGGCTGCAAACAGCATCCTCAGGAGCTTGCTGGCTTCCTGTCTCCTCCATGGAAAGGGTGATAACCAGGGCCTGAAGGACTTTCACACTGCCTCATCTCCCCAGCACAACTGCTACACATCCCATGGACACATCCTGGCTCCTGGGGTGTTGGGGAGTAACAGGTGAGCACCCAAATCATAGCACAGAAGCCAACAGATCTACAAGAACACACAGCAAAGCTCAGTGATGATGCAAATGTTTGTTCTTCCTGGCTCACAGAATGATTTGGGTTGGAAGAGACCTTAAAGCTCCTCCAGCTCCAACCCCTGCCACGGGCAGGGACACCTTCCACAGAGCAGCTTGCTCCAAGCCCCTGTGTCCAACCTGGCCTTGAGCACTGCCAGGGATGGGGCAGCCACAGCTTCTCTGGGCACCCTGTGCCAGCGCCTCAGCACCCTCACAGGGAAGAGCTTCTGCCCAAGAGCTCACCTCAGTCTCCTCTCTTTCAGCCTGAAGCCATTATACTCATCGCCCTGAAACCATGGGCTGTGGGGCGATGGAACCTACAGCTCGAGGACAGCCCAGGAGAGGGCAGAGCAGCATCCGCATGCACTCATTGGGCTTTGCTCTGGTATCTAGTCCCTGGAGAGCAAAGAGATTCCATCAGGAAGTGTCTGGCTTTGTTTTCATTAGACCTGAGCCATGTCTTATTGATCCACATGGGAGGAGCAGCTCAGACTGTTTCCATCTATTAAAGCTCTCCTGCCACTCGTTACCACAGTCCCTGGGGGCTCCATGTCCCATGCCAGGTCCTGATTACCAACTGAAGGAGGTGGTGAAGGCAGATGAGAGATTAAGTCATCTCCTTACACTGCCAACAACAACAGAAGGTCCATAAGGTTGGACCCAGAAAGATGACAAGAGGCGATAAAGCTGTTCAGAGGCTCTTACCTTGGTTAACAACCAACACTGAACCTCAGCACTCCTTGGGCAAAGGTAAGGATCTTATTGCCACTCTCCAGAGGGGGAAATAGGTGCTTATCATCAAAGGGAGGGTCTGGAGAAGAACCAAGAGCTGTGCAGCAGATCAGCATGGTTTATTTGGACCTGTCTGACCAGCCTGAAGACATCCATACAGCCAGGAAGCAACCTCAGCTTCAAAGTGAAAGGGTCCTAAAGCAAAAGGCATCACTCCCCCACAAAGGAACAGCATGAGATCACGCCACTGGAATCCAGTCTATGCTCCCAGCATCATTCTCCAAAGGGCTGAGACAGCCAGTAAGCAAACCCTGGCCTCAAGACACACACACACACTCTTGCTCATCACAGCCCTTGCTCAACAGCCCCACTTGCCCACAGTAAGATATTTGGCTGCTGGAATTCTCCTCCCAGTGCCACTGCCTGTCACACACGGGGTGTGTGCCTGCACTGCAGCAAAGCAGCACAGATTCCCATGTGCCCATGTCTCCAAGGCCTCAGAGATGAGGAGTCAGGGAAGCCCATTGCCTCAGCTGTGCCCAGACACAGCACAAGTGATGGATGGTGCATCTCGTTCTATGCTCATGACAAAGAGCCCCGAGTCCTCACTTGGGATTTACAGCCCCAACCTGAGGTGTTCCCATTGTCAGCCTTCAAAAGCCAGCAGAGTTAAGGGAGGGAAGCTCCATCCCTGCCTGTCTCACCTAGGAAAGGGGACGAAAATCAGTGATGTGGTTATGCTCGGACACCTTCATCCTACCTCCCAGACACGTAACAGAGCTCACCCCAACAATGAAGGCAGGAGCTACACACAAAAGTGACTTTGTTAGAGCAGGAAAGACCTTTTGGTTTAAGGACCAAAACCAACTGGGAGGAAAGCCCAACATCCACCGAACCCCACAAGGGGCCAACTCACATCCCTGAGCCAAGCACTTGATCACATGAAGAAACATGTATAATTACCCTCCCACAGACAGAGCCAGGTCCCACAGGGCAAAACTCATGCAGGGAGCAGAAATCCTTCATGCTACAACAAACACACATACACCCAATATTGTATGTCCTGAAAGGACAAGAGGAGATGAATTTGCCTGAGCCATCAGCTTGGTTAAGGCCAATACTGTGAGGGCCTAGCTGACTGCATCAGTACCAGCAGGGTGGCACTGCTTTGTGGCAGGAGGCCAGCACTTGGTGCCACACGGCACTGGGTCATGACCTAGAAGCCAGAAGATGGTACAACCAGCACCAGGTACAATCAAAACCATTCAGGCAAATGAGGGGACTCCACTAACTGCAGTGAAAATGCCTGCAGGGCATAGAACAAGCAGCTTGCTAAATGAGTACCTGTCACATAGCACTTCACATGAGACAGAGGAGAAGAAAGCATCTTCTTTCAGCTCCAAAACTGCTGCAAACCCTCTACACAGAGGCAGTTTCAAGCACGGAAGAACAATTCTTAAAGAGAGACATTAATCTGAAGTCACAGAATCACAGAATGGTTTGGGTTGGAAGGAACGTTAAAGCTCCTCCAGTTCCAAGGGCAGGGACACCTTCCATAGAGCAGGGTGCTCCAAGCCCCTGTGTCTAACCTGGCCTTGAACACTGACAGGGATGGGGCAGCCACAGCTTCTCTGTACCAGCGCCTCAGCACCTTCAGTATGCTCAGAATGAAGGCAATTAACATACCCAGAAGGATCATCTCAGTGTACTCCCAGCTGGAGCTGAACTCACCCAGCCAAGGTGAAGATGACCTGGCTGAGAAGGGACACCAAGTGTTGCCCATGCCAAATGAATAAGGAATCAGCTCCTAAGGCCAGGACGTGACATAAACTTCCCCTGCTTAACCAAAGCTAGAACACAACCCAAACCATGCAAGGATGCTGTAAAAGGCTTTGGAGTGCTGGCTTAAAACTGTCATAAGCATAAAGAAGTCCTTCTGTCGAACAGGCTGTACCGAACTCCAAGGAGCAGTTTGGTTTCTGCTTCCTCTATTGCTGTGCAAATCCATGAGCATGGACACAGATGCAGAGGATTGAAAAGGCCTGGAAAGAAATGGAAAGGAATTGGGTGCACTGCAGTGGAAGGTATTTGAAGCAAGGGAATTCTGCCCTGGTGCATCCATCAAACTGCACTGTGGGCAAGATTTGGAGCAGGAAAAGGCAAATGACCTTAGTTGGGAGCATCGGATGAAAGGAGCTGGGAGAGTAAGCAGAATTCCTTTGCTGTCACAGGGAATGCCTGGCTTTGCCTGGATGTGCAAAGTTCAGGAAGCCAGGCTTGTAAGCAGAACCACTGGCCTGGTGGACATGGTAAAGCCAAAGCAAAGGCAGCACAAACCAGGATGACCGTAACAGCAGAACAGCACCAGTTCATCCTGCAGGGAAGATGCTCTCCCCTCCCCTCTGAGGTTGCAAATGAGGAAGATAACAAATAGAGAGCCTTGCAAAACACACCCCAAAGCATCCATTCTTTACAGCAAGTGGGAAGTAGTCTGACACCTCCAAACAGGCTCCTAAAACACCACTTAGTGTGCCCTTAAGTTCTCTTTCCTACGGGGAGCAGTGACATTTGCCACTATGAATACTCCCCTTCAAGCAGCAGATGGTGGCAGCATAGACACAAAGCAGCTCCTGTTTGGGAACAGCAGCTCCAATCTGGGAATTCAATCTTTCCTGGGATACCCCAGCATGGGAACACCCACAACCCCCCTTCCCCATCCTGCACAGCTCATCCTGATTCAAGTCCCAGTGGAGAATAGCTTGAATCAAGGGCAAACCTGAGAGCAGAGCGCTCCAAGCTGAGAAGGGACAGAGCAGGGTTTGTTTTCATGGGATATGCTTCCTAAAATGCCTTGAAGCTACAAGGAGCCAAATATCCCAATCCATGGCAGAACGTATCTCCATTAACTTCCTTTAGAGTTCACACGTATTGCTTTTCCACAACACACAAGCTGTGAACCTTGCACGTGGAAGCGATCCTGATCCCAGATGGTCACTGCACCATTCCCAGAAATCCAAGTGCATTACTACTGGCTGGGAATGTTGGTGGTGGTTATTTTGGGCTTCTTAAAGATCAAGCCATTCTTACAGGCAACAAGCTAGTGATGTGCTCTATCAGGAAAGCTGCTGTTACGGGTTTCAAGGACTCTTAAACTACTCCAGGTAGGATCACACTGGGAGTCACCTTCAGCATTTGGGATCAGGAGAACATCCAACCTTTTTAAACACTGGATAAGCAGAGCAAAGCAGAACATTCCAAAGAGATGGAGAGCAGCCTCTGAGGCCAGGATGGACAGAGGCAACAGAAAAGGATGAACCCAGAGCACGAGTTCAGTGTTTTCCATCCTGACCTGTCCATTTCAGCTCCAAGGAATGAAGAACATGAACATCCTTCCCCAAAGCCTGGTGGCAGAGCCAAAGAGCTGGTAGCAGTGGCAGCACCTGCCTTTAAGGCAGGTGATGACCTGAGATGCTCCAAGGGAGATATTGCAATCAAGTGAGTAAACAGTCACACACCAAGGGGTTATGTACCATATTCCCTCCTTGCCTGGGGATTCCAGAGATGGATGACTAAGTTTCCTTCCAAAGAACACTGCTGCTGCACTGTGCCACACTGGAATCCAGATCACTTAGAAAGCAGGCACTGAATGCCCATCATTCTGCCCCCAAGATACTAGCACGTCCCCAGGAGACACTGAAGGAGAAGAACCCTTCAAAATGCAATAGGGAAGTTGATGAAGGTGGTTTGCAGTGCTAATACAATTGCTAAGCCACGATTTTAATATCCCGCTGATGTTCAGGCATCACAACTTGCAAAGGCAGCAGCTTTCCAGCAGAAGAGACCATTGATCTGTCCACTTTCTGCCCTGCCCACTCTGCTGCTCCTCCTTCTGCTCACTACCTGATCCCATTTACCCAGGATTAACTCTTCCCATCCATCCATCCATCAGCAATATCATCTCTTTCATTCTCCCACCATGCCAAGGTCTGCCTAAAGTCAGACCTGGAGCACGTGAGAAGCCCTGCTTCCCAAGATGTCCTGCACACAACTACACCTCTGATGGCATTCCAAACCTTAGTAAAAGGGATATCACCACTTGAGGACAGGCTGGATACCAAAGTGGAACAATTTAGGGATGTGAAAACATACAAAATATCCAGGTTCTCACAAAAAGCAAGTTGACAGCCTGCAATGGATTCCTTCCTCCCTTACATCCTTGCTTCAAGTGCTGGAAGTGGCAGGTGACTGGGTACAGAATGGGATCACCTGAGTGTATGGGCAAACCGGCAGAAAGCTGCGCTCACACGGAATGGGTTGGGATGAAGGGACCTCAAAGCTCACCCAGTTCCAACCCCCTGCCACGGGCAGGGACACCTTCCACTAGAGCAGCTTGCTCCAAGCCTGTGTCCAACCTGGCTTTGAACACTGCCAGGGATGAGGCAGCCACAGCTCCTCTGTTCAACCCATTCCAGTGTTCCAGCACCCTCATAGGGAAGAATTCCTTCCCAAGATCCCATCTCCATCTCCCCTCTGGCAGGTTAAAGCCATTCCCCCTTGTCCGGTCCCTACATCCCTTGCTCAAAGTCCCTCTCCCGTTTTTCTTATAGCACCCTCAGGTATTGCTAATGCTCATTTGTAATGACTGTTTTGATCAAATATAAGCCAGACTCCAGTGATGGGGAGGTTCACCAAGAGGGGACCAACACCAGCAAAACTCATGCCGAATAGCAATCCTCCTGCTGATGACGCAATGACAGCAGGCTTGGAGCTGATGGTCAAGCCAGTGCTGCTGCGAGCTTCAGACACCAGCTTCAGACCCAGCCAAGCTCTGCCAGGAGGAGCAGAACCACCACTGGCACTTACCAGAGAGAGGAGAAGCAGTCACAGACCTGAGCTGCAGCTAGGGAAATGCAGGTTGGGCATCAGACAAAGCCTTCCAAGAGGAAGGGTAATGAAGCATAGGAATAGATTGCCTGGAGAGGGACAGGAACTGTGCTCCTGAAGGCTTTCCAAGTGGTGGGAAGCATCTGTGACACTGACTCCACAGTGAACAGGGGATGGATTAAGTGGCCGTTTCCTAACAGCTCCCCACATCCTCACCCCCAATATCTCCTCCTTCAAACTGTTCCCATCCAGGAGCTTACAATAGCACAGGAATACAGTGTGTGTAGAATCCAGCACTAAGGAGATTAAGAGCAACCAAAGGGCAGTGGACTGCAGGCAGGGCCTGCATAAGCCTCCTCGCACTGCTCTGCCCTAGCACCCATTCCCACCCCAAAAGGCTGGGGTAGCAGCTTCCATGAGGCACAGGGATGCCCGCCAAGCTTGTTGACAAGCCCCTGCCTTTACAGCCTGGGTTTAGGCCAGAGACAGACACACAACGTTACCTTCTTAACATTTTCCTCCTCCTCCTGCCGTTTCTCATAGTGTGAGAAGTCATCGAAGATGGAGGTGGTGTGCTTGTAGGTGGCAATGATTTTCAACACCTGCTTAGCCTTTTCCAGAGGCACCTCCTGAGTGTCCCTGGAGTTGGTCACTGGTTTGTTCTCGTTGTTCTCTAGGCGGATGTGCCGCAGTTGGCTGTTGGGAACGTCCTTCACAAAAATCCACCTGACATCAAAGCGTCCCTTCCACTTGTCCTGGGACCACACACCCGCACACGTGTTGTAGTCCACAGCAGATTTCATCTCTGCTACTCCGCAGAAGTGACCACTACCATTGACACTGAAGAGTAAGTACACGGGGCCCTTCCCGTTGAGGGAGCGATAGGCAGCATCCAGTCTCTTGTTGCCGTGCTCCGTGCTGCACCAGATGTTGTATTTAATGGAGCGGTGGATATCGTCCTCCGAGTAACTCTTAATGATGAACACCCGGCCGTGTTTCGGGTTCCAGTCAAAATCCTTGGGGTTGTAGTTGTTGATGGACCTCAACTTCTCCAAAACGGGGTGAGGTTCCAAAGGAGCAGAACCAGCCGTGGCCTGAGCCTGCCCCACACCGTTACCGTCCACCCCGTTCTGACCAAAGCCACTGCCCCGGTTCCGAGGGGCAACCCAGCGGGTGGGCTGAGCCGCCGGCACCGGCACCGCCAGCTGAGGCTGCGGCACGGGCAGGGGCTGGGCCTGCTGCCCACTGCAGGCAGGTGCCACGGGGGGGCTGGGGGTGATCTGCTGCCCCCCAGGCTGGGGGGAGGCCTGGGCTGGCTGCTGAGCCATGTTCGGCACTAAGGCTTGAGCCGGGGCTTTTGCCACCGAGCCTTTGTTATCCCAAGTCCCAATATCCATGTTGTGTTTTATTGGAGGTGGTGGGAGGCTTGAGCCAGCAATGCCGTTCTTGGTCTTCAGCTTGGGCTGCTGCTTAGCTGGCTTGCTGGCTATGTCAGCCCAGGAGGTTGGCTTTGGAGGAGCAATAGTAGCTGGAGGCAAAGCGTTGGATGCCACGATATTACTGGCGATAGATCCACTCCCAACAGCGGAGCCAACGACTTTGGGAACGCTGCTGGCAATGTCGGTGCTGCCCAGCTTCAGAGCTGCCATCCCCTGGTCGATGGTGTTCATGCCAGGAGCCTTGTTGAGAGGCTCATTAGCAAAAGCTGACTGCCCATCGATCATGGCCCCCCCCAGCGAGCTCGGGGCATAGGCGTAATTGCTGCTATAGCCAGAACTTTGAGTGGATTGTCCCTGAGAACTGTTATTCCCCCAAGCAGAAAAGTCAATCCCACTTGGAAAGAAGTTAAAGCCGTGCTGCCCAAGAAAGGGAGTGCTGCCAAGAGCCCCTGGCTGCCCAAACATTGCATCTGGGAGGAAGTGGGGCTCGCCATTGCTCAGCTGTCCGTACGAGGTTAGGTAGGGCATGGGTGGATCACCCCCTGTAGACCAGGCAGCTTCGCCTAAGGAGTAGGAGAATCCGATGGAAGGACTGTAGTAGTTAGGTAAGTAGGAATCTGACATTGCAGTGTAGGCATTATTCTGGAAAGGAAAAAGAAACATCATACAGCAAACAACAAGCACTGAATGCTTAGAATTGAGTTGAAGAAACATGAACAAAAATCAGCTTGGACTTCTTGTGCCCCACCTCTGCCTACCTTAGGGCCTGGCCTTGAAGTACCTCCTGTGTTAGAAGTGCTCTACAAACTGTTTCACTGCCCAAAAAGCTAACACACAAAGGCTCAACAAGCTTCCCACTGCTGAGATGGAAGTGCTCTGCGCTCCTGGCTCCATGATCTTACAGGTCTTTTCCAACCCAAATGATTCAACGTGGGATATGGACACAGAGCTCAAGCAATAAACCCAGTATCTTACCCAGCATCCAAATACTAGTTTCTACTTCTCGTAGCTACTACCAAAGAGGGCTTTTCTTGCCTGTGCAGCGCACTTATCGGCCTTTATTCTGGTGTTTGAGGGAAGGTTTGGGACAAGGATGCAGATACAAGTGGAATATGGAGGGAAAAGGTGCAGTAGGAGCATGCTGCCAAAGCAAGGATTGTGCCTAATAACCTGTGACCCATGAATACAGCTTTACCCCCACACCTTAAAGTTTCAGAGCTCCTAATATCCCAAGAACTTGCAAACAAACAGGGATTTCAACAGACTGCTCCGGTGTTGTAGGCACAAACACCTGGGAATGGGGAGGAATCAATAGGGTTTCACAAGGAAGACAGTGACAGCAGCAGCACAAGCACACAGGCTTCAGATCCAGAGACTGAAGGGGAAAGAGCTGCTCCATGCCTTGATCTCCTTTTTAACACCCAAACAGCCTTGAGGTTAGGAAACCAAATGCCTCATTTTACAATGAGGGAACTCTCAGCCATCACAAAGATTTGCTTCCATGAAACCCATGTGTCATGGGTTTCCCTCCAGGGAGCACTTACGGCCATGATAATGGCCATTCCTATCCCAGAACTTGGAGCTGGGAGCAGCCAGCTCAGCGCAGAGGAGATGAGAGGCAGGTTCAGCGCCCAGTTAAAAGCTCAGCTCACAGCAGGCACTGCTCCAGTTCTCTTTGAGTCATGCTTTCACGTGCCAAGCACAGCTCCTTGTCCTATTGCTACAGCCCCTGATGAAGAGCCTCTCCCCAGCATCCTTGTAGCCCCCTTCAGACACTGGAAGGCTGCTCTGAGGTCTCCACGCAGCTTCTCTTCTCCAGGCTGCACAGCTCCAATGTTCTCAGCCTGTCTCCATACGGGAGGTGCTCCAGGCCCTGATCATCCTCATGGCCTTCTCTGGGCTTGCTCCAACAGCTCCATGTCCTTTTAATGCTGAGGACATCAGAACTGCAGACAGTGCACCAAGTAAGGTCTCACAAGAGCAAAAGGAAATGAAGGGAAAGCAACTGGTTTAGGGCTAACCCAGCCCTGACTTCACAACAAAGAACAGGAATTATTTCATGTGCCAGAGACAAGGTTGGTTTGGTCACAAAACACACCAAAAAGCTTTCTATGGTACCTGAATGCACCAAAACTCAAGAGAGACTCTCTCCACATCTTCTGTTCTCCCAAAGAAGGGGTTCCAAAAGCAAGTTAACAGCAAACTCCACCTGATCCAGAGCACAGCTTTACTAAGCAAGGATCTCAGACCTGTTAAACCCAAACTAATGGCCAATCTTTAGGGCTCAATTGACCCAAAAGCACAACTACTGATCCTGACTCATGTGTAACAAGCAAAGTCTCTTCATAAGACAACTCCTCAAGTCAAGGCCAGGTTGCAGCAACATGCTCTAGTGAAAAGTGTCCCTGCCCACAGCAGGGGGTTGGAGACGGATGAGCTTTAAGGTCCCTTCCAACACAAACCAGGCTGGGATTCTATGGTTCAGTTATACGAGTAACAATATACTCCCTTGGAAATTCACTTTAATGACCACAAACACATTGGCCCATAGCTAAACCCCAAGGCCAGCAGGCAGAGTAGCCGCTTCCTCTCCACAGGCTTCTCCCTCAAAGCTTATCAGTGTCAGATTAAACCCCTTCCCCTTCTTAGGAAAGGTTTAGAGGCGACAGGTTTAAATTCATGAGGTGTTTTAACCCAGCCTGCATCAAGCTACGACCTGTACAGTACTCACCAGCGATGCTCAGGTAAGGACGGAGCAGTGATGTTAACCAAGAGCACTGCCAGGTCACTTAAATCTCCTTAACTCATCTGAAATCAGGCTGCTGCTGCTCATTACCTGACTTGCATAGCTACCCCCTGCTATGGGACACCCCACCTCGCTCTGCTGCCCTGTAACTGACAGCTACCGCTCAGCATACCAAAAAAGCCATTCTCTCCAATGACTAAGACTCCTTAGACAGTTACTTCCTCAAATCCCCTGCTCCTCTCCATCTCAGACCCGAAGCAGACTTCTCGCTGCTGCTGAAGTTGCCTTCTCAACTGCTGACAGAGCACTCACTGTGTATCTGAGCTGCCAAATACACAGTAGCTTCATTCCCCAGCAACAGTCACACCTGGGACAGCAGCTCCAGCCAGGAAGCTTCACAAAGTCGTTACCTCCTGCTTCTGTGAGAGCAGCCTCAGGAGCTGCTCCTGTTACTTTGTGGCACTGGGCTGCACTGAACTCCTATTTCAGAGCTCCAGCTGCAAGGCGCTTTCCCATCTCCAGAAAAAGCCTCTCCAGACTGACCCTGGGGTTTTCTTCGCTGTACTCCTGAGTGTCAAAACACAGATGAGAGCAAACAGAGCACAGTGAGAGTCCCACACTGGTTTGGGTTGAAAGGACCTTAAAGATCATCCAGTTCCAAGGGCAGGGACACCTTTCACAAGAGGAGGTTGCCCCAAGCCCCTGTGTCCAACCTGGCCTTGAGCACTGCCAGCGATGGGGCAGCCACAGCTTCTCTGGGCACCCTGTGCCAGTGTTCCAGCACCCTCATAGGGAAGAGCTTGAGATAAAGTCACCCTAAAGCTCCTTTCACTGTTCACACAATGGTTTAACCTCGCTCCTGCTGTATTCCTAGAGCAGCTTCTCTGTGGGTCATGCTCCCATTATCTCCCAGGTTTTAAACCATGTTTTTACCACTGTGACACAAGCAAAAGAAAAACTGAACCTTCAGAAGTTCTTCATCATCCATACAAAATAGGGCAAAACACTTTGTTTCCAACACTGTGATCACCTCCATTCATTTTAGGAGACTGAAGTAAAACTGCACTTGGCAGGAAACACATCTTCACATGCAGAAGAAAGCCGGAACGGCAAACCCCCACCATGAAATAACAGCTAAACGGAAGTAGCTGCTTTGATTGATGGGTTGAGAAAGTGACCACACTCTCCCACCTTATTCAGGTAAATTTTGGCTTTTCCATTGAGGGAGCTGAACGCAGGGTGTTATCTGAACGAATGCTGAAGATTGTGAAGAACTGAGAGGTTCTTAATGACTATGGAAGTTCATTTCCTTAGCACGAAAGAGGGAAAACCCTTGTTGACCAGCTCCTTTTGACTAATCACAACAGGAGAGGGAAGCAAAGCCAAAGGGAATGAAGTATCTCCACCAGTCGCTTGTCCCATCTCATCAGCTGAACTCCATCTGCTCTGGGTCCCTCTCCTACGCTCAGTGAGAGAAACAAGCAAACCCCAGCTAACAGCAGAGCTGATCTTGATCCAAAATGAGAGGAAAAGGAGCTGGAAGTGCCTTTCAGGAGCTGCTCTAACTAAAAGGCCTCAAGAAGCCTATTATCCCATGTAGGGTTTTGGTGTCAAACAAGATAAGACACTTGGTCCACTTGGAGAGAGAAGAACCTTAATCACATCCTCCCAAAGCCCCTGGAACACAAGTGCAGTGCGGGAAGTGACTCTACAACAGGGGATGTGTGTGAACTCACACAGTGCAAAGACCCAGAAAGCAGCAAGGAACCAAGCTAAAACTGAAAGAGCATAAAGAGCAACAACCAAAACGCAGGAGGGAACGAAGGCCACAGCAGCAGGATTGAAAGAGCAGCTTCAAGGCAGCTACACTAACGAAGGGAGCTGAACACTGCCTGCACCCTCAAACTGCTGCTAAACTCTTTATCACTCACCCACCACAACCAAGTGCTTTCTGCATGGAGAAACGCATGGATAAAGCAGCACAGCGTGGTCAGGAAGCTGCCAAACACCCATGGAGATGGAGAAACACAGGGATGCCAACCAAACGCACGTATAAAGGAGCATACACATGGTCAGGAAACTGCCAAATACCCATGGAGATGGAGAAACACAGGGATGCCAACCAAACACATGCATAAAGCAGCATATACGTGGTCAGGAAGCTGCCAAACACCAAATGCAACCCATAGAGAAGGGGAAACACGAGGATATCAACCAAACACACATAGAAAGCATCACGTACATGGTCAGGAAGCTGCCAAACACCAAATACAACCCATGGAGATGGGGAAACACGGGGATACCAACCCAAGCCGACCCTCAGTGCCCGCTGGTACTCACCGGCCGCGCCTGGGGGCTCAGGTAGGGCTCGAAGTCATCATCATTCAACCCATCCTTCTGGTGCACGGCTCCGTTTTGCACTGGGGACCAGACGCAGCGCGTTAAGGGATGGCCCCAAAGCACGCACACTCACACTGCCCCCATCCCCACCGCCTCCCCACGCTCTCACCTTTGCTGCTTTGCCCCTTGGGTCTCTGCAGGGAAGGAGAGAACAGAGAGCGGTGAGTGCCGGCTCCGCGCACAATGGAGCCGCGGTCCTGAGGGGAAGGGGAAGGGGGGGAAGGCCGCGGCCCTGCGCTAGGCCGCAAAGCCGCGGGCTCGCCTAGCGGGCCCGGCGCGGCTCACTACCTGCTCCAGGAGGCTGCTGGCCGACATGGCTCCGCGGCGGGGCGGGGCGGCGGCGGCGGCTTTGTCCGGGCTCGGTACCGACGGAGCTGGCTTTGAGGCTGGCTTTGGCGGACTACGCGGCGTGGAACCCCCGCGGCGGGTGTCGACGCTCTAGACCGCCGCCCACCCCCTGTCTCGTCTGCTCCGGCCCCAGCCGTGCCTATGGGCCCCGCCGCACGCGCTCCCCGCGCTCCCAGGCACAATGGCGGGGGGGGGTGGGGGAGGAAGGGGGAGCGGCGCGGTGTATGGCGGGATGGAGGAGGACTGAAGTGAGCAGCGC
Organism: Amazona ochrocephala; assembly: GCA_039720435.1. Classification (NCBI taxonomy): domain Eukaryota; kingdom Metazoa; phylum Chordata; class Aves; order Psittaciformes; family Psittacidae; genus Amazona; species Amazona ochrocephala. The sequence goes on along the minus strand of CM077886.1, from coordinate 817,818 downwards.
CCCCTCTCTGCTCTTGGGCGCGTAGGGGGTGCGGCGTGTGAGGTCGCTCTTAAAGGGCCAGGCACCCATATTGACTGCACCCCCCCAAGCCCTGCTCTGTTACACCCCCATATTATAGGACCCATCCCCATGCTCTGGGAACCATGGCATACCCAAAAGGAAGATGGGTAGAAGCAAAGCCAAGAGTAGGGAACAGGGAAGAGCCTGCCGTATGTGTGGAATGGCAAGTGGGGTCCCCAGAAGGACTTTGTCCCCCCCTAATCAAAGGAGGAGAATGGAGTGAAGGCAGTTGGATATGGTGGTGGTGGATCCCTGATCCCAAATGCATGAGACCAGCTCCTGCAGATCTCCTTCCATGGGTAGCATCACCCCAAAGCTGCAGGCAGAGGGTCCCCATCCTGCTCTGAGGGGCTGGAGCCGGCTCCCCCCTTCACCTACTCCTGCACAAACCACTCAAACCTGGGTCCAGTTTTCCAGTTTTCCTTTTTAATCCAAAAAAATAGGCAAACACATCTTCCTTCCAACCTCCCCCCCCGCCTATGGTGTGTTCTTTAACAGTTCCAGGCAAGCAGCTCCCCCTCCTTCAGCCTTCCCAAACCTCTTTCCCCTCTTCCCACCATGGCAGAACCCAAAGGGATCCTGGCCTAGAGCAAAATCCACCTAAAGCAGAGGGAAAACCCCGTTATTCCAGCCCTGTGCTGGTTCTAATCCTGTGCAGGGATTATAGGAAGGAAAAGAAAGGAAAAAGCCCAAATGAAACCCACCCAACAAGTAGCGACAAGCACAGAGCAGCCCCACCACACAGTGTAAATGAGAGCTGTCCCGATCCGGAGCCTAGCGTTCCTGGGATAGCGACAGCACAACATGCTTTGTACATCCCATAATGTCCCTGTGGCGAGGAGCAGCAAAGGGAAAAGGGGAATTGGAGGGGTTTAAGCTTGAGTTGATCGATTGAGCCTTGATGCAAAAGGCTGGAGGGATGGTGGTGAGCGGCACCAAGGGAAAGGGATGAGGGGAAAAGTGCTGCGGGATTGGGATCCAGGGAGCCAGACCGAAGGTCCTGGGGCTTTGCAGCTGGGAAATGTGGACAAGGATCATAGACTAATGACAGGAAAGAGCAAACAAATCCAAACCAATGGAGCTATAAACCCAACCTGTGTGGAGGGGAGGGTGAGGACAGTGACACCAGAGCCACCGCCACCCCCCCCCCCGCGAGCATGGATAATAACATTAATAATAATATAATAATAATAATAACAATAAAAAATTCCCAGTTGAGGTGAGAGTGATGAGTCCGAGAGAATCCCCTTCCCGGGGGGAAAACTCCAAATGAGGTACCTGGTCCACCCCAAAGCTGTGTCCCCTTCCACAGTCACACCAAGGCTTGGTGACCCTCTGGGCCCAGGGTCCAGTTCCTCCCAGCTGGGTGGGTGAGCAGGGATCCAGTCTCTTCAGGACCCTGCAAACAGGGGGTGGTGTTCAGTGCTCCACAGAGCCAGGTCTCCTCTGTTCCTCCAGCTTTTTGTGTGTTTAACCCCCCCCAAATTAGAGCTATCTCTATTCTATACAGGACAATGAAACAGCCATGGAAACAAATGGGGTGGCTGGAAAAGATGCTTCACCAAAGAAAGCTTGAAACGAAACCAAATTCCCCAACTCTTTCCCCAAACTGAAGCTCATTTTCCCCCACTTTTAGTCCTCCAAGACCACAATCTCCACGTTATGGACCTGGTGCTGATGCTCTTCCCCATCTCCCACCACTTTCTCCTCAGTCCTCAGCTCCGTCTCCAGGATCACCGCTTTCCCCTCCGCCTCCTCTGCATCGGCTTCGGGATCGGGCGCCGGGTCAATCTCTATGATGGTCTGCCCATCATCCGAGGTGCCCTCCACGGCTTGGATGGTGGAGGTGAGCCCGGACTCCATGGCCACCAGCTCCACGGGGTTGACCACCGTGGCCACATTGGCCAGGGTCCCGCTGTCCTGCATGGCCGCCGAGCTGAGCAGTGCCAGGCTGGAGGACGGGTGGAGGGTGACGGTGTCAGAGGAGCTGGTCTTGGAGGAGGACACCACAGTGGCGTAGCGGAAGAGCTGGGAGCCGGAAGGCAAGGTGTGCACAGTCACCGGGCTGGAGCCTTGGCTGATGGTGGCCACCGGGATGTTCCCGACGGAGAACTGCTGTCCGACGGGCGCGATGGCGATGGGCGAGATGACGGTGAACTGGGGCTGCTGGATAGGGGTGGAAGGGCTGAGGACAGTGGCGGAGGCCGGGCGCTGCAAGCGGGGTCTCTTGGGGGGCTTGGGAGCGCTGACGGGCATCAACACCACGTTCTGGATGGTTTGGGACTTTGCCTTCTGGTCCTTGGCCAGTTTCTTCTGCTCTTCCAGCTGCCGCTCCAGGTCTGCAGAGAGAACACAACCAAGCATCACACCCCATGTTTGTGACCAGAAGTCTCCTACTCATCTCAATACTTAGCTCAAATCAAACTGCACTGAAGGAAAAGGTGACCAGACTCTTCTGAGCTGCTTTGGCAGCTGATAGGGAACAAGCAAGCATAGAATCATGGAATGGTTTGGGTTGGAAAGGACCTTAAGATCATCCAGTTCCAACCCCTGCCATGGGCAGGGACACCTCCCACTAAACCATGTCACCCAAGGCTCTGTCCAACCTGGCCTTGAGCACCGCCAGGGATGGAGCATTCACAACTTCCCTGGGTAACCCATTCCAGCGCCTCACCACCCGCACAGTAAAGAACTTCCTCCTTATACCTAACCTGAACTTCCCCTGTTTGAGTTTGAACCCATAATGCCCTGTGTCAGTTGTCTCCTCCTCCTGAGAACATGGGTATTTCTGCTCCCCCAAGCCAGACCCATCCACAAGGGAGAGTGGGTAGGAAGCAGCAGAACTGCTTCCCAAGTTTGGCTGGATGCCCTTCCCAGGATCCAGGCACTGGGGACAGGGAACAGGACTGTCTGCATCAGAAACCATCTCCCTCAACCCCTGTGTGTGCGAACACAGGGAGTCAGGAGTAACCCAGTCATCACAGTTATCCAGGGCAGTAGGGGACTGGGACATCCCAGATAAGAACAAGTCCTACAGGACACAGTGAGCAGCTCTGGGGAATCAGGTCAGGTCACTGGCTTCAGCTCAGGGAAAGCTGTGCAGGACACACGATAGCTCCAGGCCAAGGTGAGCAGGCAGCTCAGCACCAGAGCATCTCAGAGCTTCAGCACCCATTGCCTGATCTGACTTGCACCCTCAGCACCCTGCCTGGCACCACAGACTTTGGGCTGTCAAATCCCCCAAGCAACTGCTCACTGTGAGGTAAGGGAGAGGGGAAATTCCACTCAAGCCATAGGATGGAAAGGGATCAGGATGGGTTTGAAAAGAACCCAACTATGTTCCATTTGGGGGTTATACGGAAGGAAGTCAGCTCCCCAGAGCAGCAGCCAGGGGAGAAGCCTTTCCCAGGCACTGACTGTACCTGCCAAAGTGTAAAGAAACTGCTCCTCTCCTTGCTCTGTCTGGTTTTTCCTGTTGTCCAGAACCTTCTTGACCGTGTCCATCAGGCCAAACGTGTGGGCAACGTTGTTCAGGACTGCAGCATCTGCAAGGGAAGTGCATGGGATAAGTGTTGAGTCCCACAAGAGATGCTTGTATGGCAGCAAAACCCTGCTGCTGCTTCACATACAACTCTCTGCTTTCAAACAAGAGCTGGCACACAAAGGCAGACCCAGCTCCCTCATCCCTCTGACATCCCAGGCCTCAATAATCCCATTCCCATGCCAAAGACCCAGAGATGTGCCACCCAAGCACCTCAAAACTGCTGCAAATGGGAGCGCCAGTTGCAATCCCAGAGATACACATGAGCTCTTCACCTCCAAACCATCCTGCCACGCATTGACAGTGGCATTGACACATCACCTTCATCGACAGCTCTGCAGTTTCTATTTGAATCCACTGACTTCAATCACTCCCAGCTCCAAAAGGCTCCCCCCGACACACAGATGTGCCAGCCCAAAGCTAACTTACGAAAGACATCAAATAATCCTGCCCAAAATGAAGGCTGGGGCTTTGTGGACGTTTTCCCAGCAAGAGGTGCCCAAAGCCTGTGCTCACAGGGCTTGAACTGGATTAGGGAACTGAGCTGAGCTCTAAATAACCCTAAAAAGAGGAGTTATTTTTAACCCAGATCACTTCCCTCCTCTGGTTCAGCCCCAAAATGAGGTTCTCTCACACAAGTGAGGGAGCAGGACCTGTTGTAGCCTGCACTGTCATGAAGAGTGTTGGAACAACTCTGGTCCAAGGGATCGACCCTTCTCACTTCATCTTTTGCCTGAGGCTGCCCTTTAAAGCATCCTTCCCCAGGGCAGAGGCTCACCACCTACCTGTCATCTGGAAAGGAGACTGCCCCAACCTCTGCTGGACGCCTCTTAGGACTTCTTCTATCTCCTTCTGGATGTTGCACACAACCTCTTCCATCAGCCCCACATCAGCTATTCCTTTCCAGAACATCAGTGTGTCCTCTGGCACAACAAGAGGAGGGAAAAAGAAGTCAAACATGAACAAGCACTTGGTGGTTTCCCCCACTTAAACCATTCAGGCAAGAGTAAGTTTGCAAGACAAGCTCTAATTTGGCCATTGGGGTGGATATGTCATGCCAACCCCCTCTACCCCCCCCAAATGAGTCCCACCCTGCCTGCAGCAGTGAGGAGATCCAGTTGGGAAACACTGGGACAAGCCAAAGGGCTGGCAGACAGCTCTGGCATTGCCTCAACTCCCCTTATTGTCAGGATTCCAGCTTCTTACAGGCCAGAAGAGGGGAAAGAAACAGCCAGGAAGCAGCCTGAGCTCACCTGAGATCTCATCCGTGTCCTTTTTCATGCCTTCCTCAGTGGCCATGGTGACAGCAGCCGTCAGAGCTGAGTTCCACTCTATGCCCTCCTCCATGCTCTCCTCTGACAGCGCGATCTGAGTGATGCTCCCTGCCAGAGAGGAGGCGTCAGCTCTCTCTGCAGCCCCTGGGGGGCCAGCCCTGGGCCCTGCTTTACTTTTCAGCCCCTCAGATGACAGGATCAGGGGCTGAGCTCCTTTATAGAAGGGAAACGGAGCTGGCTCAATCCTGTTTCTAGGTCAAATTTGGGACTAAGTCAATGTGCAGCCACTTTAGGGTTTCCTCATGGTGCTTCTCAGGAGGGTCTCAGCCCATGGATGACTTTGCCATCTCACTCACCCAGGGCCTTAGAGATGTACCTTGCCCACCTGAATGATGTGGTACAGCTGGGAGTAGTTCTTCCCCCTTAACCTCGGCAAAGAGATCACTTTCTGATCAGAAGCATGGGATTCACTGGGAATTTGCAGTTGGAATCATGCAATCCTGGACTGGTTTGTGTTGGAAGGGACCTTAAAGCTCATCCAGTTCCAACCCCTGCCACGGGCAGGGACACCTTCCACTAGAGCAGCTTGCTCCAAGCCCCTGTGTCCAACCTGGCCTTGAACACTGCCAGGGATGGTGGGACTGGGTGGGGGGTGTGAACCCGATTTGATGAGTCCAGGGAGGAAGAGGAGTGCCAGGGACACTGCCATGGCACTGAGTGGTCTCCTACCATCAGCTGATGTAGGGGTCTGCACCACGCTCTGCTGCCCCGGCACTGGTGCTCTGGCGCTGCTGATGAGGAGATCGAACTTGGTGCTTCTGCAAGTGTTGGTGCACACTTTGTCATGCTGGTAGAAGTCAATCTGCCCCGAGTCCATCATCTTCCTGTGCAGGCAGGGGGGAAGAGAAACAGGCTCAGCTCAAATCTCAGACTAAAGGGAGTATTCCACCTAGGAGTGCTATGTAGACCATGAGAACGATGGAGAATGGGAGACTCTCTGCACACAAAGTAGTGCAGCGCTTTCAAATGGCAAATACAAGCCACCCCCAGCTTCATAGGGTTCCAGTTCTGTTTCACCCCTCACAGGTCCCCCAGGTAAGGGGGGTTCTGTGCAGTGGGAGGAATGCTGGCCTCAAACCACAGACCAAGGCTCTCTGCAGGCTCCAGCCAGGTAATGTGAGGCTCCAGGAGAGCTCCTGATGCAGACAGGTGCTGCTCAGGACCTGCAGTGATGGAAGTGTGGAGCTGGACACAGTGCTCAGCAAGTGAAATACCTCAGCATGATGCCTCCGAGGCGGATGGCTCTCTTCCAGTCCTTCAGGGTGGACTTCCCAGCCAGGTGGACAAAGTGCTTTGGGCTGATCAGTTGGTCATTGAACTGCCAAGGAGACAAGCAAAGAGGGTATCACTTTGGAAGTGTGGAACGGAGCATCCAGCACAGCCATCACAAGTCATCTACCCCCCAGCTTCCACCCAGGAAGAGGAGCTGCTTCTCAAATCCCCACCAGCTCCCACCCCCTTGCCACTGCAATGCTTCTAACTCCAGATAGGATCTGGAACCATCGGCACTGGAACCACACAGCTCTACCTCAGAACAGCTCTACCTCAGAACAGCCCTGAAGGCTTTCCTAGGAAGCATGAACCAAACCATCTCCTTCTGGGAACAGGGACATTAGGGATCACGAAGGGAGACTCCCGTTCCATCAAACAGGCCAGCAACATCTGCCTGGCACAGGCATTCACTCGGGTGTCCTGTCCTGCTCCAGGAACTAAGAGAGCTCCTGTTGAGGCTCAGCAGCTCCACTGGGGACTCAGCCTTGGCTGTTCTATCGGCACTCAGAACCCAGCATGCTGCAAAGCCACTCAGTTCCAAGGCAGGGCTCATAAGGAAGTCCTGCACAGCACAAGCCCCCAGAGCCTGAGAGCAGTGAAGGAACCCACTGCAAAGCTCCCTCACCTTCACACACTTGACATTAATCCCTGGGCAGACAAACTTCTTCCAGAGCAGGATGGCTTTGCTCTCCCCGCACGTGATGGGGTAGGCGATCTCAATCTCCTCGTTTGCCTCGATGCTGCTGGGGTCTAAGGGAGGAGGAAGGGAGGAAAATGAAAGTATCCACCCAAGAGGCTCCAGTCCCACGAGGTGAGAGCTGAAAGCTCATGGGATGCACTCAGGGAACCAAAAGAAGGGCAGATCCCTGGTCAGGATCAGTCCTCTCTTGGTCTTCTCCAATCACTAACAGCAACTGCCATGTGTTTTTTCATCTAGCACCACTCCAAAGGCAGCTCATCTATCAGGACAAGGGGAGAGGTGTCAGGGAGAACAGTCCTTGTGGAAACAAAATGCCCTCAAATGGGAAGCTCAGACTTCTCTGGTCTCTCTTTAGCAGCAGGAGCAGCTATTTCCTAATACATTCTCTTCACACACCAAAAGACCCACACCCCACACAGGAAGCAGCAAAGTAGTCAAGATCTAGTGACAGCACCTAATACCAGGAGCCTTTTCCCACTCACTCCCTGGGATAGCAGGCAGCACTTGGAGCCAGTGAGCTCGGCTCTTCCAAGCGTCCAACCCCAAGTGCCAGGCTGCTCCTTCCGCACAGAGCCAGCAAGCAGAGTGTGATGCTTCACTCAGTGCAGACACAACCACCATCCTCCTCACCATCATTCCTGCCTGCCAGCAGCCAGAGTGAAATCTCGGCTCCCCTGGACCCCCTGGGAGCCCTTACCATTCATTGCAGGAGAGCCAGGAGCTCACTTCCAGGACTTTGAGACCAAGCAGTAACAGCAGACTCTTATTCCAGGCTATGCCCAGACCCTGCACCCACATCCATGCCTGGGAAACAGCATCTGCAGGGGCAGAGCCAGAAGGAAGCCCGACGAACTGGAGCCACCAGCCCTGCAGAGGAGGGGATTCTGCCCATGCCAAGCAGGAACTCACCGATCCCTTGTTCTAGCTTGTGGATGGTGTGGGTTTCGACAGCCACCACGGCAGCGCTGGCCTCGGAGCTCTCCTGGTAAATCCTGTTGGGAAAGCAGGGATCCAGGAACAAACTGGATTCAGCTTCACAGCATGGGGTTACACATTCCCTCCATTTCTTCCTTGTCTGTGCTCCAGGGAGGCGGATTCTGTTTGATCCACTTCCACAATGAGAATCCCAAGGCTTAGGACAGGCAGAGGTGCCCTGGCATCCCACCCTCCCCACTGCCAGTGCCATGAAGCAGCTCCGCAGTGGTTCTTCCTGGTGCCTTTTCCTCCCATTCTGGACATAGGCAGGAGGAAGCAGAGCAGAATGTCCCAGGATTTCCCTTCCCAGCCCAGTGTGACACTGCAGCACCAGTGATCATGCGGGAAAGAGTTGCTGCCATGCCCACATGTGGCTATTACCCAACTGGAGCATCAAATGTACATCACGACTGTTATGAGCCTGGTGGCAGCCACTTCTCTGCAGCAGCAGCCCAGCTACCCCAGAATTCCCTCCAACATCCCAGTTTTGTTGTATTTGAGAGGATTATCTTTGGGAATGCTGCCACGGATGCGTATATGGGTCTGCATATACGTCCATCAGCTGCAGTGTGGCAAAACCCCATCCTGGGCTGGAGAGCGAAGAGGGAGAGCAGGAGGATGCGTGGCCAGGGCAGCATTACCAGCACCTCTCCACTTCCCTGCTTCCACAAGTGCTTCCACATTATCCCACAGGACAACTGCAGTGCCCAGAGGCCCCGTGGCAGCGACACACACCAAAGCCTTTGGGGTCTTTCTCCCTGCACAAAACCAACACAGACCTGGAAACCACAGCACCGGTGGGTCCCTCCGGCATAGAATTCCACTGGGATCCCCCTGATCCCACCCCGTGTCTCCCAGAAGAGCGGACTCACCCTTGCTGCACCGGCTGGAGCTGCAGGATCACTTGGGTTTTGGTATCCTCCGGGTTCTCCCCTTCGTTGCTGTCACTTGGTACAACCACCACATCACCCACAGGGACGCTCACTTCGGCATTCGCCATCTCTCACATGAAGGCTGCGGTGCTGCAAGGGGGGGCAAAGCAGAAGCTGTGTGTGTGTGGTGAGAGGGATATGGTCCATGAATCCATGAAGAGCACCAGGCATTGCAGATCCAGCACCCGGTGTGCTGGGATTCCTCCTCCCCATCATCATGGGGATGTCCAACAGAGAGGCAGAGCCGCTATCCCCATCCCACCCGCACAGTGGGGTTGGGGAGAACACCACATGCTTCCCAAGGTGGGATCCAACCACCCTTGGAATACTCCGATCCCTCGCTGCCCCACAGGGTAGCCGCTATTGCCTTGGATCCAACTGCCCTTGGGATGCTCCAATCCCTCACTACTGGGATCAGCCCATGGCGGATGCTCTGCCCTCAGAGTGGAACCCTTGGATCCAACCATCCTTGGGATGGTCCGATCTCTCACTACCGGGATCAGCCCAGTGCTGATGCTCTGCCCCCAAGGTGGGATCCTTGGATCCAACCGCCCTTGGGATGCTCCGATCCCTCGCTGCCCTACGGATGAGCCGCTATTGCCTTGGTTCCAACCACCCTTGGGATGCTACCGGGATCAGCCCAGGGCGGATGCTCTGCCCCCAAAGCGGAACCCTTGGATCCAGCCGCCCTTGGGATGCTCCGATCCCTCGCTACCGGGATCAGCCCGGAGCTGCTGCTCTGCCCCACAGCGGACCCGCTATTCCCGGTGGGAGCCGCGCTCACCGGGGCTGAACTCGGTTCTGGACCCTCCCCCATAGCGCTCGGTGCCTCACTTGGTGCCACCCGCGCCTCAGCATAACCGGTACCGGGACCTCCCCCCCCGGTATCAGACTCCCCTCCCCCCCCCGGGGTCCGCTCCCCGCCCCCCCCCGGGGTGGTGCGCGGCGGGGCGGGGCGGGGCCGCCCGGGGGGGAGGGGGCGTGGCCTCCCCGTCCCCCCCCCCCCGCGCACGGCGGCGGCGGCGGCGGCGGCACGTACAGCGGCGGGCGCTGGGCGCCCCCTCCGCTCCCCCGTCCCTCCCTCCCCGCTCCGCCCCGCCGCCGCTTGACACCTCCCGGCTCCCGTAGCGCGGCGGCGCCCTTACCGTCACCGAGCGGCCGCGTCCGGGGGGGGGAGAGGAGGAGGGAAGCGGGCCCGGCAGCAACGCGCATGCGCAGCAGCCGCCGCGGCCTCAGCCGCCAGCACTTCCGGCCGCCGCCTGCCGTAAAGTGGGGGGGGAATGGCGCCGCACTGCCCTCTAATGGCCGACGGCGGGACCGCCCCCGGGACACGAATGAGGGCCGCAGGGAGGGGGGACGGGTCCGGTCACCGGAGCAGCGCACCCCGGTACCGGGCACCCATCGCACCCCCGCCGGGGTTACCGCGACCCCCGGCCGAGCGCCCGCTGTGAGGAAGTTGATTGAGAGCGCGGCGGACGAATGGCGTGGCGGGGCAGGGCGGTTGTAGCCAATGGGAGAGGCGGGGCCGGGCAGCGGCAGCCAATGGAAGCAGCGGGGCGGGGCTTCGGGGTCCCGGTGGCGGCGGAGCGGGAGGAGGAGGATGGCGCTGGCGCTGGCGCTGCTCCGCCGCTGTCTCCTGCTCGGGCCACTGGGACTGCGCACGGCCGGCGGGCAGCACGGTGAGTCCCGCTCCCACCGGCTCCCCTTCACCGGCAGGGATGGGGCGGGGGCGGGACCGGAGTGGGGGCGGGACGGGCTCCTCTCTGTGAGCGGGATGGGCTCCGCGGTACCGAGCCCACACCGGGACCCCGCGGTCCGCCCTCCACGGTACCGATACGGGATGGGCTTCTCACTGCGACCGCACCGGGATCGGACCACGGTACCAACCCGAGACTGGGACCACACCAGGACGGGGTCCCCGCCGTCCATCGCCTCCGGTCCCGGACGGGACGAGCTCCCCGCTCCATCACTCCCTGACACCCGGTACCGCGGCTCCTACCCCGGTCCCTCTGTCCCACCGTGATTCCGGGGGTTGGCTCCGTACACCCTGGAAGAGCGGGATCCCAGAGGCGGGGCTCTCGCGGGTTACAGGGGAGAAGCGGACAGCGGGCTCCGTCCCGGGGATACTGGCACCGGGAATGCTCCGAAGGGACACTCAAACAAAGGGATTTCCTCATCCCGAAAACACGTCCCCGACTCATCCGGGGTCGGCCAAAACATCGCCCCCATCGAGGGGAAACTGAGGCACGGGGCAGGACCCCGCTGTGTCCCGTACTTGTGCTATGGGAGCGGGTTCCCAGTGCATCCCAAAGGCGGTGGTGGACAAGGGGGGAGCTCTCCCGGGGGCTGGAGCGTGCTTCCCGGAGCATCGCCCTGTTGTGTCTTTCCCGCATCCTGTGGGGAGACAAACAAATCCCTGGCAAGGGCTGATCCCAGCCGCTGCGCGCCCTCATCCAGCCTGAAAAGCCACTTATCCCGTTCTTTTTGGCAGTTGGTTTTATTTTGGCGGGGTGGGGGGATGTTCCTGTGGCTTTTGTCATTCCCATCCCCTTAGTAGCATCTTTGGAGCCAAATTCCCGGGTGCGCCCGCAGCTCCCGGCTCATTTCTGCCATTCCCGCTTGGCATGTGCCAGCCGTGCACAGGATGCTTTCCTTTCCTGGGATGGGTCCCCACCAGCATGGGGGTTGCAGCCGGGGTGGGGAGGTCCATCCAAGACCCCCAACTCGAGTGCACAGACCAGGCTGTCCTGCCCAGAGCGGGCTTTCCATGCGGATCCCAATGGATCTGACATTCCTTGCTGGAAACTCCCCAAAATACCCCCAGTTTCTTTTCTTCTCCCATCTGGGAGCTGCTGTCCCGGCCACCCTGGGTCCTCCGTGCTATTGCCCCCCCCCCCCCCCACCTGATCCATCCTGCCGCTGCGCTGCTGGGGGTGGGAATTTCACCTCATCCCACATCCCTGTGCAGGGCTTGTCCACAGGATAACACCCCCCCCCCGCCCCCCGCCTGGCCCTTCCTGCATGGGCTCTGTGGAGGCACTGGCACCATCCACCTCCGGCCCCCCCTTTTTGTTATCCCTGCGGGATTTTCCCCGGCTTTGTCCCGTCTCCGGGCGACGGCAATGGGAGCCAAGGCAGGGGCAAAGCCCTTTTCTTGCTGGGATGGTGCTGCTTGGCAGGAGCTGCGGCTCTTTGGGGCATGTGGGATGGACCCCACATCTCCCAGCCCTGCTTCCCCCTTTCCCGCATCCCAGTCCTGCCCGGAAATCCCAGTTCCGGGCACCTTCAACTCAACTTTCCAGGATATTCCGTGTCCGGGGGTGGTGATCCTGGAGAAAAGTCCCTTTTGTGGTGGATGCCGGGGGAGGAGGCAATGGGGATGCAGCTGCCCAAGGTCATCCTCAAGGATAAGGCTGGAGCCAGGGGTTCCTAGGGGCTGCTCCATGGGGGGGGATGGGGGGTATTTCCTCTCTATTCCACAATCCCAGCCTGGTTTGGGATGAAGGGACCTTAAAGCTCATCCAGTGATGCCTAGTGGATGCCTTCCACTAGAGCAGGGTGCTCCAAGCCCCTCTGTCCAGCCTGGCCTTGAACGCTGCCAGGGATGGGGCAGCCACAGCTTCTCCGTTCAACCCATTTCAGTGTCCCAGCACCCTCACAGGGAAGAATTCCTTCCTAAGGTCCCATCTCAGTCTCCCTTCTGGCAGGTTAAAGCCATCCCGTTTGTCCTGTCCCTTGTGGTATCCCCCAAATTGGGGTCCTCCTGGCCTGGGGGGTGCAGAGGAGCTGAGTCTGCACTGCATGGCTTGGGGGGAAACTGAGGCAGTGTCACCCCTGGATCCCTGTCGAACAAGAGAGGCTTTGGATGAGGAAGGGGGGGCACGCGCCCATGGGGGTAATTCCAAGATGGAAACTGAAGCAGAGAGCCCCATTCACCCCCTCCTTGGTCTCTCCATAGGGGACGGCTGTGGCCACACGCTGCTGACCCCGCAGAGCGGCACCCTCAGCTCCAGGAACTACCCGGGCACGTACCCCAACCACACAACGTGCCGCTGGCGGCTCCGGACCCCCCCCGGCACCTTCCTCCTCCTCACCTTTGGGGATGTGGACCTGGAGCCTTCGGAGCGCTGCGCCAGCAGCTCCCTGCTGCTCACTGACCCCCAGGCTGGCATCTCCTATGGTGAGGGGGGAAATTGAGGGGGGAGAGGGGAGGATATCACTTGTTAGCAAAGTGCTGGATAGGGATAACAGCGGGAAAATCAGGCTTTTTATCTGCTTTCATCATGGGGAAGGGGGGGATCTATGGAAGGGGGTATCCAAGAAGGGGAATACCCAAGGAAGGGGCTGTTGCCAAGCTGGGGTTGGGGGGGGGGGGAACCAACTGGGACCAGATGCAGGCACCAATTAATCCATTCCATCTGCCTGGTCACTGCTCAAACAAATGCTTCCCAGAGGGATTTAATGATCCGGGAGGGATTTGACAGTGCTGGGGGGGAAGTGACACTGATAGGGTGGGGAAGCAGCCCTGAGGCTTGGTGAGGGGCAGGGGACGTGATGGGGAAACGCTATGACATCCCTGCAGTGTCCCATGTCCCCTGGGCTCAACATGAGCAGGCAGGGTGAGGGTGCGGGTCTGGGTGCTGAAACGGAGGCACAGCACCGTGTCTATGGGGGCACAGGGACACAACTCCTTGTCCCCAGGGCAACGGTGCATTTGGGTGCCCCAAGCCCCCTGTAACAGACATGATGCAGAGCAGAGACACAAAGGGGGGGGGTGGGTGATGGCAGTGCAGGGATTGGGGCCTCCTGGGGGCAGAGATGTCCCTAAGGAACCGGCTAAGCCGAAGTTTAATCAGGGAGATGGAGACTGCAAATTAATGTGGATTCAATGGGAGGGGGATTTAGGAGGCAGCTTTGGTGGCACCTATGAAAGGGGAGGTGGGGACACAGCCCGGAGGATGGAGCTCCAGGGTCTGAGACCCCAATCCTCTGCCTGTCCCCAGGGCCCTACTGCAGGAACGCTGTCCCTGCCACCCCGCTCCTGGTGACCAACTCCAGTACCGTGACCGTCCTGTTCAACAGCACCAGCCACCGCTCGGGACGGGGCCTCCTCCTGTCCTATGCCACAACGCAGCACCCAGGTAGCAGGGAGCGTCCCCCAGAGACCCCCCTGGGTAGGGGTCTCATCATGTTTTCCCGTGGCTGGGGACACAACATGGGAGATGGTGGCGGGGGGGGCTGATGGCTGCAGGGACTCTCCCCACCCCTCCAGCCATGGAGCAGGAAGGGGATGAGGTGCTGGCAGGGGGGTCCCTCACTCTGGGGTGTCCCTGCCTTGCAGACCTGGTCTCCTGCCTGGTTCGAGGCACCCACTACACCCAGGAGCACATCAGGTGAGTGGCAGGAGATGCTTTGCTGGTCTCCATCAGCCCCGGTTTCATCCCCGTCCCCTCTCAGGGGGCTCTTGGGGTGCAGCTGGAGGACGGGTGAGCAGAGGGGATTGGGATGGGGGTGAGCTCTGTCCCCCCTCATCCCCATGTGTTTCAGTGTGTACTGCCCCGCCGGCTGCAAGGACATCGATGGGGACATCTGGGGCAACCCCAGCCAGGGCTACCGGGATGTAAGTGCAGAGCCATGCGGGTGCTGCTGGTCACTGGGGCTGTGCTCAGCCATGGGGTGCCCCATAGGGTGCCGGTCTCACGCCCTTGCTCCCTGGTGCAGACATCGGTGCTGTGCAAGGCGGCCGTGCACGCCGGGGTGATCGCGGACGAGCAGGGTGGGCAGGTCACCCTGGCACGGGAGAAGGGCATCACGCTCTATGAGTCGGCCTTTGCCAACGGGCTCCACTCCAAAAGGTGAGGGAGGGGGCGCTGGGGACCTTCCTCTGTGCCCCACACCACTGCGCAGTCCCCAAGGGTTTGCTCACAGGGACCCTCCTCCCCGCAGGGGATCCCTCTCCGAGAAGCGGCTCCTGTTCCATAAAGGTATTTTCCGCGTTGCCCCTCAAATGAAGCCATGGTTTGGCAGCCAGCCCTGGTGCCACCCCGGCTCCCATCCTGCCATGTCCCACTGCCAGCCTGTGCTGATGTGCTGGAGGTGGCTGCCTTCAACGCCTCGTCCTGGTGGCACGAGGTGGATGCACTGGGCCAGGACCGAGCCTGGGGGGCCCAACGGGCAGCGCTCAGCACCACCGGGCACTCGTGGGCAGCAGAACCCGGCTCTGATGCTGCTTGGCTGGAGCTGGACCTGGGCACCCGCAGGAACATCACTGGTGAGTGCTGGGGACACAAACGTGCAAACAGGGGTGGCCCTGTCCCTCCCCACATCCGCAGCTGGCTCTGTTCATGTTCTGCTCCTGCATCTGGTGCCAGCGAACGCCTTTTGTTCGGCCCGAGCCGGCCGAAGCAGGGCTTTGTGCCGAGAAAATGGGGTCATTGTCCCGGCCGGAGGCTGGAGGAGGCAGGAATGTGGCGCTGGCAGCCGGGGCCGGAGGTTATCGACTGCTGGGGACAGCACTTGGATCCCTCCCAAGGCTGGAGGGTCCCCCCGCTCCTCATCCCCTCCCACCAGAGATGGGGGTGATTCCAGCTGGGAAAGCTCTGCCCCATGCAATGGGGCACAATGGGACAGCCCCCCGAGCCCTTGACAGTGGGACCCCCCCTCAGGCATCATTACCAAGGGCTCCTCGGGGCAGCACGACTACTACGTGAAGTCCTACTGCGTGTCCTCCAGCCGCGATGGGAAGAACTGGAGACCCTATAGGGGCAGCAGTGGGCAGGAGGACAAGGTAGGCATAGGATGGGGGGGACGCTAAGGGGGTGCAGCCCCCCCTGCCTGTGGACATGTGGGCACCTCCTCACCCTCTTGGCAGGTCTTTGAAGGCAACACCGACAGCCATGGGGAGGTCTCCAACGCCTTCATCCCCCCCATCGTTGGGCGCTATGTCCGTGTCACACCCCAGAGCTGGCACCAGCGCATGGCCATGAAGGTGGCCCTGTTGGGATGCCAGTCGGCGCGGGGCCGAGCGCCACGGCCCTATGGTGAGCTGCTCGGGGGGGTGACCCCATCCCACATATCCCCATGGCACCTCCACTGTGCCCAATGGAGGTCCCCGCTCTGCCCCACAGCACCCAGTGTCCCCAGGGAGGTCCCCGTCCCCACCAGCCACGCACCCATCCCTGGTGTCGCCCTGGACCCAGAGAAGGCAGGTGGGTGCCGTGGGGTTGTGGCATCATCTTGTGGGCTGTGACAACACATTGATTGCCCTGCATGGGCTTCTGGCACCCATGGGTGCAGAGGGGTGGGATGGGGCACCCAGGGGCTGATGCTGCCTGCCCTCCGCAGGCTCCACACTGCTGCTGCTGCTGCTCATTGGCGGCTTTGTGCTGCTCTCCTCCAGCCTCCTGGTGCTGGCTTTCCTGTGCCGCAGGAAGAGGTGGGTCCCATCCTGACCCCAAAACACAGCAACAAGCTGGGTACCGAGGGGGGCGGTGCTGGGACCCCCTCACCCCCATTTTGCTCTCCCCCTTGGCAGAAAACCAGCGGCAGAGCTGAACTGTGGGACCATGAAAGGTAAAGAAGTGCCCCCATCCCCTCCATGGGGCCGGGGGTCCTGCTGCATGTGACAGAGGGGGGGTTTGGTTTCTGCTCAGGGCACCCCAAGCTGGATCCAAGCCCGGTGTGCTCCCTGCAGACCCTGCCGCCCCCCGGCTCCACGCTGGCCTCCTTCCCCACAGCGCCTGCGCCAGGGGACCTGATGTCACCAGGTAATGGGGAAATCAGGGTGCGAATGGGGTTGTGTCACCCCTACTGCACCCTGGGGTGTCCGTTGCCCCCCCCCAGCACTGCTTTGATGTGCCCACCTCCATTGGGGGGTTCTGCCCTCAATGGAGTTTGGCATGGGTCACTGCAGTTTCTCTCAGCCCTTGGGGGAACAGATGTGCAGGTTTGTTCCACCCAGCCCACATCTGGAACAGCAGCACAATGACCCCTCTGCTGTGCTCTGCGGTCCTGATCCAGCTCTGGAGCAACAGCACCAGAGGGACATGGAGCTGCTGCAGAGGGTCCAGAGGAGGCCATGGAGATGCTGCGAGGGCTGGAGCAGCTCCGCTCTGGAGCCAGGCTGAGGGAGCTGGGCTGGGGCAGCCTGGAGAGGAGAAGAGGAGGCCTTAGAGCAACTCTAGTGCCTAAAGGGGCTACAGGAAACCTGGAGAGGGGCTTTGGACAAGGGATGGAGGGACAGGACAAGGGAATGGCTTTAACCTGCCAGAGGGGAGACTGAGATGAGCTCTTAGGCAGAAGCTCTTCCCTGTGAGGGTGCTGAGGCGCTGGCACAGGGTGCCCAGAGAAGCTGTGGCTGCCCCATCCCTGGCAGTGCTCAAGGCCAGGTTGGATACAGGGGCTTGGAGCACCCTGCTCCAGTGGAAGGTGTCCCTGCCCGTGGCTCTGGATGAGCTTTAAGCTCCCTTCCAGAATGAACAAGTCCATGGTTCTGTGACCCCTCCAGTGCTGTGGGGGCAGCCCCGCGCTGAGCCCGGCTCCCCCATTGCAGAATACGCAGAGCCAGACCTGCTGCAGCTGAGCCCCAGCAGCCAGCCTGCTCCATCCACCTTCAAGCCACCCCTGGATGAAGGCTACACCCTGCCGCTGGTCCTGAGCCACTACGACACCCCGGGCAGGCACCACGAGTACGCCGAGCCGCTGCCGCCTGAGCCCGAGTATGCCACCCCCTTCACCGAGCCCGAGCCCGCCGCTGCGGGGGTCCCCATGTCCCCTTCGCTACGATACCATACCCCAGCGCCACGGCCCGCTGAGCTGCCATGGGGAGGACCCGGTGGGGCGGCGTGGGGTGACAGCCCCGGGGCGGAGGCGACGCTGTCACACGTGTACCAGGAAGCCTTGTGAAGCCGGGAGGGGCGGGGGGAGGACTCTTAACAACACCGTATTTAAACACATGTACTGTGTCTGTAGCGGGAGCGCTGCCGCCGGTACCACTGCCTGCACATGCAGGGTCCCGGTGCCACTGCTGCCGCCGGTACCAGCGCACGTATGGTCTCGGTGCCGCCACGGTACTGGGGGTCTCCATCGCACCACCTCTCCCTCAGGGCCCCTCTGCACCCGGTACCGTTCCCGCTCCCCCTGCAGTCTCGGCTCCGGCGGTCGCTGCCCCTCCCCAGGGCACGCGAAGGCAGCGTTGCCGGTAGCGGCTCCCCCCCTCCCCTCTCGCTACAGTTGGACCTTTCCGGGGCGCCGGAACGAGCGGTTACCGGCGGCCCCCCCACTGCAAAAATTGTGCTCCCGAAATCTCTTGATGTCGATTCCGCGGGGGCGGCCGCGGGGCCCCCCCGTGCCACGCACGGCAGAAGCCCTTTTTGCCGCGCCGCTCCCTCCCGCCCGCGGCGGAAAGCGCTGCACTTCCGCTGAGCTCACGGCGAGGAAATCCTCCCGCCAGACGCTCAGCGCCCCCGGTCCCAGCTTTTCCTCTCTTTTGCCCTACATTTCACCGCTTCTTTTGCGTTTTTACTGTTTTTTCACCCACCAAAACGCCGTTTCCCACCTCTCCGCACCCCTCATTAGCGATATGCAAATCTTGCGGTGCATGTTGGGACACCCCTTCGCTGAGGCGGGGAGGGAAGGAGCGCGCTGTGGCGGGTGCGGCGCCGTTTTCTGATTGGCTGCGAGCGGGAGCACTTCCGGTACGCCCGGAAGGGTTCGGGGTGCGCGGCGGAGGGAGCGGAGGGTCGATCCGGCCGCGGGGCTATGGGGAGGTAGGGGCTGTGCGGAGCTATGGGGCGGTGCGGCTGGTGCGGGGCCGTGGGGCGGTGCGGGGCTGTGGGGCGGGGGAGCTCCGTGTCCTTTGCACCGGCTCTTACAGCCTCACACCCGGAGGGAGCCGGGGCTCGGTGCAGCCGGCGCCCGTGTGCCTGTCGGTGGCGGGGGGGTACCAGGTTGACACCAGTGAGCGGGGCTCGGCCGTGTCACCGGTTACCGGTGACCTTGGCTCTGCCCCCGGTAACCGGTGGGAGGCTCGGTCCGGTTCTGTCACAGGGGGCGAGCTCTGGGTGCCCTGTGTTGGTGCTGCGACGGGGGGGTCTCATCCTGCCCCTTATAAACCCCCTTGGAGCTGCCGGAAACCCTCGTGTCTTCATAGGAGCAAGTGCTGAGGCTTGGCTTGGCTTTACCATAGAGGTTAAGGGGAGCTGTAGGACCCCGGTGGCTACAGCAGGAGGCTGAGTGCTGATTGCAGGCACCAGCCCCATCCCGGCCCCTGCTTTATTGCGCCAGGCTCGGCTGCTGGTGGCAGGTGCTGGTTTGTGTCACAAGAATTGCATTGGGGCAGGTTTCTCCTCCTGCTTTGGGATCCTTGGAGATGCGTCTGCTTGGGATCAGGTCCTGCCCTCTTATAGATAACCCTCTGGTGCTGTCGCATGTGTTGTCTTGCCTGTATCCCCTCTGAATGGTGATCCAAAAGCTGTCCGGTGTTCCTGTAGGAACGAGAGTTGTGTGGAAGAGGAGGAGGAGACGAGAGTAGGGTGAAGGCTTTGGGCAGTGGCCTCTCCATTCGCTGGCCCCACAGCGGTTGCTGATGTAGTTAAAGATGTGGACACAGATGGAAGGAAAGCCCAGCATTGCCCTGTGGGATTTGGCCTGGGAATCTGCACATCCCCTTTGTTTCATCTTTGGGGATCTTCACAACCTGCAAAGGGGGGGAAATGAAAGGAAAGGACCAACTTCATGCTCATTAAGTGCTTTCTGACTGAGGATTTCCCCCCTGTGTGGTGGGCGAGGATTCCTGCTTTGTGGATCTGTGGTGTGATCAGCCTGACCCAAAGCCAAGCCTCACCTGAACTCATTCGCGAGCTTATGCTGAGCTCCTTGTCCTGAAACACCATCTGGGGAGTTTCAAGGGTGAGAATCCTGCCTTTCCCCTGTTAATTCAGCTAAAATTGAGGTAGAAATTCAACTACAGAGCGTCTCCTCGACATAAATCCTCCTCCAAGGGCTCCATGTCCATCTGTGCATGAGTGTGCCTTGGAATGGAGCTTCCAAGTGCTCCTGCCTGGTCTCTGGCTTGTGGTTTGATGTGAGTTGATCCGGGCCAACAGCTTGTCCTGACCATGGGAGGATGGCTGGGGCACGGGTACCGGATACTCTCTTCATCCTTGGCTTTTCCAACCCAAGCTGATGTGATTTTAGGAGGGCTGAAGCATTGGTGGGGCCAGAAATGAGACCTCCACACTGCAGCCAGGCGCCCGGGGGAGCCTGAACCCTGCCTTCGGCCCATGGAGCGTGGAGATGGGGGCTCCAGCACTGTCCCTGCCATTCCCCCATTGCTGCCTTTGGTGCCATCTTCTTTGTGTGGTCAAACCTCCTTGTGGTGCAGGGGTATTTGTGCTCCTGGCAGTGCTCAAGGCCAGGTTGGACACAGGGGCTTGGAGCACCCTGCTCTATGGAAGGTGTCCCTGCCTGTGGCAGGGGTTGGAGCTGGATGGGCTTTCAGGTCCCTTCAACCCAAACCATTCCATGGTGCTGTGGGCTGAAGCAGAGTGCTGAGCAGAGGGTGAGGGCCACGTGAGGGATTCAGTGTGAGGAACGTGCTTCTCATTCTAAACCACTGTATTGGACCAGGGAAGGTTTCTCTTCTTCTCAGTGTTGCTTCTCCCTTCCTGCTTTGTCCAGAGAGACCTGACCTCCTGCAGACCTGCAGGTCCTGCCAGGACACTTGGTTATGCAGACAGAGGTGTGATGGCTCTGGTAACCGCTTCTCTCTTCGCTAACTTTTCCTTTCCTTTCCCAGCTGACCGGTTTGGGCGCCCACCATCCCAAGAAGCAGCAGGGCCGAGAGAAACCGTATGACATAAAACCTAAAGCCCAACGGATTATGAACCAGTTTGGTCCCTCGACCTTGATCAACCTCTCCAACTTCTCCTCCATCAAGCCAGAGCCAGCCAGCACCCCCCCTCAGAGCTCCATGGCCAACAGCACCACCGTGGCAAAGATGCCAGGAACACCCAGCGGGGGAGGCCGCCTCAGCCCTGAGAGCAACCAGGTAACTTCATTCCTGACTGCAGGACAACACGGGAGCAGCTCCCATGCCCATCAGGCCCGGGATGTGAGCTCCCTGGGAGTTGTGCTCATTTCTTCACACAGATAGGGTGCGATGGCACCAGGAAGGGCAGGAATTCCCTACGTGTGTCTTGGTTCAGCTGACAGATCCGTGGGGATAACTTGCATCCGGATCCTATAAACACAAGTTTCCTGCTGATGCTCGGCAGCAGCAGGATTTCTCCTCCCTGCCCTGCTGGGGCTGCTCTCTTCTGCCCTGAGTAACCCCACACTCACAGATCCCTCTGTTTCCCATTGGAAGCACTAAAGCTGATAAGAGCCAGAGCCATGGAAACACTTCCCTCGTGCCCTGAGCACAGATTTAGTCACTGGTAGGTGCTTGCACTTGCTGTCTGCCTCTCAAGGCTTCCAGTTCTGCCTTTGTCCCCTCCTGCTTCAGCATTGTAGCACCGGTTGAGTGCAGGAGACATTTCTCCTGGCCTGCTGCATCCCACTTCCTGTTCAGAGCAGCTGCTGGTGCTTGAAAACAGCTCTTTAGCCCCTGCTTGTTCTTATCTCTGCCATTCCTGAACTGATCTTTGTGTGGCTTGGGCCTGGGAGGTAGCTGGGGAGGAGGCTTTGGCTGAAGCAGGGCAGTAAATGGCTCCTCTTCTCCCACACTCTCAGGTTTTAACCAAGAAGAAGTTGCAGGACCTGGTGCGTGAGGTGGATCCCAACGAGCAGCTGGATGAGGATGTGGAGGAGGTAGGTACCAACCTGTGCCAGGGGCTGCAGGAAGGGCAGATCCAGGCTTTTCCATGGGTGCTTTGTGCAGAGCAGGGGGGGTTGGTTCATTGGGCACTTGCGTGTTCTCACGTTCGCTGCAGCCTGAAAGCATCCATTGGCGTTGCAGTGCCAAGAAGGGGTTTCCAACAGGAACTGCAGCAAACCCCTTTGAAATGGGAACTTCTGAGGGCTCATTTTCATACTTGGTGCACAACTTCAGCTGCTCAGCACTGAGAAAACCGGTTCTTGTCCTTGTCCTGCCACAGATGCTGCTGCAGATCGCTGATGACTTCATTGAGAGCGTGGTGACAGCGGCCTGTCAGCTCGCACGGCACCGCAAGTCCAACACCCTGGAAGTGAAGGATGTCCAGTTGCATCTTGGTGAGCGAGCTGGGGCTTGAGTGCAGAGACTCAGAGACTGCTTTGTGGGACCTTAAAGCTCATCCAGAGCCACGGGCAGGGACACCTTCCACTGGAGCAGCTTGCTCCAAGCCCGTGTCCAACCTGGCCTTGAGCACTGCCAGGGATGGGGCAGCCACAGCTTCTCTGGGCACCCTGTGCCAGCGCCTCAGCACCCTCACAGGGAAGAGCTTCTGCCTAAGAGCTCATCTCAGTCTCCCCTCTGGCAGGTTAAAGCCATTCCCCTTGTCCTGTCCCTCCATCCCTTGGCCAAAGCCCCTCTCCAGGTTTCCTGCAGCCCCTTCAGGCACTGGAGCTGCTCTCAGGTCTCCCCTTCAGGAGCCTTCTCCTCTCCAGGCTGCCCCAGCCCAGCTCTCAGCCTGGCTCCAGAGCAGAGCTGCTCCAGCCCTCGCAGCATCTCCATGGCCTCCTCTGGCCTCGCTCCAACAGCTCCACGTCCTTCTCATGTTGGGGGCTCCCTTTCCTCGCTGGTGTGTGGATCCCCAGCACGGCTCCAGCACTGCTGTGCTGTCAGGGTGTTTGCAGTGATGGGGCTGCTCTTGCAGTGAGGGCAGAGCTGAGCTGTGCTCTCTTTTCTAGAGCGTCAGTGGAACATGTGGATCCCAGGCTTTGGTTCTGAAGAGATCAGGCCCTACAAGAAAGCCTGCACTACAGAAGCTCACAAACAGGTGAGGAGCCCATGGCACACGTGTGCTGTGGGGAGGGGTGGTACTGGATTCGTAGCACGAGGTGAATTTTTAGCCTCTCCAAGTGCTTTGAGCCTGAAATCACTTTGTTTTGCTCTCATGCATTGGTTTCTGAGTGCATGGTCAGAGCTGGGGAAGGAGCTGCTGGATGATTCCCATGGAGTCACAGCATCAGAGCGGTTTGGGTGGAAGGGACCTTAAAGCTCATCCAGTGATGATGTCTGGTGGACACCTTCCACTAGAGCAGGTTGCCTCCAAGCCCCTGTGTCCAACCAGGCCTTGAACACTGCCAGGGATGGGGCATTGAACCCATCCCGGTGTCCCAGCACCCTCACAGGGAAGAATTCCTTCCTGAGGTCCCATCTGTCTCCCCTCTGGCAGGTTAAAGCCATTCCCTTTGTCCTGTCCCTACATCCCCTGTCCAAAGCCCCTCTCCAGGTTTCCTGTAGGCAACTTTGCACCTCCCCTCCCGAGGCTCAAGCAGAGACAGGAGCCCCCGAGCTGGGCTCTGATCCCTGCGCTCCCCATCCCTCCATGTTTCCCGTGCTGAGGAGCACAGACACTTCCTTTGCCTCTGGCTCCCACTTGGGACCCCATTAAGATTCCAGCAGACCTGCCAGACCTGTGTGGAGCAAGTCGGGCAGCGCGTGTCCCCAGGGAACCCCGGACACCCCCATTCCCGGCTGCTCCGCAGGAGCCTGCTCCCAGGCACTCGCCTTCCCAAGGGATTTCTCTTTCCTCCTTGCAGAGAATGGCGCTGATCCGCAAAACCACCAAGAAATAACGCAGGGCTGAGCCGGGAGGGAGGAGCCACGTGCGGGAGTTTGGGATCTGCCTCCGCCGGAGCCCCCAGCGCCGCCCAGGGCTCGGGGGTTTCGTGCTCGACAGAGAAGCATTGATGGCCCCTTCGTGGTGCAGCAGTACCTTGAGTTCCCAAGGAGATTCCAGCCCCTTCCTCCCGCCGCGGGTCTCGGAAACAAAGACTCTTTGTGACTTGAACGTGGGTTTCTCCTCTCAGTGATTATCATGGGGACAGAGCGTTTGAGCGTGTGTGGGACAGTATTAGAAGCATCCGTAGAGGTTTTCGTGCCCTCCCTCCTGCCCCGGTACTTTGTAATGTCAGTGTTTCTATAAGGACTTGCCTTCGTTTTACAGGAATAAAGAAGTTATTAATCTACAGCCTGGTGCTCCGCTGGGGTGTGCAGAGAGAAGGGGCAGCAGCTCCATCACTGGGGTTTGCTGTGCTGCAAGATCCCTTCTGGTATTAGAGAGAAGGGAAGGGTTTGGGCTGGTCTTTGCTGTGTGGACAGAGCAGGGCAGGCACCGTCCCCTCCTGCCTCCAGCCCAGGGTGTTTGGATCATGGGATGTGGTGCCTCAGAGTGAGCAGTGGAGCCTGGGTCCCAGCGCGGGATGTGCAGGAGAGGCTGCTGGACGTGGCCCTCTGAGCACGGAGGGGTGGGCTGTAAAAGGGGGCTCAGGTGAGCCTTGACCGAGGTGGGGTTGGTGACAACCCCGGGGCTGGGTCCAGCCTCAGAACAGAAGAGGGACACGGGTGACCCCCACCCCTGCCCCATCCTGCCCCTCCGCACTCACACACAGGCAGAAGCACTGAGCAGGGGTGTTTAATGCGCTCCCGCGCCCCACAGCCGGGTCCCGGTGCCCACCTCTAGCACGAGCAGCTCTTCCACCTCTTCTCCTTCTCCGTCACCGCAGCCTGGGCCGGCGCTGGCAGCGGGACGCTGCTCTTGACCCCATCCCAGGCCTCGCTGGCTGCCAGCTGCCCTGTCCGCAGCGCCTGGTAGATGGTGACCGTCAGCATCCGGAAGGCCTGGACCACGTTGGTGGCGTCCTTGGCCGAGGTCTCGATGTACTGCACCCCCAGCGCGGCCGCCAGCCTCTCCGCCTCCCTCCTGCTCACGCGGCGCTGCGCAGCCAGGTCGCTCTTGTGTCCCACCAGCAGGAAGACGATGCGGGACGGGGGCACCGTGTCCGTCACCTCCCGGTGCCAGCGCCGCACGCTCTGGAAGGACGTGGGGTTGGTGAGGTCGAACAGCAGCATCCCCCCGGCCGAGTTGCGGTAATAGGAGCGGGTCACGGACCTGGGGCAAAGGGAGAAATGGGGAGCATCGTTCCTGCCACCAGCACAGCCCCTGAGCTCCCCCATCCCCTGCAGCCATGGTCCTGGTGCTCCCCCATCCCCTCCAGCCATGGTCCTGGTGCTCCCCCATCCCCTGCAGCCGTGGTCCTGGTGCTCCCCCATCCCCTGCAGCCATGGTCCTGGTGCTCCCCCATCCCCTGCAGCCATGGTCCTGGTGCTCCCCCATCCCCTGCAGCCATGGTCCTGGTGCTCCCCCATCCCCTCCAGCCATGGTCCTGGTGCTCCCCCATCCCCTCCAGCCATGGTCCTGGTGCTCCCCCATCCCCTGCAGCTGTGGTCCTGGTGCTCCCCCATCCCCTGCAGCCGTGGTCCTGGTGCTCCCCCATCCCCTGCAGCCATGGTCCTGGTGCTCCCCCATCCCCTTCAGCCATGGCCCTGGTGCTCCCCCATCCCCTCCAGCCATGGTCCTGGTGCTCCCCCATCCCCTGCAGCCATGGTCCTGGTGCTCCTCCACCCATGGTCCTGGTGCTCCCCCATCCCCTGCAGCCATGGTCCTGGTGCTCTCCCATCCCCTGCAGCCATGGTCCTGGTGCTCTCCCATCCCTTACATCCATGTCTCTTGAGCTTGCCCATCCCCTGATGGGGCAAAGGGGTGCCTGGGTGGTCCTGAACCTCCTTTAGAGCTGGATCAAGGGCTCCGTTCCCTAGGGACACCCTTGGCTTTGACTCCTCTGAGCCCCTGCAGCCTGCCCGGGCATTGTGGTTCCATCCCCAGCAAAGGGACAGCCACTGGGGTTGGGTCACAGCTCTCTAACGCAGGGGCCCCCGTGGCCGAAGCAGGACCCACCTGAACCTCTCCTGCCCGGCCGTGTCCCAGAACTGCAGCTTCACCCTCAGCCCCGGCTCCAGCTCCACGAACTGGACGTAGAAATCCACCCCGACCGTCTGGTTGATGGCGTCCAGGAACACCCCCTCGGTGTAGCGCCGCAGCAGCGAGGATTTGCCCACCGTGGAGTCCCCCAGCATGATCACCCGGAACTGAAGCTGCCACCGCGGCTCCATCGGCTCCTCCGGCCCCGCACCGGGAGCGTGTACGGGCAGGCAGGAGCTGGCTCCTCCACCCAGGAGGCGTTCCCGGCCCGCCATTGGAGCCCCTTTTATCCCGGCTCCATCCACATGGATTTGCCCAGGGGGAGCCTGGTCCTGTTTATCCCGTCAAGGGACAGACAGTGGGGGGGGTGATATCCCCCCTAAAGCAGAGCATCCCCCATTGCTCAGCCTGGAGAAGAGAAGGCTCCTTAAGGGGAGACCTTAGAGCAGCTTCAGTGCCTAAAGGGGCTGCAGGAAACCTGGAGAGGGGCTTTGGACAAGGGATGGAGGACAGGACAGGGGAATGGCTTCGACCTACCAGAGGGGAGATGGAGATGAGCTCTGAGGCACAAGCTCTTCCCTGTGAGGATGGTGGGACACTGGCATGGGTTGAATGGAGGTTTGAATGCCCATCCCTGGCAGTGTTCAAGGCCAGGCTGAACACAGGGGCTTGGAGCAAGCTGCTCCAGTGGAAGGTGTCCCTGCCCGTGGCAGGGGCTGGAACTGGATGAGCTTTAATGTCCCTTCCACCTCCAACCATGCTACTCTATGCTGTGGGTTGAGTATTGGTGTGTCCCAGCGCTCGGAGCAGCCTTTCTTTAGCGTGGAAAAGCCTCAAGTTCATTAAACCCACCCCTGTAGGGAAGTGCTATTTAGTCAAAGCCCCCAAATTAAGGCTTTAAATAACCCTTGTGGGGACCCAGCCCCAGGGCTGGTGCTGGCAAGGCTTGGGGATCACCTCAGCACCCTGACAGCCCCTTCCCTTGGGGAGTATGGGGTCCCCCAACCAGACGGGGGATCCAGAGTAGAGCTGTGGGGTCCCTCCACAACCCCTGACAGCCCTGAGTGCAGTGGGGATGGGGCAGCAGCAGGTGGGTGCTGATGGGGCCTGCATGGGGCTGTGTCCATGTCTCTGTCCCCACCTCACCTGAACCTCCTGCCCCAGAGCCGCAGTTTGTCCCTTGTCCCATCCTGCAGCACGTTCCCTGGGGACAGGGCCAGCTCTGGCATCACCACCACCAGAAGGGAGAAGCCACCAGGTCCCTCCTTGTCCTCAGGCTGCCACCATGGGCCAGCTCTATCCAGCCCTGGGGGTGCAGGTGTAGAACACTGCCGGAAGGGCTGGTGCTCCCAGGGAACCAGAATCCCAGAACCGGGAGGGAAAGGGGCTCCTGTCCCCCTGTAAGGGCTGCATGGGCACGGCCAATCACTCCTCACTGCAACAGCTCTGGGGCTCTTTGTCCTCCATCCCAAAGGAATGGGTACCTCAGTCACCAGCAGATGTTGGCAACGTTGGAAGGTGTCATCTCTGTCCATGCAGGTGCCATTCCAGGCATCCCCATGCCCAGCCAGCAACAGCAATCCACCTCAGAGGATCAGGTGGAAGCCATTGGGATCCAGGGCTCATCCCAGCAGGATGCAGGTGCCCTGGAAGCAGCCCACACCCCAGCGCAGGGGACACAGCGCAAAGTGCAGGTGATTGTGTTTATTCACCCTCCACCATTCCATTCCCAAACCCTCCCCTCCAAGCTCTTCTCCTTGGAATACTCCAGTCCTTCCATGCAGGGCTGCAGCAGGAGCCAAACGGGGGCCCCCTTGGTGGGTGCTGTGAGTGGAGCTCAGGAAGGAGCCAGGATGTGGCTCTGCAGAGCTCCTGCAACCCTCAGGGACCAGCTCACAGCTCAGCTCCACGCAGACCTGAAGAGGGGCAACAGATAACCCAGCTCAGTGAAGGGCACCGGCTCCCGGTGCCACAGGATTCCCATCTATTCCCATCTGTCCCTTGGCTCCTTCATGCCTGGCCTCAGCCCCATATCCGCAGGACTCATCCAGCAGTCTCCCAAGGAAGGATCATCACGGACCAGGCTGTACCCAGAGGGCTGCCCAATTAAGATCCCAACTAATGAAGCCCATCATTCCCAGATGAAGGAGCGGCCACTTCCAGCACTTGAACCGTCCCTTCTTCCCCCAGGGCTGGCGAGATCCCACTGAAACCACCACTGGCACTCACCCACTTCCATGTCAGCTTCCCATGACCCAGGCCCTAAGGAAGGCAAAGCCTATCCCATGGAGAGGGGCTCAGCAGCTCTTTTCCACCAAGTAATTCCTGGAAAGAACAGCCCCAGGTGAGGATCTGAAGCTGGTGGGACGCTGTCCACCAGGAACGGATGCATCAGATCCAGCCCAGGTAAACCCCAGCCTCCTGCCGTGCCCAACATTTGTCCATGCCCATTCCCACCCAGCCTTCCCAAAGGAACACCAGCACAGGCTGTCTTCTGACTGGCCCCTGTCCCAGCAGCACTGCACCAGCACAGGATAAGACCACCCAGAATGTTGTTTTTCCTCCTTTTTCGACCACGAGATCGGTATTCAGATCTGATGGGAAAGGGATCCGGAGGGACGGGACACAAGAGCTTGGAATGAGGGCATCACAATCTCACCTGAGGCCTAACCACAGGCAGGTCACGGTCATCACCCCGCAGCCAAATGACCCTGGAAGAATAACAACACCCCCAAAATCAGGAGCAGGCTGCAGACCGCTGGATACACCCCACATTCCTGGAAGCCTATAGGAGGGGCGAGTGACAGCAACGGGCAGGAGAAGCCCAGCAGTCAAAGACCTTCCATTGCTCTGGCATGTTGTTGGAGACCTGAAGCTACTGCACTGAGCCACAGCTCTTGGATGAACATGCCCAGGCAGCACAGAGCTCCCCACCGAAGGCCGGGATGGCTCCGAGCACCAGGAGGGATCCAGCAGCTTCAAATCATGTTTGGTTCCCGGTTCTGCCACACTAATGCTGGGGAGGGAAGTCCCTTTATCCCAAGGGATGCATGACATGGACAGAACAAGGAACGACGGGAGCCTGCAGTTCTTCATGCCTCGTATCAGGAACAGGGAATCCCTGTCTGCAAGATCCACAGCCCCTGGAGCGAGCATCGTGCTGGCACTACCTGATGCTCAGGCCAAGGGGGCCATGAAGGCAGCCCCATTCCCACTGGGAGACTCCAGAACCTGGATCGCACATCTCACCTGTCCAACGCTGAGCCCGGCGCCAACCATCCTATGCCCTAGGATTGCCTTCCGTGCCGAGACGCTGCTGGGGAAGAACAGAGCCTTGAGCTTCACAGATGACAGAGGGACCTTAAAGCCCACCCCATTCCAACCACGGACACCTTCCCCTTGCTCCAAGCCCTGTCCGGCCTGGCCTTGAACACTGCCAGGGATGGGGTATCCAAACCTTCTCCCTCCAACCCACCCCAGTGTCCCAGCACCCTCACAGGGAAGAATCCCTTCCTAAGACCCCATCTCAGTCTCTCCTCCTGCAGGTTAACGCCATTCCCCTTGCGCTGTCCCTGTTCCCTTGTCCATCTTTCCCACAGCCCCCCTCTTCTTCGGACACCCCTGTGCTTTCCTGCCATGTTGCCGCTCAGTTACATTGGTTTAAACGGAGCGGCGACCGTCGAGGAAAACCCTTCGCTCTCGGCTCCTTTTTGACCGCATCTGCCACAGCGCCGAGACAGACGCAGCTTCGATAGGGCCGGCCCGGCCTCCCCCGCCCCGCAGCCGCCTCCCCGCGGGGCGCTCTTGGCTCAGCCCGCTGCGGCCACTCACCCGCGGTCACATCATCCACCCCTGGCAAGGAGGGAGCGGAGCCCTCCCGCGGCCGCGCTGCCCCTCACAGCCCATGGGAGCGCCCCGAAGAGCGGCGGGGAGGCCCGGGGGAAGGCGGATGGCGGCGGATGGCGGCGGATGGCGGCGGATGGCGGCCGTGCCGCGAGCCCCATCCCCTCCACAGCCGCCACCGCAGACAGAGGCGGAAATCACCGCGCGGTGGCCTTTTATAGAGCGGCAGCGCGGGGGCCGATTGGCTGTTGGGGCTGGGCCCTGCCGCAGGCCCTTATGGGAGTTGTAGTTCGTGCCGCTCACAGAGCCCCCTTTCCATGCCCCCCCCCCCAGCTTCCCAAGGGATAAAGGCTCCCTCTGCTCCCACAGCAGCAGGGAATACCCCCCCCCCCCCACGCAGCAAGACTGCGGTTTGTAAGCGCCCCACCCCACCTGAACAGTCTGCGGCCCGGGTGGCACAAAGGATTCTCTCTCCTCCTCCCCACAAGGGGTTGCTCTTCCCAAAGGGAATGGCAGCACCGGTGTTTTCCGACCTTCTTCCTTCCTTCCAGAAGTTGGGGAGAACACGCGACCCTTGGGGAACGGAAGGAAGGTTTTGTGGAAGCAAAAGCCTACCTGCCAAAGCAATCCTTCTGTTGGGCTCCTGGCTCACGATCCATTGTCAATGGAAAAGATTCCAACCAACTGGTTTGGAGCAACTGCTGGAGTTCCTGCAGGTGCTGATGCCACAGCCTCCATGAGAAACCGGGGTGAGAAGCCAGAGACTGCTTCATGTCCCTGAGCCCTGGGGAAAGAGCAGAAAGGATGAGGGACAACAATTAGTTATAAACCTGAGCAAAAGGCACAGATGAAACCCTCCACAGCGCTCAGGAATCGCCCTTTGGAGCTGATCACCCCACCACAAACATGCCAGGTTGGAAACCAAATCAACCTGGTCCTCATTTAAAGCACATGCCTGGAAATGAGCCCCAACCCGTGTGTGGCCAAGCTCTTCTAAAGACAGCCCTTGTCAAAGCTGGTCCCATCCTCCACCTCCTGCATGGATCTTGCAGCTGCTTTGGCAAGTCATGAGGCATTCATTCCCCGTGTGTCCTGCATTCTCCTTGGCACTTGTGCAAAGGGAACCTCCAAATCTCCCCGTCAAATCCCAGGGCAGAAATTGGGAGATCACTGTATCGAAAAAAAAGAAACCCTTCCCAAAAATCCAAACCTTGGTAAGCATCGAGTGTTTGGCAAGAGAATCTTCCAACTGGTTGAACACCCAAAACCTGTGACCTCAGGAGCCCTCAACCAGTGTGAGATGGTGGATGGAGCTCCGAAGAGGAGCAGAGAAAATCCCATTGCATGACTGCATCAGGGAGGCCCTGATGAAACCTCCTGGTCTGGCTGGGAGCCTCACACCCGTCTCTTTGGTGGCATCCACAGGATGGGGAGCACTGGGAGATGCTCCTGTGCTATGGAAGAAGCTGCAGTTCCCATCACCAGACAGGTGGGAGCAGACGTCCCGCAGGAAAGCGCTCTGTGAGGAGCTAACAGTGAGGAAGAGCAAGGATGAATCAGTAATCCAAGTGGGTTGCTGTGCTCCCTGGGAATCCTGTGTGCTGAGGGGACAAGCCAAGCCCTTGCCATCAACAGCTCTGTCTCCTATCACCTTACCTATATTATCTGCCATTGCTTTGAGCCTGGAAATGTTAGAGCAGAAGCATGGAATGAAATCCAGAGGTTGGTGTATCCAGAATGCTTCACAAGATGCAGAGAGCAAACCTGGGAGGTAGAGATTTCTCTCAGGTCTTGCTTAGTAGAAGCTGGGGATGAGGAAAGCCAGTCATGAGAAACTGAGTATGCAAAGATCAGAGCATCTCTGCTCCTTGAGAAGGATTCAGAGGAATAACAAAGGCTGTTTGGTACTTCTTGATGTGCGGCATAGGAACCATCTCCTGAAACTGGCCCAAGCAACAGGAATTTTCTCTGCTCAGACACACATGCAAAACATCATCACTTATTCCTATCAGAGCTCTCAACCCACACACTGGACTGCACTGGTGCAGAGCCACCTTCGCTAAAGGAATGGTTTCCTTCCTCATCCTACTGGTCAGCATTCCTCACAGGCCACCCCCACTTCTTATGTCAAGCTTGGAATTAAACACATGCAATGGCAACAGTCCACCCCACAGCCTTGCAGCTTCTGCTTTGGAAACCACCCCTGCTTCATGCCCAACAGGAACACCCACATCTTTCCAGCTCTGCACTTGGCCCAACATTTGTAAGTCTATGTAATTCCAACAGTAATCCCAGCAAACTGAGAGGAATCTAAATTGGATCATCACATCCTCATCAAGTAACGTAGGAAGTGTTCTTGTAATTACTAGTAAATGCTGCATGCTGAAAGGCAGAGCATTTCATCATCTCCATTGCACATTTTGATGCAATTTTCATAGAACCATAGAATCCCAGATGTGTTTGGGTTGGAAGGGACTCTAAAGCTCATTCAGCTCTAACCCACACCTTCCACTAGAGCAGCTTGCTCCAAGCCCTGTCCAACCTGGCCTTGAACACTGCCAGGGATGGGGCAGCCACAGCTTCTTTGTTCATCCCATCCCAGTGTCCCACCACCATCACAGGGAAAAGCTTCTGCCTCAGATCTCATCTCAGTCTCCCCTCTGTTATCTTTTTAAATGTAATTTTGGAAAATTTCATAATCCCACTGAGCTGTGATATCATCTGCTTTGGATTTCATCTTTAGCACATCAAGATAAAAGCAGGATTTACCTTACTACACGGAGTCCTTGTCTTTCATCTGGTGTTAGGCTAAATGGCAGTTAATCAGAGCTTTTCCTGTAGCCATCCATGACCAACAGAATCCCACGCTCTGTTTGACTTGGATTCCAAAGCACAAACTCTACAAACTCCAGGTGAGTGGTTTGTAGCTCCACATAAAAGTCTCTTCTGTGCTTCAGATGCTGCAGTGATGGCCAGGAGCTGAAAATGAACATGAAGATGAGTAAGTGATACACAGGAAACAGTGTGGAGAGATTAACAGCTCACCAGAACGTTGGCTGAGAGTCTCACAAACAACCCCTAAAAGCTGGCTCCTGCATCAAGGGAACGTGGCCCAAAGGCTCACAGCCCTCGCTCCAAAAAGGAAAAGCAGAGCTATTTTCAGCTCTGCAGCAACAGTAAACAGGCTTCGGTGGGTATCCTCTGTTGGCCTCTATACTCCCAAACTGTTCTTTCTACACCTAAGGAAGGGCCCAAGGGGCTGGATATACCCAGCTCTGTTGGAACATGGCATGCCCCATCCCTGGCAGTGTTCAAGGTCAGGTTGGATGGGGCTTGGAGCAACCTGGTCCAGTGGAAGGTGTCCCTGCCTGTGGCAGGGGGCTGGAGATGGATGAGCTTTAAGGTACAACCCAAACCACTCTATGATTCTATGAAACTAGGGATTATGATGGGTTGGACCAATCATTACCAGCTTTCCACCACAGAAACAACAGTAGAGAGCAAAATGATTTGCCACAGGGTCACTGTCTGTGCGGGGTGCTGGTCTGTGCTAACCTGCTCTGCTGCCCTTTAGAGACAGGCTTGGATGGAGATGGCTTATCTGTGCACCAGGGAATATTACACAGCCTTAGAAGCACAGCATAAACTTACACTGATAAAGGAAGTGTGGCTTCAGGTCAAATGAGGAGGGCTGCACTATAAAAGCTAAAATCTGGATCAACTAAGACAGGTCCAACAGGGGATGAAGGGCACTAGGATAGCACTGTTGCAGCACAGGAATGGAACGATCTAGAAAGCCTTTAACAGCAGAACATAAAACCCCTTTACATCACCTCTGAAATGCCCTTTTCAAGAAGAGGGGCATCCTCTGAGCTGAGCAGCTCCATCGGAAGAAACTGCTCTCCTCCATCTCTGAAATGCTTCCAGTGCAGGCAGGGAACATTAATCTCCTTAAATTCAGAGCAACTGAAGGTTAGGACATTGGTAACAGCCCACAGCACAGTCAGATGCACAGGAGGGAAGAATTCACAGCAGAAGAGGACACAGGGAGCATGCAGTCACGCAGCAACTGCACCACATGTCACTGTTCCCCTCAAAGCCACAGCACGTTCAACCACCGCAGTCGATAAGAAGAGCACAGACTGATAAATGCATCACAAATATGGACACAAAGGGGTAGCAGAATTAGGCTTTATGAAAGTATTGAGATCTCGTGGCAAATCTCTGCCTCAACACGGGCAGGGAGGCAATGAACTGCTTTGTAGCAGCAGTTTCAGTTACCAAACGATTTCTTGGATAGATATTTATTGCAGGTAGTTTTTGTTCCTAGTTCTCCAAGAGTTTAAGGCACAAAAGCCTGGAAAGGGCTTAGAACATGTACAGAAGTGCGATTATTTTTTGCTTTCACCTCTAATGCAACATAATCTTAGCTTAAATAATATTGCTTGTCCATCCGGCTTATACAAGATCCAGTAAAAAACGGCTTTCCAGGGTAGCAACCATTTGTTGCACAATACAACGATTGCTCTGACCCGTTTTTGCTGCAGGATCTTCAGTTTCACCAGGTTCCCTCTGACAGGACAGTGGAAGGGAAATCTCATCATTTCAATGAGACCACTTCATCCACAGTGAAACATGAGACACAAAATAAGGTTTAAACAAGGTTGCTGGTTAAAGTGTTTTAAACTGGTTGGCTGGTGGGGAATTGTTTCCTTATAGACAAGTGGAGAAGCAAGGCAAACGTGAGAGACATCACCAGATAGGAGGCATCGGTCTGGAGTAGTTTTACAACGCTCCTTTCTGTCTTTACTCTCCAGAAAGCTCTTCAGGTAGGTTAAGCACACCGAGCTCTACACGTGCTAGCTCAAAGAGATCATAAGCTTTCATCTACGTGGTTCTTCCCCGTCCTCAAGTCACAGCAACCTTACCCAGTCACCGTGCAACACGTCAGTGGTATCCAGCAATGATTCCTTAAAAGAACCCATTCGTGGGAGTAGGATCAGAGAACTGAAGATGGTTAAATGGGCAGCAAAGCAGACAGATGGGCAGGAACCAAATGCAAAGGGTGATTTTACTTAAAAGACCAACTTTTTTATTGGACGTTGGAGCAGAGTCTTTCCCCTGTGCCATCTCGCTGAGAGTTTATAAATTACAATTCCCAAATAAGAGTTCATTTCAAGACAAAAGGAATAAAACTGTTGCAGTTCTAACTTTCCCCATGAATAAAAGTTTACCATGATGCTCCTACGATACTCATTCCGTACAGGGAAGGCCACAGTCCTCCTGTACTTCGAGTAACAGACCTGGGTGGAGAAAGGGCCACCCCTCACTACTGCAGGGTCCTGGTGCAGCATTAACAGTCCGGAGCACACAGATGGGCTTGTCACACAGACACAGTGCCTCAGCCTGAGGCTATAACACGGCTGGAATCTCTGAAGAGACGCTGTCCAAAGGCTGCCAATGACAGTCCATCAAGGCATCATAGAGCTCTTCACTCTGTTCCATAAACTGTTTGTTTGCTTCATGGACGTCTAGCTGAGGCGCTGGATCTAAAGGAGGAAAGACAGACAAATAGGTCACATACCAAAAGCCTTAGGAATGAAAACCCACACCCCATAAATGTCTTAGTTTGATTAAAACAAAGCTTGGGAGAGTCACAAAACACTCCCAGCACTTGCCCAATCGCGAGCCTGACCAGATCAGCCCTTTCTGCAATGTGTTAAGAAACCACACCATTCAAGTATGTCCCTCTTTGCAGTGGTGAACTGCCCCCATAGCAGAGTGAACGGAGAGGACGCGTACCTGCACCTCGCAGCCCAGGGTAGCCACTTAAACTGCCAAAGAAGGTGGGGAGCACTAAAGCACCGACTGCCAAGTGGCGGAGCGGAGGCACAGGCACGAGGTCCGTTCTGCTCCCTCCACTACAGGGTCAGAGTGGCTGCTGGGGATGGCTGGGGACCGTAGGTGCTGCAACAAGAGTCACCAGAGCTCATCTGCCAAAGCCTTGGACATCTCAAAGCATTTCACAGTTAGTAACCCAAAGAGTGGCAGCAACACCCAGTAAATGACATGTGAACACAGCCCCGAGTTGACAGTTGTTTGCAAGAAATGTCTGTAAAGCATTTTGGAGCTGCATAGGAACCCAGAGGGCACGATCCTGCTGCTACTTCAACATTTCCCAATCATTGACTCATCATATTCCCCAAACCATCTGTAGGATGTAAAGCTCACCGAGCAACACCCACAATCCACAGCTCAGGTTATCAGAGCAGCACAATCACACAGGTTAGTGAGTGACTACCATCGTGTGAAGCAATCAGCTGACTGGAGGAAAAACTACCAAGCACTCAGGAATAAAAGGCTTGTAAACACGTTTGGCGCTAGCTGCATCGTGTCGTAACACACCGCAGCAGAACACAGTTCAGAAATGATACACTGGTGAGAGATTATTTCATTTTCCTCCACATTTCAACCTGTTCATTTAACCAATGAGAAAAAGACACCCCAGAGATAGTCCATCTATAGAACTGGTGTGTTTCAGAGCAAGAAAACCCCTTCTGAAATGCTTTTAAAAGCCATTCAGGGCTTTCTCGTCGATGTCAATACTGATACCTATGGATCCTGTAAAGGATCCAGCTGCTTTCTACTGTCACCACATGGAAGCATAAGCTATGCTACACAGTGCATATTCCACTCAAGACAGCCATGTGGAACTGCTACTATGAAATTACTATTTTCTTGCATTAATAAATGAAAACTGCTGTACATTTATCCAAACCAATATGGTTTCATGGCCCACTTCAAGCAATGACTGCTAAAGGAAGTACCTGATCACTGTGCTAACTGATGTGATTTCTTTTTTAAGCTAAAACCACAGTGAAGTATCCCGGCTTCTAAATTCCAAGATTTTACAGGAAAATCTAATACCTCCATTGTTCTTTGCAGCATAACAGAAAGAAACACTTTATAAAAGGATAAAGGTTTGAGTACTATGGCAGATTAAAATCTCAGTGCTGCGGGAGTCAGTTAGTTTCAGTCCTCACAAGGTTCAGACTGGAACAGCAACTGCAAAACAAGGACGCAGATTTTCTCAGACCTCAGATTTACTCAAAGATGAAGGTACATCACACAGTGAAATGAAGGGCCAAGTTGAGAAAGACGATCTCTAACCCGTGCAGAACAGGCAACTTCAATACAGAGTCTGAGAAACGTACCTTCCAATGCATCCTCACCAACTTCTTCATATGTCTGCAAGGCAAAACAAAACCCTTAGGACAGCAGAGATTTACCTTTTCTTTTACAGACATCACCTGCAGATCGCTGCTGTCACATACTGACTTAGAGCTGACTGATGACAACAGAATCCTTCACACATAAGCCCTGTGTTCTACTCCCAACAGACTCCATGGGGGAGATCATAGAATCATAGAATAGAATCAGAGAGCAGCTTCAGTTGGAAGGGACCTTAAAGCTCATCCAATGACGATGTCCAGTGGACACCTTCCACTGGAGCAGCTTGCTCCAAGCCACTGTGTCCAACCTGGCCTTGAACACTGACAGGGATGGGGCAGCCACAGCTTCTCTGGGCACCCTGTGCCAGGGCCTCAGCACCCTCACAGGGAAGAGCTTCTGCCTAAGAGCTCATCTCAGTCTCCCCTTTGGCAGGTTAAAGCCATTCCCCTTGTCCTGTCCCTGCAGGCCCTTGTCCAAAGCCCCTCTCCAGGTTTCCTGTAGCGCCTTTAGGCACTGGAGCTGCTCTAAGGTCTCCCTGTAAGAAGCCTTCTCTTCTCCAGGCTGAACCAGCCCACGCTGAACTTCTGAGGCAGCAGTTTCTGTGCCTGTGGTGTAGTTGGGTGGGTGCCCTCATTTGTTCTACCCTCTAAAACTGCCCATATCAAGAGAACCTTTCTACTATGACAACTCTATTATGAGATCCTTCGTGTCCTCCAGACCTTTGTACTCTTCCAGTCCCAGCAATATTCCCCCAGAAAAGGCAACAGTACACACCAGGATGCACTAAACAGTTTTCCTTCCTCATATTAAGACCCCAGAGCTTGATGATGAAATACACCCATTACTGTTTTGTAAGCTATGCGGTTGTTCTGTGCTGACAAAGCACTGAGAATGAGTATGTCACACTGCCCTACCTGGATTGTGCTCTGGGTGTATCCATACTGGGGATAGCTGTAGCTGTAACTGCCCGTGTTCTGGTCATAGCCCCACTGCGCGTAGTAGTTGTGATATTGTTGGTAATATTGGTTATAGTTATAGTTGTACATCTGGTTGTACTCCATGGCTTTCACACGATTACTTGAAAAACAAAAAAAGCAGGAATTAAGTTGCCAAGAACGAACCAGGTAAAAAAGCAATGAAAGAGCTTAAGATTGGTATCTATGGCGCACAGGCAAGGCTTAGTTTAACATGCAAATTCAGTCGTTAAAATAGATCCACTATTCACTGCAGCAGGATTTATCATTTGCATACATTTGCAGGGAGAAAGAAGTGCTTTCAATTAATGCCCTTTCCCATATTCATCTTCATTAACTGCTTTAATTCTTTAGGAGTTAATGTAGTATCACTTCCTGCCTTTGTGAAGGGAAGAGTTCAGGACGAGAAGCCTTAGTTTACAACAATCCTGAACCATGATCCAGATTCCTGGGTCCCTTTTTCCTTCTGATAAATAGGATGGAGTGAAGTGCTCTGCAGCTTCCTGCCATCAGGTAGAGTCTTGCTTTAAAAGAACAGTTAAAAGACTGAGAGCCTTGCAAAAGGAATGGGGTTTTCTTTAGTAAGAATGGGCAAAACCCTCTTTCCTCTGCCACTGTTGTGCAGAAGCTTAAAGCAATGACTCCTTGACCCCAGGCTCTCTGAATCTGTGTTCGTCAATGCACAGAGCTGGAAACGCCCATAAAGTGAAAAGGACTACAAGTAATAAAAGAAATAAATACTTAATCTTAAAAACATTTAAAATAGCCTGTATGTTGCCTGAAATCCCCATTCCCTGCCACCAAGCGGCAGCTCTTCTCCAAGGAATTAGGAATCCCACCAGGTTATTAAAATGGGAAAGTAATGAGATGACAAATCTTGTTTGAAAATGGAAGTATGTCACACATCAAGCTATGTCTAATGATGAAATTAGTGAGAAGTAGGAGGAGGGGAACAGCAGCAATCTTCTCACCACGATACACCCCCTTTTTCTCTTCCTCATCCCCCCAAGACTTCTGAGGTGCCTGAAAACCTAAACATTATTCAAATAGGGAGCAATTACTATGATTCGTATTACCCTAGTGCTACGAGCCCCAAGTCAGAGCAGGATCTCATTGTACCAGGTTCTGAACAAACACAGAAAACAAAGTTAATCCCTGCCCCAAAAGACTTATATGTAGTAGACATTATCACAGAATTAGCAAGGTCATTGAGCTTTGCTACCCAGAAATCAAGAAGCAGATTTAGACAATTGCAATTTAACACAAAGGAACATTATACTTTAAAAAATGATCAGATTTAAACATAATGTGTGTGTATTTAATAATGTATACAATTCAAAACAGTGTTAAATGCTTAACTCTCGAGCTAACATTAGAATTCTTTGGGATTCCTGGGCATTCTGGTACTCTAGCTAATTGTTCCTTGGGTATTCCTTCACTTTGGGATGGAAACATCCAGGAATTGTAGCCAAAGCACTAAAAGACATTGGTTTCACTTCACAATGCTCTAGTGAACCCCTGCCTGCTCTTATACTCACGCTTTTGGTATAGCCACACTCAAGCGTACAGGTTTGGAGCCCAAGCCCACAGCTCCTTGACACTCGGTCAGGGCTCTTTTCTGTTCCAGCTCATCCGTAAACTTCACAAACCCGTAACCTCTGCAGAGATACAGAACAGCTCCAATGAAATAACAGCAAAAGAAGCCACTTCAAAACATGTCTTTAGATGGAAGGCAAAATTGGTGTTGAAGAACACAGCAAAAGGAATGCTTTCACTAGGGCTGTCCCTGTTTTTAGTGGAGACCTTAGAGCAGCTCCCAGCACCTAAAGGGGCTACAAGAAGCCTGGAGAGGGCCTTTGGACAAGGGATGTATGGGCAGGCCAAGGGGAATGGTTTTAACCTGTCAGAGGGGAGATGGAGATGAGCTCTCCCCTGTGAGGGTGCAGAGGCACTGGCACAGGGTGCTGTACCAGTGGATTCTGAGGAATTGGAAATAAGCTGACACAAGCCATGTTGAAATGCATGAACAGTAGCAAAGCCTCAGATCTACACCAGGAGGATATAAATAATCTACGTGGTTGCAAGTCAGCACAGGATTGACTCTGTCTTGTCACTGCTTACAGCTAAAACTGCCCCGCTGTGAAGGAAAACATCACTTGTGTGTAGGATTGACTGAGATAGACTTTCTAATCAAGTCATTTTTGCAACAGGAAAACACTCAGATAGGCTTTTATTACTCTGAACAATGGCATAGCCCCATTGGTGTTCTCAGGA
Source organism: Amazona ochrocephala (assembly GCA_039720435.1). Lineage (NCBI taxonomy): Eukaryota > Metazoa > Chordata > Aves > Psittaciformes > Psittacidae > Amazona > Amazona ochrocephala. The sequence continues at coordinate 777,773 of CM077886.1, read as the reverse complement.
GTGGACCTGAAAACGAGCTCTTAACATCAAGTTGCTAAAACCTGCTCTGACGGCACAACTGGAACAGGGCTAGCATCCAGCCAGTAAGCCCTGGACTGCAGCAATCCTGCACTGTGGTGCTGGCAACTCTGCACAACAGCCAATATGCATTCCCCTCCAACCCCAAAGGTCCTTTGTGTGGGCTTCTGCTGCTGTAGTGAGTCAGAAGCAATACAACAGCACCCGAGAGGGTAGTGCCAGAATCCCAGCTTGGGCTGGGCTGCCTCCTGCAGCAGAAAGATCAAAGACATAGTGTGGGAGGGAAAGAGGAATCCACCTGGGTGAAGGAAGGAGGTTGGGAGGGTAAGGGCTTGTCTACCTGGAGAAAAGCACCAGCTGGAAGCAAGGGTGTACGTTTACAGCGCATTATCTCTTCTGTGGGAACTCTGCAACACCACGTAACGTGCTCTTTTGAAAGTGGCATCATGTAGTGCTCATAGTAGGTCCCCACTGGCAGCTAGCACAGACCAGTTACTGCCCCATGAACTCCTGCAGCCTTTTGGATGGGACCAGGAGTAAGTGAAAGCAGGAAGATTGGCAGTTCCAAACCAGAGACGGGACAGATAAAGGGTGGGATGTAGTGCATAGGAATAGATGCTGGGTGCAGCAAGAGAGACAGTGTTTTGCACACCAGCAGCTAAACCAGGTTTTAGTACAGACGAAAATCCACCAAGAAAGCATTTCTTTGTGGCCAGGACATTCTGCCCTGTCCCTGAAGGTAGGAGAAGCCCCCCAGGCTGCACCCTCATCAGAAAGCAAAGAGGCCAGCACGGTTCTATGGCATCAGGCTCTTCTCTTGCCACAACAAGAAGTGCCAGGAGAAAGCTTCAAAGCTTTCCTGATCTACCACTAGGCACGTCCACAAGCCCCAGGTTCCTCTCTCACACCACACCAACACTTGCAGTTGCCTCAGCTTTGAGTAACTGCACAAGTCACAACAAAGCCCCTGGCAGCAACACCCTGGTGCTGCTATGGGAGACAGCCACGCTATTCCCACCAATAGGACTTTAAGGCCCTGCTTCTTCCCCACTTCCAGAGCTACCACAGATTCCCTTTCCCTGTGGTCTGCACTTACCAACACTTCCCGAAGCCCAACTGTTGGTACAACTCACATCACCCAACAGCTCTTCTGTAGGCAGAGACTGAAGGAAAACAAGAACCACTGGGTTTACACCTCCAAGGAGGAGGTGCTCAGAGCCCACCCAGTGCTGGTCTCAGGTGAGGTGGCAGTAACAGCACGATACTTAACAGCCAGAGTGACTGAGCAGCTCTGCAAGAGGCTCAGGTTGTACATGGAGGACCTCATTACTAAGGACGTTGTACACCTCTGGAACAGGCTGCCCAGACGTTGCATTATCCCCATCCAGGGAGGTTTTCCAGGCTGCACAATTCCTGGCTGACCTGATCTAATGTTGGCAGCCATCCTGTCCTGAGTAGGAGGTCAGGCCACAGATCTCCAGAGATCCCTTCAAACCAACATGGCTAAGTCTGAACCTTATGTGAGAAAGAGGAGAGATCTTGGGCATGTTCTGTAACATGCTGCCAACACACAAAGGGCATCACATTGCGTGACAAGATGCTGTGGGGACTATCAGAACCCAAGCACACTGTAACTGAACATCCAAGAATGTTGTATTCTAAGCTTATAGAACTATGCTTTTCCCCTTTATGCATTCTATCTTTCCTGCTGCTGTATGTGAAGTGAAACAAAAGAATGACTAAAAGATGACTTACTTGGATACTCCTGCCTGGTCCAAAACGACTTTGCCACCTCTACATGAGGGATAAACTTTAACAAAGAATTCATACAACATGCCATCATCCACGTCAGGAGTCAGGTCTCCCACAAAAAGGGAATACTCTGGACTAAAGAAACCAAGAGAAAACTTCTTAAGCACAACAACACAAACCAAAGAGGCATGCTGAGTGACAGCTAACAGCCTGAACTGCAGAGAGAAGTGATATTAAAAGAGCATCTAATGGATAATTCAAAGCGTCACCAGCTAAGTTGTTTCAGTGACTTATATTGACAATTGTTTCAAGTCAATTCAAGCAGCACAATCCATCTATTCACTACTGCTTGTTACTGAAAGATAATGTCAGGATATCTCTGGGTTTCCAACAGGGCAAGAACACATTAAGGTCTCATTAATAGATTTGCTATTTCCAACATATTGGTCTTAAATGATAATATACAAATGAGATACTTTGGTGCAACTGAGTTTAAACACTTCAAAGATACTCCTGACACATCTGCTGTGCCACACAGAAAGCAAAGCATAAACCCAACAGGCAGTGTAAGCTATCCCCCCTCTGCTGGCACTGAGGAACTTGTGGGTGTGTGTGTTTTGAATACCCTTTGCAAGGCAAATGATACAGAGGCTTTAACCAGCAAACTTGATATTAAATACTAAACATTTACCTGTTATCAGGCTGTTTCCCATACGTTGCATAATTCAGTTTAAATCGCTTTGCCTGAAACAAGGCAGAAATGAATCCATGCATTCAGATGTTTTGTGTGAAGCCAGACAATTACGAAACAACACAATACACTGATTCTGGCTGCCTGCATTGGCTCTCTGACATCTGTAGTTCCCAACACATGCTATATACACCATCCCTCTACACACCACCACATCTGGAATTAAACTGTGGCTATTCCCTAAACTAAACTTCAGTGATTGTCTTGCTCCTTGCAGGAGCTGCTCTCTTTGTCTCTCTGGTGACTAAGGCGGCGTTGAGGAAGATTAACTTCCTTTAGTCATGGGCTCTGATTTGAGTATTAAACAGGACAGGTGAAACAAATCCCTCCAGGCTTCCCATCTACTCCTTCTGATGGGGCCGCCATCCTCTCAGGAAGCTGACCAAAGGGCTCAGCCTGAACTTCCCAGTTTCCTGCTCAGGGTATTAATTACACTGAAAGAGGTATCATAAATTTACTCGACTACCTCCCAGTGTAATTGAGGTGGTTCTAGAGCTGCTTTAGGAAGCAGTCATCCCAGCTCCTGCAGCCAACTCCTGTGGGTACAACGGGCAGCTGTGTCAGCCATCCCATTTTAATCTACCCCACGTTGAAGTCAACAGCCTAAAATTAGCCTCGGTGACTATTCTTCCTCCTAACTACCTTTTACATATCCTAGACGTTTGTTACATACTGCAGTTACACAATGGCCTAGCTCCTTCTGCACTGTAAATAGTTTGGAGTAACTTTTGATTGCTAAGGCTTAAAAGCCCCATTTCTCTTGCAAATCCAAGTTTCCCACAACTCAGGGTGAACTCCCAAGCTCATCTTTACATATGTAAGAATTTACACACTGAGACAAATTAAGATGGAGCTACAACTGGAGAGAGACTGTGGAGGACTGCGGAAGGGATCCTCAATCTATTTTTAACTTGCTCTGTCCCATAAGTACAACTTTGGTAAGAGTAAAAAGTTCAAAAAGACAAGAAAACATAAAACCTCACACCATACCAGATCTATACCTGGATTTTATCCCATTCACACAGAAATGAGTGGGTTTTCCAACACTTTTCTGCATAAGAATGTTGGCAGTTTTATACTCATCACTTTAACTAGAAAGAAAACGAGAATCCCAGTTTGCTAACTATTGAATTCGCCTGTAACCATTCCAAATACAGCTCTGGTGCTATCTATTCCTTCCTAGTTGTGGCTCTCAACTGCCTGACTCCAGTTACTCACCGGTGTAGCCCCAGGAAGCGGTTTTCCATTGATTTTGTGTAAACATTTCTCTGCAGTAGCTAGATCTGCAAACTCTACAAAGCAATAGCCTGCTGGAATTCTGAACACGGGACACAGGAGAGAGAAAGAGTTCACATTTAAAACACATTTCACATAACCGGGAGTTTGCTATAGTTGCAATACTTAGGACCATTTCTGTTTCAAAAGATAGAGAGCAGCTCCCAAAAAGAAGCCAGCAAAGGAATCTTGATCTCAAGTCAAGGTAGCCCCTACTTACCAGTAACTCATGTCAAATAGTTTGGCCCACAATTAGTTTAGTTTCTGCTTTCATTCACTAGAAGCTTTCCCACCCAATTGTCCCAAGCAGTTGAAAACTAAAATGACAACATCTACAAGAACATCAAAGACGGAATTCCCACCTCTGCCAGCACCACACACTGGCGCCACGATGAACACCAGCCTGGCACTGAAGCTTTCAGCCCAGTCACAGGCAGTGTAACTCCAAGAGAGCCTGTCTGGCACAGTACACCTCTCTGAACAAGTGCTGAAGTGCTGCAGCATGAAGGCTCAACCTTGGCTTGCTGACGGTCAAAGAGCCAGCAACTGCCCTCTCCACTGCTACCACCATACACTCAGGTTGGTGGCAGCCCTGGGGAAAAGCTCAATGTGACAATTACCCTAATGCTGACAGGACCACAGTGACGCCACACAAGGGGCAAATGGCTCGATCCATTGGTAGAACAAACTGAGAACAAGCATAAACAGTTACCCTGTCAACCTGTTTCGAATGATTTTTACGCTCAGTACGAGCTCTCCCATGGTGGCAAAGGCTCTTGAAACAAAGTTTTCATCCATATACGGCTCCAGCTATAAAAGCAAGAGAGGAAAAATTAGGCCAAGGCATCGACAAACAGGAGAATTTTTGTGTCAATGTCCCCCTAAGCAGTTAAAACATTATTGAGAAGGATTTTACCCTTACACTTCAAAAAGAAGACTCATTTAAGAGGGTCGATGCCACTCAAAACCAGCAGGCATGCATGAACCAGGCTCAACAGTCTGCAAAGTGGAACCCAAGAGACAGCATGAATTTCAGAGAACAGGGAGCTTTCACAGAAGGACAAAAGCCACTCAGAAAACATACAGCAACAAACTGAGCGTTCGAGACACGGAGGAGGTGACAAGGAGGTGTCAAGGCTCCTTCTGTGTGTGCACCGAGGTCTGGCCAGCATTGTCGGGGTGCTATGAGGAACAGGTGGCATGTGGCAGGTAACAGTCCCCATGGAGGTGGGCAGGGGGCTGCTGAGCTTTGTCTACCTCCCAGAATACGAGGTACACAGGGCAGGACTCAGAGGGGGAGACCTATAATCGGGTGCACTGACTGTGTGTTTGTCGTGGGTGACAGGGCGGCACTGGGAGTGTCTGAGGGTGTGTGATGGGCAGTGAGTGCACACGCTGGAGAGGAGGTGTCTGTATGGTGGAAGTGACTGAAGAGCATGAAACAGTGCTGCAACTTGGACCAAATGTATGAGGAAGGCCAGGCTGGGATTCTATGAAGGGACTGAGGGAAAAGGATGCCCCTCTGTAACAGAAAGTGCTGAGGGAGCTAACTGAAATGAAGGGTTTGTGCAGCGGACATACTGATGGAGAGCACTGCACGCATCTATACATTTATACTTCTCTAAGTATCTCTACACCTGGGTGAGTCACACAGATGGCCTCGTGGGAGCTGACAGCCCTTGAGCACGTTGGTGTGTCTGCCAGGTACCAGGTGGCTTTGTCACTTGTGCAAGTGACAGAATGCACAGGCTTGTGCAGTGCCCACATTGCACCCATCAGATGTACAAAAGGTGGCAGATGCCCTGTGGAAGTGGGAGTGTAAAGCAGAGGTGACTCTGCTACACGTGCCAGAAGCAAGAAGCAGCACTACTCTGTCCAGATGTGCCGTGCAGAGGGTGATCCTGTGGGCTGTGTGCACAGGAAAGCCAGGCTCATAAAGGCAGCAGGTAACTGTTGATTAGCTGTGTATGTGTACGTTCCAAAGAGCCACAGGCTGCTTGTGAGAGCGGTAACTGGAAAAGATAGCTTTATGGTGGAGAGGTGGTGAATAACCCTTTGTATGAGTAAAAGAGAAACAGCAAACTCCATGGAGTCTGCCTGCAGGAGCAACGGGGAGTAAAAGCCTCCCTGATGTGTCAGTGTGTGTGTGCAATGCACACTTGCTGCGTGTATGACAGAAGCACCTAGCAGGATCCTCAGTGACCCCACACACTTGTGAGAGGACTGAGGAAGGCTACAGGGTACTCGTGCGTGCAGGCAGGCCCAGGCAACGTGCTGCTGTGGGTCTGTGAGGAGGAAGATGCGTGTGCAGGTAACAGGCAACATGGAACTACGCTGGTGTAACTGCCCACACTGGTGTAACTGCACACGCCTGGCTGTGAGTAGGTGTGTGCAGCATGTGGCAGGCAGCAAGGACACCACAATACCATGGTGGGACTGTGGATATGACTGTGTGAAAGTCATAGACACAGGCAGTGCAGGCACTAGGGTAGGATGTGAGCACATGCAGACAAGAGCGTGGTGGGTGCCATGTGCTGGGGGTAAGTACACATACTTTCATACATGTATAGATGTGTTTCATACTCATACATGTACGAAAGCGTGTGTGCAGAGTGGAAAGGGGAAAGGACACAGGCACAGGAGTATGAGGGTGTATGGAGTGTGAGTGAAGGGCAGACAACAAGGGACACTGTGTGGTGCGTGTCACTGTGAGCGTGCATGTGAGCCAGCAGCAAGAGAAGCATCTGCAAGCGTGAGCATGCTGCAGGTGCACAAGCAGGGAGGAACGAGGGAGATGCTGTGTAAGTGCTCACGAGTGTGTGTGCATGCAGAAGACTGCAAATCCTTCTAAGTGTGTGAGTGCACCCACAGTGAGTGGGGTGTAGTGAGGGATACTCTCGGGTAAGTGCATCCAAGCATGTGAGTGCCTACAAGTGTGAGCACAAGCACGCAACCTGAGCAGCACAAGCACGTGTAAGTGGCATAAGTGTGTAAGCGGTAGCCTCAGAGTGTATGATCATGAGCATGCAAGTGCCTACAAGCACACGAGCAGTGTATAAACCCTGCACACATGCAAGTGCACAGGAATCTGGGTGTAAGTGTCTAACAGAGCACCAGCAAAGTGTGAGCACACATTAGTGTGCACCAGTGTGAGCACAGGCAGCCGGGACACTGGTGTAAGTGCCACGGTGCAACAAGGGTCATTGGGGGGAAGGGGAGGGTGCGTGTCTGTGGGTGTGTAACTGCTCACCAGTGCGCTGGGCTGGGGTCAGAGCCTCCCACTGTGTGTGAGCCTGTGAGCCTGCCAGCGTGCACAGGAGAGGGTCGGTCACTTCAGGAGCTTATGCGGGTGTCAGTGCGGGAGGGTATCCGTCAGTCAGCGGGAGGATGTCAGTCCACCGGTCAGTGTGCGTGTCAGTCAGCGTGCGAGGGCCAGCCGGTCAGTGTGCGGGTGTCAGTGTGCGGGGGTCAGTGTGCGGGGGTCAGTGTGCGGGGGTCAGTGTGCGGGGGTCAGTGTGCGGGTGCCCGCCGCTCAGCGCACCCCAACCCCGCCCTCCTCGGTGCCGCCGCCGCGGCCGCTGCACTCCCTCCTCCCTCCGGCCAGGCCGCCCCCGCTGCCCGCCTCACAGAGCCCCCCCGCGCGGGTCCCGGCCGGACACTCACGTCCCCCATCCACAGGCTGGCGGCCATGCTGCTCCCGCAAGGCCCCGCGGCGGCTCCAGCGGGGCCGCGACTCCCCGCGCCCGGCCCCGCCGCCCGCCTCACGCCGAGCCCGCGGCCCGCCCCGCCGCCTCCCGCGGGCGGAGAGAGCGGCGCCCCCGCCGCCACGGGGCGCCCCGCGCTGAGGCAGCGCCCCCTGCCGGCAGGAGGAGCGCAGGCGGAGGGGCGCAAGATGGAGGCGGCTGTGAGGCGAAGGAAGGAGGGGTTTGGGTTTCCGGTGCTCGGAGGGGGGTTTGGGGTGTCGGGAGGTGGGGGTGAGGTGAGAGGGGAGTTTGCGACGAAGGGAGTGACATGAAGGGGCTGAAGAGAGGAGGAGGAAGGAGCTGAGGGCCAATGGGGGTCGGAATGGCTGGGGCCGGAGCACTGAGGCAAGGGGAATGTCCACCTATTCCAGTGCCTGTGTGTGAATGGGGGCGCAGGGCCCAGCTCCAGGGTCTCCATTGGCCGAGGGTCCCTTCTCTTTCTGTCAGACACAGTGTGCTTCCAGCCCCTCTAATGGCTCCTTTGCATCCTCCACAGCTTCACGTGTAAAATACAACAAGCCCCAAATTTCCTCATTAAAGATCCCTGTGTTTTGGGAGACGGGGGTTGGATCCGTGGTAGCACTTGGAGCTGACAGCCCAGGCCCCCACGCACCACGGGGCTGCCTTAAAACACATCGTGAGGCTTTGAAATGAAGGGAAGAATTCATTATTCCATGTAGTAGCACACAGGCTGTGCCATGTGCTGTGTGAGGATGGTGGAAACTCTTTGTGTGTCCCAAATTGGTGCAGTAAAGGAGTGATGTTGGCAGTGTTGTGGTGTTTTAAAGGCACTTTGGGCATCTGTATGCTCAGTAGTAGGGACAGGACAAGGGGAATGGCTTTAACCTGCCAGAGGGGAGACTGAGATGAGCTCTTAGGCAGAAGCTCTTCCCTGTGAGGGTGCTGAGGCGCTGGCACAGGGTGCCCAGAGAAGCTGTGGCTGCCCCATCCCTGGCAGTGCTCAAGGCCAGGTTGGACACAGGGGCTTCGAGCAAGCAGCTCCAGTGGAAGGTGTCCCTGCCCGTGGCAGGGGTTGGAGCTGGAGGAGCTTTAAGGTCCCTTCAACCCAAACCATTCCATGATTCTATGAGGACACTTGTTAGCAGAGGGTTGAAGGCTCAGTGGGGTTCATGGGGGTGAGGGTCAGAAGCCATAATCCCAGCTCCCCTCCACCCAAAGGGACAGAAGCTGTGAGCCAGATCCCAGCCAAATGGGGCTGCCCTGGCTCTGAGGTTTGGGTGTGCTCATCCCAGCACATAGGGCTCGATTGGGTCCGGTGTAATCCTCCCTCTTATCCTTCTTGGTCCCCAGGCCTTGCAACAGCAAGGGTGGAAGCTCCTGAAGCAGAGGACACCACTATGATAGAGCAGAGACGAACGGCCCTGGAGCACCCTGGTGAGCTGGTTGGTATTTGGTGTGCATGGGAGCTGTGCTTTGTGAGTCCTGGATTCTCTTAGGGAAGGCAGGCATGGGACGGAGCTGGTTATGGCTGTGCAGTCACTGCGGCATCCATAAACCCAGGGGACATCCATTAATCCACGGTGACAGGGACACTCCAAACCCGCCGGGCTGTTCGTGCCTTTGGGGTTGCTGGTGTCGGGGAGCTGCGGTGCTGCTGGTGTCGGGGAGCTGCGGTGCTGCTGCTCTGCTGCTTGCAGCCCGTCAGAGGGCGGCACAGGGCCGCCGGTTGTTGGCTGGGGGTGTTTCGGTGGCGGAATTTGGCATCGGGACCGTTAGAGTGCGATGAGAGCAGCAGCCGATCCTCTCAAACAGCTTCTGAAGGGAGGTGTGAATCCTGCCTGGAGCATCCTCATCCCAGTGACTAATGTGTGAAACCCAGCAGGAACAGAAGGAAAAATTCCTCACTCTGCTCTTCCCTGGGGATGGAAAATGAGCATTGATCCTTACTATGTTGCTACAGGAGACTGAGAATCCTTCATCTTCACACTGGGCAGGGTCTGCACCTCTCTCTTCATGCTCAGGTTGTTTCTCCAAGCTCTTCCCTACAACACTGCAGGATCTGGCATGAAATCCAGGCAGGTAGCAAGCAACACAGCTGAGATCTCCTATGTCTGGTGTCAGCCGGCACTTTTTGTGCCTCAGGTGTCACTGGCAGCCCAGTCTCTTGCAAATTCCCCCTCTCAGAAGTCCTTGCTCTCAGGTGGCAGCTTTCAGGATAGGTCTTTCCCTTGCAATGTGACATTTCACCCACTGCTTAGCACCGAGTTCTGCAGAGCCCACAGAGCTGGCACTCACTCTGTTATTACTTTACAACTACGCAAAGGCAGTGGTTTTGTTCTTTGTCATTTGAGGAAGTGAGTCCAGTTTCTTTAATAACTCCTTTCCATTTTTCCTTCCAGCTGAGTAACACACGACTTGCTTCTCCTGGGGTAATCCATAGAGATGGATGTTGGGCAAGGAAAATGCAGAAGGAAACCAGTGATTGTGTTGGACCAGAAGGTAAGAGTTTTATATTCAGTGTTACATCTGAAGTGAGTGCTGTTGATGCACCTAACCCTGTAACAGCAAAACCACTGCCAGGAGAACATTATGACCTGAAATACTGCTTATTTGTGAGCTGGCAAAGAGGCAGCAGCTGCTAATGGGAAGACATGGGAATTCCTCTGCCCTGTGTGTGGATGTCAGGAGTCAGCAGCCAAAACGTCGCTGTATCTCGTCACCTCCTGTCTAGGAACTTGGTCCTGCAAACTGGTGAGTTAATTCCAGTTGGTATTTACTGGAACCCACTGGAGGGGAGATCCTTAAGCCCCTGGCAGGACTGGGTGATGCTGGTCACTGGAGCTTAGCCTGTTGAAGGACTGGATCCTATGAGCCCAGAGCTCTTTCAGCCTGAGTGGTCTCTTCTTTTAAAGTGGATGGTTTTAAGCATGAGAATGTGGCCGGGGAGGTTTGAATTTGCTATTTTAGCTGGAGTTTGAAACAGACTGCAGTAGTTTCTCTGCCTTGTGCTGGGTGTTACTGCATTAGAGCTGTGGGTTTCACAGATGCCACGTCTGTCCTCTGTCTTAGACAACTGTACCCAATGGCCTGAGATGAGGGATGGATTTGGCCAGGGGTAGTTGAAATAAGACATAAAATAAGGTACATAAAGCAAATCCTTGAGCTTGGAATGGCTTCTGAGGTTCTGAAAGTCATTTAAGGAATGCAGGAGAAAATACGCAATGAAATCTGGTTTCCATCAGTGCATAAGAGATTATAATGTGATCAAAGCCATTGTTTCAGATGATGAAGATAAGGCAGCTTAAAGTGATCCAGAGTTCTGGGATCTTTTTTAGATGTCATATTTACAGGTTATAGTAGATTGGACATTGTTGTTTATTTAGTGGGAGCACTTGCTGCTCCTGTCTGTATCTCAGCAAGCACAAGTCATTTCTGACCCAGTTCTGGCTCCCAGTGGTGTTGCTGAAGCAACTGGGAGTAAAAGCTCATTATTGATATGAATGTCCTGGGAGTTTTCTTATCCAGTTTGCTGTATAGCAACACAGTGCAGTGATAGAGACCTGATTTCTCTCTTGCCTTGCGTTTAAGAGAAAGTGAAGACACTTCTGGGATAGTCCCATGTTCATCTTTCTCTGGTGCTGTGGGTTTTGTCAGATTCCCCAGCAAAGCCAATAGCAAACAGGACAAGGACACTCCAGTCCTGCTCCTTTAAAGGAATAGCTTTCAAGCTCGAGTGGCTTCTGAGCTGAGTGGCTATGAGCAACAACATGTAGTGTTCAGCCTGGAGGATACCTACACGCATCGAGGAGCGAGCAGGGCTGGAGGAATTCAGTCCCACATCTGTCCAGTTTCCCCTCTATGAGCATATGTGCTCTTCTTGCTGGTTTTGCATCCCTATTCCTACACCATCACTTGATCCCTGTTCCTCTCTAGTTTTTGCCTACTTTGTATCTTGGCTGAGGGATGTCCTAACTCTGAGGGAGTTTCTTTGGAAGCCTCCTCTGTTCCCGCAGGGTTCAAGTAACAGACCACTGTGTCTCACCAAGCCAGGGCCAGCTCAACTTGTGGATGTCATTTAGAAGGAATGAGGGTCAAAAAATAAGTCTGTTTCTTGTTTCCTTCCTTGGTGCTACAGGGAATTCACCCTCAGAGACCTTATATAAACATTGAGAAGTCAAAGAAGAGTGTTCCGGATGTTCACAGCAACAACTCCTCCATAAGGATCCCATGGGAGACACTTAATCCTGGTTTTGGATATTGGGATATGGGCCAGGATGTTTGCAGTCCAGTCTGTTGTGGAATTTTATGCCAGTGATGTTTTAAGGCAAACTAAGTAAATAGACTTTGTCACCCCAGCAGTGAGTATGCTGTGTAATTCAATTGGAGCTAATGCCTCCAGACAGACACTTCTGATGGGGCTGAAAACAGAAGCCCTGCCCTATTTCAATTGTTACTGTCCCATTTACTGTTGGAGCAAGTCCAGAGGAGGCCATGGAGATACTGTGAGGGCTGGAGCAGCTCTGCTCTGGAGCCAGGCTGAGAGAGCTGGGCTGGGGCAGCCTGGAGAAGAGAAGGCTCCTTAAAGGGAGACCTGAGAGCAGCTCCAGTGCCTAAAGGGGCTGCAGGAAACCTGGAGAGGGGCTTTGGCCAAGGGCCTGTAGGGACAGGCCAAGGGGAATGGCTTTAACCTGCCAGAGGGGAGACTGAGATGAGTTCTTAGGCAGAAGAGGGTGCTGGGACACTGGAATGGGTTGAGTGGAGAAGCTGTGGCTGCCCCATCCCTGGCAGTGCTCAAGGCCAGGTTGGACACAGGGGCTTGGAGCGACCTGCTCCAGTGGAAAGAATGTGGACACAAGCGTAGGGAGGCTAAGTGATGGCAGTCTGGCGCAGGGGAATTGGTTGAACAGAAAGAGCCTGAGGATAAAGTTTAAGAAGTGCAGGATCTGGGCTGCTGGATGACAGGGTACAACTCCCTGCAGGTCTCTGGAGATCAATGGGCTGAGCCCAAGCACTGGAGACAGTTGCCCACATTGGGCCTGTGGGATACTGAACCTGTCCAGAGCTTCACTACAGAGTCTCTGGCAGGGACAGTGACCAGAGGAGGGGACAGTGACCAGAGGAGAGGAGAGTGAGCTTTAGACCACTGCAGGCTTTCCCTCTTGCTGCAGGATGCAGCCCTTTTTGCATCCTGGGGCTGCATCCACCCTGGCTGCCTGAGATGAAGTGTGTTCCCCTGCAGCTCTCCAAACCCAATAGCTTGTCTTGGCCATGAGCTGAGCAAGAAGGGGACATCTCTCTTCTAACATGCTCCTGCCATTGGTGCTGGAGAGGGCAAATGCCACAACCAAGCTTTATCACCCCTTGCACCCCCGGAGAAGTGGCATGGGTTGTCCCTGGACAGCTCAGCCTGCGCGGGTTGGGGACATCAGTGCTACCCATGAGCCTGCCACATCATCTCTGCTACCACAGGGCATCTCAAGGCCTATTGAAATACTGACTTGGACATGTTGAAGCACAAGACACTTTATATAACCACATGGAGAATAAAACCCAGAACAGAGCACAGCCAGTGGGACAGAAGGTATTTGTGCATCCTTTGGTTCTTCTTCCAGCATGGGAATCTTTGGGCTTGAGCAGGGGGTGGCCACTCCTGTAGGGAAAATGTCTTGGTGGTTCTTCTGTATTTAAGTGCTGCAGTTCCCCTTAAATCACACTCAGATGGACCAAGCAAGGTCCCTGGGCAGTAACCATAGCACTTGAAGAAAGGAGGGCTTCAAATGTGCCCTTGGTCTCTGCAGTTGCTCAGGGAAATGGCAGGATGTCCAAAATTAGATATAGATATTTCAACCCTGATGAATTGGAATAGCACAAGACTTAAAAACCCATTCCTTGTTTGAAAACCAGATCCAATTCATTATAGCTAAAACTTAGAGACAAGAAATATCTGGAGAGTGGGGTTTTTTGGTGATTTCATTTGCAGGAAATCTCCATTCTTACAGCTCCAATTGACCTGAGCATCTTCCAAGCAAAGCTCCGAACCCAGGGCAAGAATTCCTAATGAAAGAAGCAGGAAAAGTATTGCTTTTCCTCATCTTTTCAGGCCTCCTTTAGAATAGAGCACACGTGTTAAACAAGCTCTGCGTTTCCTTAATGGTTGTCAAGTATTTCAAGAGATTAGAGGAGAGATTTATCTGTCAAGACAAAGTTTTATCACTGTTTATAACTCAGGAACAGTACAGCCAGATGCCATTAAAAGCCCCCACTTTTTAATGCTGACAAGGCACTGCATGAGCAGGTTGCAGGGGTTCCACACTGAGTTGCTGGTGCCTTATAAACTCTCTCTGAAATGGAGAGAAATGGCTTTCCAGCAGGGAAATACAGAGGGTTTAACAGCATCTCTGCATCCCGCTTCCCCAGGTTAGTCCTGTTTTACCTTACCACACAACTACCATGTCTCTGAAAACCAGAGGTATAAGCTGAAGGGCTTGCTTGAATCAGGACATGGACCTTGGGCAACCCATTCCAGTGCCTCACCACCCTCACAGTGAAGAACTTCCTTATATCTAGCCTGAACTTCCCCTGTTGAAGTTTGAACCCATCACCCCTTTTCTTACCACTACAGTCCCTGATGAAGAGTCCCTCTCCAGCATCCTTGTAGCCCCTTTAGACACTGGAAACTGCTCTGAGGTCTTCACGTGTACTGGGCGTGAGGAAGTTTTGGGTGCTGGCACTTAGAGCAAATACTTGGTTTTCCTGCAGTTAAAATTATTTGAATCAAGTGAGGATGTAGGAAAAAGAGTAAATAGACTGTGCTGATGTATACTAGACAAATACACGAGAACTATTAGTACAAGAAATCAAGGCTTTAGTAAGGCTACTGGAAAAACTGCCTATCAGTTTCCTCAAATGATTTTAACCCTATCTGAAGATAGGAAGCTGTTGCCCACTTCTAGGCATTGAAACATACAGATGCTGCCCATCCATCCAGACAGATGCCATTCTCTGGACTAGGGATGGTGTCTAGGACAGGACGGAGCAAATAGGACCCCCAAAAGCAATTTCCAAGTGGTGACCGCGGGTGCTGGTGTTGGGCTGGATCTTTCGAGGGCAGTTCTCTCACACCTCGCATCAAGGGAAGTGACGCTGAAAGGGATCCACAGGATTAGCCATTCAGTCCCAGAGCTCGTGGATGACAGTGTCACTGTCATAAAACCCTTGATCCAGTTGTGCTTTTGAGCTTAAGCCAATGAGCTCAACCCCATCAGCTTTGAGTCATCTTTGCCCTTTAGGTAAAGCAGCTCAGCCTTTCTCTGATACACCCCAAAGAGGAATGATGCTCTGCAGCTGCTGATCTCTCCTTATTCAAGGCATCACTATTCCCAGGGCTGTGAGGGCTGTTTTGAAGCAAAGAGAAACTAAGCAGAGGCTGCTCTTTCATTCTTCTTTGGCACTGCTGCACAGGACATTCATGGTTTCATCGTGTCTTCAATCTCGCCCATGCTCTAGCCTTCATCTTCCTGTCTCGAAATGTTCTCTTTCATTTCCTGCAGCAGGAACAGACAAGTCCATTCCTGTATGCAGAAGAATCAGATAAAAGTTTATTGAATCCTGTTTGCTTACAAGATGGATCTTAAGGACAGAGAAGTGCCAAAAGCGTCGGCTCCATAAAAAAAAGGTAAGAGCCAGTGTTGGAGATGCTGTCAGAACCTCCAGTGTCTGCTCCTCATGCAGTCTCTCTGATGCTGCCTGTCCGTTTGGTACAATATAGGTACTGTTCTGCTGCCAGACTGGAAGAAGATAATACTGTTGATAGACAGTATGTCTTTAGAAAAACTTGAAGGCTGCCCTGTTAGAATCACCTTTCTAGCACCTCCCAGACTGCAGCAAATACCGTGCTCTTCCCTTTATACAGCACAGCAGGACACGGAAAATCAACCACACCTGTGTCCATGCAAAGAGAGAGGCAACAGCTTTGGCGGTGGCACAAGGTGTAGCTGGCCTGTCCGAAGCATCACATCACACAACCTTGGTCCAAGGGACAGGGCTGCCTTGAAGAGGGTTTCAAGGATGAGTGATAAGAGCTCCAGAAATACTGACTGGGTGCCACTGGTTTATTTGGGTGGAAAATGCTCACTAAAACAAGTTCTGAGCACTGCTTTAGGTGAAAACATTGTCAGTAGAGCGCTCATGCTTAGCATTCTGTGTCCCTTTCCCTTTCCTCTCCTTGCAAGGCTTTGATGTTCCTATTTTGCTGATGTTAGCACCCACCCAAAGCCCTCACTGAGCTGGCTTTCATGAGTACTGGGCTGCTGACAGTTTGGGACTGCATTGGGAATGTTAGCCAAAATGTCTGTCAGTTTATTTCACAAACTGTGTAAGAGTCTTTAATAGATTGTGGAATCACAGGATAATATAGAATAGAAGAAGCTGCAAGCAACCAGTTCTAACAGTTTTCTTGGATGTTTTCCACTTGGGACCTCTCAAGAGGCCAGTTCATCTATGTGGCCACTCACTCACATGACAAAGGAAGCCTTTCACATGTAAAAGGCAAAATCAGTGAGATTTGACTCTACAGTCTTCAGCCTAAATTTAAAAGTATATATCTAACTGTAACTACTATTATCAAAATGCTCCAGAAGAGAAATATTTCCCTAGGAAATCCACAATGTCAGCTATTGAAGCTCTGAATTTGATTGTAAAGTCTCAAAAAAGAAAAGAACAGGTCCACTAAGGACACCACGAGGCTTCCTAGCATCCTATTTTCTGAGTGTCATGTGGAACAGATTTACTTAGTAAGGATGTGAATAGGAAGATCTGCATGCAGAGAGGAGTAGGAGGGTGTCTGCACTACCAGGAAGAAATATGCCTGTTTAGTGATGGAGGCAGCGAGTGGCAAAACAGGACACCAGCTTTGCAAACAGGCTTGGTTTTCACAGAGCCCTGTGGATCAGGTGAACAGTGCTTTGCGAAGGACGGTAGCAGTTCACTACCTGGCAGCTCTGCAGGACTGCTGAACCCAGCTCCAGGCCTTTGGGCTCCCCTGAAGGCAGACAGTGGAGCATATTAACTGTGTTGTCTCCAGCCATCACTGCATGCAGATGGGCTTCAATCTGTAGATGCCCTAAGTATCTGTACCAGAAATGCCAGCAGCTCAACACCAGCTACAGACGGTGTTCCAGGAGATGAGGGATGTCCTACCAGTGCCTCCATCTCTGCTTCGTGTTCAGGTGTCCTGAGGGAAACCGAAAAGCCAGGCACAGCAGGGGAGTGCTCATGCCTCTGCAGTGGTTTTCACTCAGTTAAAAGAGACAGTGCTCTCCATGTGTTTCCTACATAATAAATGAGGGGAATGAGAATCAGAGTGGGATTACCTAAATTTACCCTTTTTTAAGCTGTCGAACCCAGGCTCCATGCTGAAGTTTGAACAGAGGCAGCTGTAAGCAGAAGTGACAAGGGAGTACAAATGATGGTCCTGCTTTTCACTTACAGGAATGCAAATCTTGCTGGAACGTCCAAATGCTTGTTCCAGGACCAAGGGCTTGAAAGTCATCCTGTCAGCCTCTATTAGAGACAAACACTGATTAGATAAACACTGACCCAAAGGGTAAAGGCTGCTTTCAATCAAGTAGCAAAACTCCTCTGAAGACCTACTGGCAATACCAATAGTGTGTCATGGCCCTTTCCAACCCGGCTAAGAGGTTTGTGCCATTTGGTGATGAGTGAAGGGTAAATGGAGGAGCAAGACAATGAAAAAGGTCGGTCTGGGCAGCTGGGAATTACATCCTGGTTTAGAGGTTTGTAGTAGCAATAGTGAGCTCAATGTAAATTGATGGGAATGGCTGTGTGTGAAAGCACCAGGGCAAGGGCTAAATGTCCTGATAACCAAGTGATCAAATTGATGAGCACTGGGCAAAGTATCTCAAAACATGATGCAGAATGAGTTCAGAGGATCACGTGCACACCCACAGCAGCAGGAGTGTGCTTGGAGTGTCCTCAACATCAGAAGGACATGGAGCTGTTGGAACAAGTCCAGAGGAGGCCATGAGGATGATCAGGGGACTGGAGCACCTCCCGTATGGACAGGCTGAGAACATTGGGGCTGTTCAGCCTGGAGAAGAGAAGGCTGGGTGGAGACCTCAGAGCAGCTTCCAGTGTCTGAAGGGGGCCTATAGGGATGCTGGGGAGGGACTCTTCATCAGGGGTGTAGTGATAGGACAAGGGGTAACGGGTTCAAACTTGAGCAAGGGAAGTTCAGGCTGGAGATAAGGAAGAAGTTCTTCCCTGTAAGAGTACTGAGGCACTGGCACAGGGTGCCCAGGGAAGCTGTGAATGCCCCATCCCTGGCAGTGTTCAAGGCCAGGTTGGATGAAGCTTGGAGCAACCTGCCCTAGTGTGAGGTGTCCCTGCCCATATGGGTTGGAACTGGGTGATCTAAGGTCCTCTCCAACTAGCTGTTTCTCCTCCATCAGGGCTCTGGCTGAAAACTTGAACTTGAAAATTAAGCAGATAATTCGTAGAGCTTCTGAGGAGGACATAACTGGTTGCCTCGGAACAGAGCCTCAGCACAAGTGAGTTTTGCTGACATTTGGCAACAGAAACATTTCTTTTTGACATTTTCAGAATGATGGCTTCCCCCCCTCCCCGTCCTGCAGAGGGCAAGTGCTGTATTTCAGATCAGAGCGTTTTCTGTTGGCCCCCAAAAATACATTTCTGGCTTTCCATGCTGCTGAAACTAGAATATCTGCATTCCCCCCTGTGCAGGAGCAGAGGAAGGTGCAGGAGTCTATTTACAGTGGTGTTGCACCAGCCATAGCAGATCAAACCATGTGCTTTTGGGCTGATCCTTGAAAGTGAGAAGAGTACTATGCAAGTTACCTCCATGGGCTGTGCAGAGCTGCATCTAGAGATCCATGGAGGGTTTCAGTGCTCGTGAGCATCACTGTTTCTCCAAATTGGTCTTCTCCCTACAGCCCTGTACATTGAACTACTCTTTAACCCACAGAAGGAGCATGCAGCACAAGCAACTTCTTGTGTTTGCCTGCTGCGAAATGTCTCATTCTACCTTGACGCTGGTACCAGGGACAGTTTGGTACTTGGGGCTGGCTGGAGGCAGCACAATTCCCTCTTCACCTTGTCACTCAGACCCAGCACTTCTAGCCTGGGTGAATTACCGGTTGAGTAAGTAGGGATCTCAGTCCCACCTGAGAGAAAAGCTTGGCTAAGTTCCTCCTGAGATGACCTGCCTGAGCATGGTCACTCTGCAGCAGGTTTAGGCAGGGTAAGATAAGCCAAAGCATAGAGAGATACAGCTCTGTTCACGCTGTTGGGATAGGGCCAAAGGTATCCAGAGGTCTCCAAGAGGGACATTTGTCTGTGAAAATCTTGCTGTTTAACTCCTGAGGGTCGGTAGAGTCTTGCAGAAGAGCGCCCCAAGGTGCAGCATTTGGGTCTATGTTCATACACAGATAGGAAAGTTCACCCACTCTATGTATAGAAAGCCTAAATGTGGCTTGTATGTCAACTGCTTTTTCTGTATGTGCGCACATACACACAGTGACAAATATAGACTGCGTTACAGAGTCATCCCTTCTAGACATCCTAGACTCATGCTAATGTCTGCGTCCTACAATAGCTGCCTCCCACAGGAGAGAAAAGCCAATTCCATCATTCCCCAAACTGTGTCTACATCTAATCCTGCATAACCCTCTGGGAGTGACCATCACCCAGATCTCCTCATCGACTGGGCAATCCAAGCATTTGGTAGAAAATTCAACCCAGATAGAAGTGAAGCAGAAATGTGAAGGAGATTTTGAACTGAGAAAACCTGGTGTATTTTCCTCAGCCCATAATAAATGCTCAGCTTTGCATTCTGGGGTTATTTAGCCTTTCGCTGTAATTACTTGCATCGGATGTTGGGTCTGGTTTTAAGCAAAGCTCTTTTTTCCAAGCAAGTGTTGAATATTTAGGTCCTACACCTGAGTCAGGGCAATCCCAGGCACAGCTCCAGGTTGGGCAGAGAAGAGATTCAGAGCAGCCCTGCGGAGAAGGACTTGGGGGTGTTGGCTGATGAAAAACTGAATGTGAGCTGGGTTCAGTGTGTGCTTGAACGCAGAAACCCCCATGTGCTGGGCTGCTTCAGAAGAGGTGTGACCAGCAGGTCATGGAGGTGATCCTGCCCCTCTGCTCTGGAGCACTTTCCTATCACTTGTCCTGTTGCAACAGTCCCTAATGAAGAGTCCCTCTCCGGCATCCCTGTGGCCCCATTCAGATACTGGAAGCTGCTCTGGGGTCTCCACGCAGCTTCTCTTCTCCAGGCTGCTCTCAGCTTGTCTCCACACGGGAGGTGCTCGAGGCCCCTGATCAATCTCGTGGCCCTCCTCTGGACTTGTTCCAACAGCTCCATGTCCTTTTTATGTTGAGGG
Source organism: Amazona ochrocephala (assembly GCA_039720435.1). NCBI lineage: Eukaryota > Metazoa > Chordata > Aves > Psittaciformes > Psittacidae > Amazona > Amazona ochrocephala. The sequence continues at coordinate 757,851 of CM077886.1, read as the reverse complement.
CACCAGAAGTGTACACAATACTCCAAGTGAGGTCTCATGAGAGCAAAGCTGGCCCTGCTTTGGGAGGGTTGGTTGGACCAGATGGCCCCCAGAAAACCCATCCAAACATATTCTTCTGTAATTCTGCAATTCCTGAGCAAATAACAGAGCAAGTAAGAATGAGTTGGCCATTCAGGGTTGAACTGAAGTCCCAAGGGGTTGCACTGGGAGCAAGACAAGGCTCTGATGGACTTGGCTTTGGGTGATTTTTTCCCCAGTAGTTCTTGCCAAAGCACTGCTGCCACTCCCTGCTGCCATGCCAGAGCCCTCTCCACACAGGCCCTTCCTCAAACAGCATCTTCAGTTAAAAGCTATGTGTATCTCCCTCCTGCTGCAGTTTAGCTCACTTGGCATAGTGAAGAGTGATGAAAATACGCCATCTCTGTAACTTGGTCATAGTATAATTAGAAGCTTAAGGTCGGTGTATTTTTAAGATAACAGATGCAATCATCTCCATCTTTCCATTTAACAGCAGGAAGAAGCCTGCACAACTATAAGGGGAAAATCAATGAGTTCTCCGCAATATGCAGTGAATTGGATGTTGCAGACATTCCCCTGCATTAAAGCAGCACAGATCCCCTGCCAAGTCTCCAGCGGCTCTCTGGATAAGACAGGGACAGTTCCATGTCTACCAGCTGCACATTCCTACTTGCAGCTGTGTTTCACTAAGAGTTGGAAACCACGCTGTTGTTCTCAGAGATCTTTGGATGAGCTCTGGGAATGGGGAGCAATTTGAAGTCAGGTGGAGCACAGTTCTCTAGAGCAGTGGATCTTGCATGTCACCAAGTGGTTTCTGGCCATATAAATGCCAGGCATGTCCTCTTTAAGTTCAGAATAGAATCAGAGAAACAGTCAGGTTGGAGAAGACCTTTAAGATCATCAAGTCCAACCAATAAACCTATGCCCTGACATCTTCTGCAACCAAAGTGTCTCACATGGGGACTTTTTAGCCTACCTCATCCTCTTATGCTTCATGGCTCTTGCCTCCAGCCCTTGCTTGTTCACCTCCTGCTGCTGCAGTAAGACCTCCCCTTCACACCCAGAACTGCAGCTCTTGTTAGTTACTTCGTAAAAGCACTCATTAGATCAATATGTGGCTTTTGGACACCCCAGGGCTGTCGATGGGCTACAGCTTTCCATTTCTAAATGAAGGATGATTATTGATCAGTACAAGGGACAAGATCATCATAAGGAGACCCACAATGGCTCAGGAGTCACACACTTCAGGCAAAACCAAACTTGTACTGATAGAAATCATTGTAAAAGCAGTTATTGAAGAGGCCCAAAATAGGAGGAGTACAAATGGCTTTATGGGAGGAATACAAGTGGCTTTACAGGAAAGGAGTCATCTCCATTCAAACCATAACGCTGTCCTGGGAAAGTAACTGCAGAGCAACCACAGGGAGCACCTCCAGAGCATTGCTTTGGGTGGTTCTCATGTCCAGCACAGGCCTGGTCCAGCTAATTCTGACTCTCCCATACTGTGCAGGATGCTGTGGCACCTAGGCCTGCCAGATGACTGAAATTAGAGTGATGGGAAGCAGTCATGACTGTAGTGATAGGACAAGGGGTAATGGGTTCAAACTGAAACAGGGGAAGTTTAGATTGGATATGAGGAAGAAATTCTTTACTGTAAGGGTGGTGAGGCACTGGAATGGGTTGCCCAGGGAAGTTGTGAATGCTCCATCCCTGGTGGTGTTCAAGGCTGGTTTGGACAGAGCCTTGGATGGCATGGTTTAGTGTGAGGTGTCCCTGCCCATGGCAGGGGGGTTGGAACTGGATGATCTTAAGGTCCTTTCCAACTCAAACTATTCTATGATTCTATGATTGTATAATTCTATGAATCATGGCCATGCCTTCTTTCTTTTTACTTCCCTCCCAAGTTCACAGCTCTGGAGTCTGACATTTAACTTGGTTGATCATCCCTTTTTTTTACCCTCTGTTGGTGCAAAGGATGAGCTTGATGCAGGAACACGTTTGCACTGCATAGGAAATATTCACAGTAGAGTGAATCAGAGTTTAGTAGAAGTGAGGCTCCAACGCAGCATGAGGATGGGGAGTGTGAGCAGAATTGCTACTATCCCAAAGCAACTGGGATGTAAAGATCTTTTTGCTATCTGCTCATGGGGGAAACCCCATGAAATACATTAAGCCTTCCTGGTTTGTCACTCCCAAGTCAGGCAGAGCAAATGTCTTGATAGAAGGCATAATTCTGATAAAGGTTTATAACATAGCTCTATGGTTCTTTATGGAATATGTTTCTCACACCTCCTAAAGGTTTCTCACAAGCAGGTGGGGTTAATCTCAAGTAACTATATAATCCTCTTGAAACCCTAACCTCACCTGAGGGTTGCTCAGTTGATTGCTCTTGGATGTCCAGGTCACCCCTCAGATTGCTTTGTTCCTGCTGACAATCACAGAATCATAGAATAGTTTGGGTTGGAAAGGACCTTAAGATCATCCAGTTCCAACCCCCTGCCATGGGCAGGGACACCTCACACTAAACCATGGTACCCAAGGCTATGTCCAACCTGGCCTTGAACACCACCAGGGATGGAGCATTCACAGCTTCCCTGGGCAACCCATTCCAGTGCCTCACCACCCTTACAGTAAAGAATTTCTTCCTCATATCCAATCTAAACTTCCCCTGTTTCAGTTTGAACCCGTTACCCCTTGTCCTATCACTACAGTCCCTCATGAAGAATCCCTCCCCGGCATCCCTATAGGCCCCCTTCAGATACTGGAAGGCTGCTCTGAGGTCTCCACGCAGCCTTCTCTTCTCCAAGCTTAACAGCCCCAACTTTCTCATCCTATCTTCATACAGGAGGTGCTCCAGTCCCTGATCATCCTCGTGGCCTCCTCTGGACTTGTTCCATGTCCTTTTTACGTTGAGGACACCAGAACTGCACACAATACTCCAAGTGAGGTCTCACAAGAGCAGAGCAGAAGACCAGTTCAGACTGAGGGACGAGCCCTTGGATGCCTGCAGCTACCTGTGCTGAGAGCTCGGAATTACCATCAGGGACAGGATAAGGACCATTTGCACCAAATGCAAGAGCCTCTGTGGTTGGATCTGCTCTGGCACTTGACTGCAGTGCATAAGTTAGCTATGACATGGGAGAGAGACTACTTCCAGCCATGAATGTTCCTCTCAGCAATCTACATGCAAGGACTGAGCATCCTCCACTACTTGTGAGCTAAGTGGTTTTTGCTCCTTGGGGAGCAGCTTTGAACCCTCCTGCCAGCAAAAAAAGCAGAAGTTTGCCCTGGGGACGTGATCCTTGCAGGATGCTCTTCAGACTGGAGATGGCTTGTTCTGGCCATGGTCCAGCTTTGAAGCCCATCTGAGTGTGTTGTAGGTCATTTTACTGGACTCCTTTAAAAGAGGAAGATGTTTCTATCTCTAACACTGTTGGCTGGACAAGGACCAGCAGAGCCAGTTCATGTTGTCCTTCGCTACTCTGGCAGCTTGGCCTCTTTCAAGGACTACAGAGAAAATCACAACCATGAGAGGTTTCTGATGATCGAGCTACAGCTTTTTGCTAAGAACTGTGGTTTGTGCTGCTTGAGGTCCATTTGGTACTCTTTGTATCCCCCTTTTTCTTCCAGAAGGATATTTGCTTTGCTCCTTAAAGAAATGCAGTGAACTACAGAACAACATCACCCGTCTCACAAGTGTCTCCCAATGTGCTTTATAATTGTGGGAATCCTGCTTTCACTGATGCAGCAGAGCCTCATCATTAACTTGCTTTGTTAAGTCTTGTTCCAGCTCTAATGATCATGTAACACAAACCAGACTGGTCCTGGGCAGGCACAGCTGATTCCTACAGCTGATGGCAGAATCTGCCTGTCCCCATAGCTGCCGTTCTCTAGTACATCTGAAGTGACAGCACCCAGCCTGCTCAGGAAAGCAAACCTGACACGCTCAGCACAGAAGCACAGCCTTTGTCTAACAGCAGGATTGTCTTGACTCTTCTCTTGTTCACATATCCATAGATTTCAGAGAACCTGAAGCTGAGAATCCCTCTGGAGTTCCCCATCACAATGATGTATCCCCATCTCTCTTGGGGATATTCCTTGTCCTGGAGAGCACGTATTGTGGAACCATGATTCCTTTAAACAGCAGGATTCAAGGGCATGGCTGGTTGCAGGCTGGGGTTTCTGCATGACTTTCTAGTCGTGCCAGAAGCTCTGCTATAGTTATAACAACAGTATTCCAGAAGATGCTGACAAAGCAATTCCTACAGGTCCTTAATTCTCTGACCTAATGTAAGCTCCCAGGTCCATTACTTGAGTGTCTAAGTGAACAGCAAGCTGGTTATTAGTGATCTCACTTGCACATCTTGTTCAGATGCTGCAGGTTTTGCCAAGAGAAACCACTGCACAAGAGAAATGCCTGAGCGTGCGTCTCCTTGTGGGTTAGACTGCATGAGAGATGCATGTTTTCCACCACAGGCCATTTGGGATCCATGCAAAGGGGTGCGATCTTCACCATGGGTACTGAGAGGTGACCCAGGAGCACCAAGGAGGGCTGGATCTGGCAAGGGTCTGGTTTTAGTCTGCTCCTCTGCCAGGGAGATGCTGGGGACAGGTATAGGGGGGGATGCCCCAGTAGCACTATGGAAGTGGTGGATGAAACCAGTTGTTTAATCTGTTCCAGAGCTCCCCTTAGCAGTGAATTCACTGAAAGGTGCCATTAGCAGAACCCAAGGAGGGCCTAGATCCGATCAGTCCCTTCCTGGGAGAGCCTACATCTTGCTGGCTTCCCAGGGAGTTCAGGTGACTCATTCCAATGTAGAGGCTTAAAGCGAGTGATGAAACCCTGCTTCATGAGCAAGCTAAAAAAGGGAGGGCTGAAAAGTGGAGATGAACAAGCAAAAAGAGTGTGGCTTCACCCACAGCAAGGACAGCGAACGGCACCTCAGCAGGGAGGGCAGTGCCTTACACAGGGCAGTAATTAGCAACATGCTAGAGCTCAGATTAAAAAAGTGGCTGATTGTAAACCCTGTTCCTGGCTAGAAGCAGGACTCAAGAGGGAAATGGTGCAATTTGTAAGGAAATTTGCTGTGGGAGAAAGCCAGGGAGCCAAGATCCTTCCACTGGGAGAACAGAAGCGTCTACAGACTGCGGGGTAACTGCAAAGTTTTTCCTGCATCACAGGAGATCTGAAGTGTTTTCAGTGGAAGCATTTCAGGGATCTGGCATATAGCCCACTGATGCTGCAGATGCATGACTGCAGCCTCTGCTCCCACAGAGAGGGGGTGATGGGTGAGTGCTGAGGTCCCCAGGCAGCCGCGGTGCCATTTCACCTCAACCCCTTTTCCAGCAGGTTTTGCCATTGGGAAGGTGCTGGCTGTGCGTTAGGGCAGGGACAAAGAACACGAGAAGGAAGTGAAAAGTAGAAAATCCTCTTTAGACATTTACTTGTCAATAGTTTCCCTGCTGCCCACTCTGATGTGCTTTGTGGGTTTCGCCTTAGTATGGATTATGGTCCCCTTGTGCTTAATCCTTAAACCATGTGATATAAGGCAGCCCTTACTCCATGCATGTGCATTGAGTGGAGAGGGGAAACACATGCTCCGTGGTGCAGTGCCAGTGCTTGTCCTGTCTCTGTGCTTCCATCACAGGACACTGTGGTCCTGTCTGAGGAGCTGGGAGCCAAGCAGTTCTATTCCTAAGGCAAAAGAAATAGCATCTGCACCTTTAAATTTAAACGTTATTTTAATGCTTAGCTCTTTTTTCATCATGTTAATGGTTTCTGAATTGTTTTATCCAGTGCTATGAAAATGAACATCTGCTGACCTTCATGAGCAAAGCATTTATCCGCTCTAGCTGCCTGCTAGGATTGGAGAAGTACATTCCCAGGTTTCTTGTGCACTAAAGCTCCATTGTGAACTGCCTCAGTGTGGTTGGGAGTGCTCAGGAGAGAACTGGATCAGACCCAAGGGAAACATCCAAAATACCTTCCTTTAATGACAGCACCAGATACTGAAGCAATTACTGTGAAAGTCCTGGATTTAAATATGATATTAAAGTGAAAGCAGCTCCATGGTTATAAAAGGAGAGACAGTAACACGAACATCCATGAATAGAAAGCATCCCAGGCTCAGATGTTATCTAAGGTATGGTACAAATAGAACACAAGGAGTCTGTTGTCCTTATGTCAACATCCACCTCATAATAAAAGCAGCCTGATTGCTTTGGTTGTCTCTTTGTTGAGAGAGCTAAGGAAGCTCGGCCTTCCTCTGGATGCAAGGGCTCTGCCTGCCAGGCAGCCCCAGTGGAGGAAGAGGCTGCAGGGTAATGTCACATCTGGAAGCTGCTGCTAGGGCTCTGGAGGCACAGGTGCTGCTGCCAGATGTTGGCCCCATTCTGGCTGGGCATATGGCTTTGCTTTCCTTTCAATGGAGGGGACTTTAAAACAACCAGTGTAATTATGGGCATGTTTCTAAGCCCACAGCTGGGCCTGAAGCATGAACTGGAAGAGGAGAGAGGGCTGATGCCACTTTGTGTTGCATATTCTTCTAAGGGACTTGCCCTCCCCTGGTAGTTTGCCATCAAAGGGTCTTGCTTCGAGCAAGAGGTTGGACTAGAGACCTCCAGGGACTCCTTCCAGTTATTCTGTGATTCAACTCGGTTTTCCTTACACAGGGGCTGTTTCAGAGCCTCTGACACTTATGGACGTAGCAGCAGAGCTGAGACGCTACCACCACAGGGGACATCCCTGCTTTGTGCTCATGTGCCCTGTCACATTGCGTGGCACAGTCCTGTGTGCTGCAGCTCTTGACTGGAGAGCAATGGAACGTGCCCTTCCCATGGGCTGCTTTTTCTCCCAGCTTTGAATATTTGAATTTCTCTTAGGAAAGCAAATTGTTGGGGATATAACGGGAGTTGACAGGGGCAAGTGACTCTGTAAAGAAAATCCAAGTGTATCCTGCGCCAGTATTCAGGGTTTTCTCCTGCTCTTCTCTCCACACACCTGATTTCATAATAGACAAGGCAAACAACAGGCACAGGTCTATCACTTTCAATCGACAGCACAAATATTTACCCAATAACATTCACATTAATGAGCACCTGGGGCAGAAGGACATTGCAATGTTGACTCAGCCTCTTTATAGCCCTTTGCTTTCTCTGCTGTGACTGGTGATTGCTTTATGAGCCCAGACCTAGTGTCATGGTTTCAGCCCAGCTGACAGGTAAGTAGCACATAGCCCCTCGCTCACTCCCCACATCACAGTGGGATGGGGATGAGAATCAGGAGGAAGGTAAAGACCCCTGAGTTGAGATAAGAACAGTTTAATCATTGAAATGCAAGTAAAATATAATAGCAGTAATAATGATGATCATAGTGAAACAGAGAGGAACAAACCCCAATAAACACAAGTGATGCACAATACTCGCTCACCACCTGCTGACTGATACCCAGCCTGACCCAAGCAGGTAACTAACCCAGTTTCTGTCCCAGCACGACATGCTGTGGTATGGAATACCCCTTTGGCTGGTTTGGATCAGTTCTGTCTCTGCTCCTTCCTGGCCTCTTGTGCCCCTTCTCACTGCAGAGCATGAGACTGAAAAGTCCTTGCTCAGGGTAAGTGCTACTGAGCAATAATTAAACCATCAGTGTGTTACCAATGTTATTCCCAGACTAAAGCCACAACCCAGCACTGCACCAGCTACTGGGAAGAGAATTAACTCTGTCCCGGCTGAAACCAAGTCACCCAGTCAGCAATGGGTATGGCAATTGCCCAGGCTCTGGGTACTCCTCTGTGTCAGTTCTCAACATCTCTTTCCAAGACTCCCCATGCAATTTGTGTCTCACTGAACGTGGGGTGCAAGGGATGTGCTGCTCTGCTCCTGGACAAGTTTTACCTGAGGGGATTCAGGGGTTACAATGACAACTCATGGCAGTTTCATTTAAACCTATACCATTCAGTGAATCAGGAGGACTTCGTCCTTGATTCCTGCTGGGCTGCTGCCTGCACCTGTGGCTCTGAGCTGCCAGAAGGCAAGAACCCAAGTGCTGTTAACCTAAAGGCAGGACCCCATGTGTCTTGGGAGTTGAGCATGGACACCGAGAGCTGACATTCAATCTGTGAGAGCTGGGGAAGGCTGCCAGGGTACATGACCGCAGAACAGCTCTGCCGTAGGCAACTGTCATGCAGAATTAAACTGCTGTGTGCTACCGGTGTGCTTGCATCTTTACAGCTGCTCACCAGGGCGTCCCCCTGAGGAATGGAAGAAAGTTGATTTCCCAAATCTGGTTTTCCATGGAGCATTTTTCCCAGCACTGGGGGGACTGAGTCTCTTTACTAGACCTGTTACAAGGTGAGCAGCAGAGCTCCTTTCCAATCCTTTCAATGTTTAATATCCACTTTCCAAGTGTGAACATGAGAGCAGAGAGCCTCAGCCAGATGTGTTTGGCAGAGCTTGGCATGTACCACTTTGTTCTTGGGCCATCAAGCACAGGACAAATGTGAATCCCAATACACGGCCAGGATTAACTGGCAGCTCCTGGGGATCCAGGAGAAGGACCCTGCCTGGGAGCTCGCGCATGAGCTGCTCTCATGTCATGAATCATTCAAAGCTGTTGCTATGCCAAGCGGTGCTTCTGCTCTGTTCCTCTGAGTGCATGCTGCGCTTCGTCACAAGGCTGGTTACACATTAAGCAGACTTGCAGCATGCCTCCAAGTCCACATTCCTGCTTCCATCACTTAGTGGGTTGATCTGCACCACTCTGTCCTCACCATACTCCCAACTGAGACTTCCCAGCGCTGTAATAAATTCCCCTTTGATTGTTTTACTCCTTTCTGACAACTGGAAGCTTTGGAGGAGACTGTGGGACAGGCGGGAGCTGCCACTCTCCCTGGATTCTAGTTGGGATTTCCCTTGCTTCATCGTGTGTCAGTTGCCCTTTCACTGTGCACAGCTGAGAAGCGTCTGGCTCCATGTTCTCCATACCCGTCAGTCAGCTGAGGACTGCACTTAGATCACTCTTTCCCTTTTCCAAGATGAGCTCTTCAGCCTCTCCTCAAGCAACGTGCTCCAGTGCCCTCATCGCCTTAGTGCCCTCCAGTGGGTTGTCTCCATCCCTGAGGCCAGCACCAGATGCACTGGCCAGAAAATCACCCCCCAAACAGTGGAAGAACAGTGCTGAGAGAGGCTTCCTCTTCCCTGAGGAAGGAAATTGCTGCTTACCTGCAACAGGATTCTTCTTCTATGTGTAAAGAAGGCCTGTGACCACATGGAGCTGCAGTGACCAAACGCAGCTCCTTGGAAGCTGGGTGTCCTCAGCCATCTGATTCAGGCTGTTGAGATGGGTTCAGGTCACTCCCTGGGGAAGCCTGCTCCAGCAGAGCAGCTCCAGGCTCTGAGAGGAGTGACCTCAGCAGTGGTGAGACAGGTTTTGTGTTTGGATACTGGAGAAGAAACCCTTATAAAGGCAAAAGGAACCGAGAAGTGGTGCCTGAAGAACTGACTGTCCGTATGCCAGCATCTGCCTGTGGGGTTTGGAATGTGACAGAACCATGGAATTCAGAGGGAAATGACTCATGTGGGAAGAGCAAGTCCTGTGAGTTGCCTTCTTTTTTGGGTCTTTAATTCAGGTTTTAATGTTGAAAGTGAGGGGACATCAAATGCCAAAGAGCAGAAAGGAGGGACCTCCTTCGATGCATTGGTCTTCCTTAGCCAAAGTGAATTTCTTTGACAAGAAGCCAGCCCATTTTGCTGTTGGTTGGGTAACCTCAGGGAAGACTGCTGGGCTCAGAGGAAGTAGATGTAAATCAGCAATGAGCATACTGAGGTTGAAAACGAGGAGGGTCCTGTGTATTGGTGCTCTGACCATAGCAGGGAGCAAAAGCGGTTTTGAGGTACTTCTTGTACCAGGATGAGATCAGCCTCCCCTGTTCTCCTCTAGTCCAGGCCTACAGCACAGAAAGCATTCCCCTGTGCTCCTGCCCTATCAAAAGAGTAAAACGATAACAGATCTCAGAAAAGAACAGTTGCATTCTTCTTTCTAAGCAGGACATTCAACACAGGATATTAAATACAACACTGATTTTGACCTTATGAAGCAGGAGTGAAATGAGCTGGAGCTGTTGTTAAGCAAGAGAGTGCCTGGATGAACGAAGTCAGAGGGAGAACACCCAAAAGCCAGTTTTCATCCCCCAAATTCCATTTGGTTTTCCCAGTCAGCCTAAGGAAAAGCCAGCAGGCACTTCTGTTCCCTGCATGGAATTCATGTTCCTGAACAACATCTTAATGGTCTCTTCCTCTACTGGACCCTGGTGAGGCCACATCTGCAGCACTGTGTCCAGTGCAAGAAAGACAAGGAACTCCTGGAAAGGGTCCAGTGGAGGCCATGAGGATGCTCAGGGGTCTGGAGCATCTCTCTGGTGAGCAGAGATTGTGGAGCTGGGCCTGGTTAGCGCAGAGAAGAGCCTGAGAGGAGATCGCATCAATGCACATCAATACCTCAAAGGTGGGTGCCACAAGGATGGTCCCAGATTCTTTCCCTGTGCTGTGAGGGGTCTGTCCTCTGTGTACAGGGTCCCTGCTCCTGCTGAGGGACTGCCCTCGGGTGGCCACAGCCCACAGAGCAGCTCCAGCTCTGCTGCCAAGCTCTGCAAGACTCTCTCCTCTTGCCCTGAGGGTGGAATTCATTCCTCAGTTGGAGATAGGAGAGAGCCAACTTCTTCCCTTGAGCATTGTATCACAGCAAACACATGCTCACCCACAACACGACACCCACATTGTTTGGAAGGAAAACAAACCAAGAGGCATCTACAGACTTTCGAAGAACATCTATTGTGGCTACACTTGTCTCTAGGAAATTCTGGGGGCTCAGAAGATCCACCACGTCTCCTCTCCCAGCCTGGAAGTGAAGGGATGCTGCAGGGAACTGGGGGTGGTGAGGGGGGTGCACACTGTGGTGGTGCATTTTGAAGAGCCCCCCCTTTTCTTCTCTTTCTGAAGGGAGGCTGCAGCTTTATGACCTTCACAACACATGTTCTAAGTCCTAAATGGCGCTGGGGAATCGATGAGAATGTGCTGTTCCTGGAAGCAGCTATTGGAGGAGGTGAAGTTGGGACCAAATGCCCTGAAATACACGGACAAAGCACGACCTCAGGGCAGCCGCAGCACACTGGGGCTTAGTCACAAAGCTCGTGAGTGTGAAAGGCATCCGCTGGTGCAGGGTGGTGCAGGCTATCCGCAGGAGGAAGTGTGCAGGAATCATGAGAGGATCTGGGTTTGTTGAAACGAGTCCAATATGTAAATTGCTGACAGAGGGAACCGGAGGCAGCTGCTTGGCAATGGCTGCTTTAAAACCTGCTGAAGGCCAAATGACACCGCAAAGGTGCCATCGCTCCTTCCAAGACCTTGGCTCTATTCGAATTGCTTCTATAGAGATGTTTTGTGGAGGGGTTGAACAAAGTTATTGGTTCTCTGAAAAAACAAACCCCACCAAAACAGCTTTCATTTCTGAATAGAGACTAAACCCAGTTAAAACCCACTAGCTGCAGGAATCAGCACTCTGTGTCTCCTAGGTGTGGATGCAGGAGGTTTGTGCTGCTTAGAGGGGCTACAAGCCTGCGGTTGGAGGTAAGCTGATGGTCAACCCCCCCAGCCAAGCTCCCAGCCCACCTCCACGCCTGGCCGTTGGTGGTGCCCAGGGCATCACCATTATCTCACTCACTTATCTGTCTAAACCCCCCCTGGGATCGCGGCCCCGTGGCCTGCCCGGGGGATGTGTCGTGGCACCGGGGGCACGGCACAGGGACAGGGCTCCACTCGCCCGCCTGTGCCGTATCCCACGTGCAGGATCACCGGGGTAGGGAGGTGCAGACTCGACCCCTATCCCCATCCCGGCGCTTCCCTCGCAGGCATCGTGAGCGCCTCCGGTGCCGGTCCCCGGCTTCCTATGGGCAGAGCCGCGACCGGCGCCGGGGCTGAGCGAGGAGCCGCCGCCGCGCGCGGTGCGGAGCGGAGCGGAGCGGGACGCAGGGGCTGGCGCTGGCGCTGCGAGCCCCGCCGGGGCCGCCGGTATTTAGGGAGGCGCCGCCAGAGCCGGGCGAAAGCGGGACGGCGGGGACGGCGGTGAGTGCGGGGCGATGCCGGCGCCGACGGGGCGGGTCCCGGGCGGGGAGCGGGAGCACCCCCGGTTGAAGTTGGGTCTCCGCGGGGCAGCGGAGCTGCCGCCGCCTCGGAGCCGGTGCCGGAGCCGCGGTGGGGCGGCAGGCGGAGGCCGGGGCCTGCGGCGGCTTCGCCCCGGCTCGGTGGGTGCCGGTGGATGCGGTTCCTTGCCGGCATCGCTCAGCCGGGTGCGGGGAGCCGAGCGGCGCCGGACACGGGCACCCGTCCGTAGTACGAGTTTATGTGGCAGGGAGCGTTCGCTTTCCCGGGCAATGCAGAGTTTGAGACGGGTGTTGCGGGTCTGTTCTCCGGGCGTCGGGCGGTACCGGCAAAATGAAGCGACCGCTTTAAAAGTGGGGTCGGTTTTGTGTGGGTTGCACCGGGGAAGCTCTGGGGCACCGCGGCTCTGAGATGGCTCTGGCTGCGGTTGTCCCAGCATTATCCCACACCACCGGGGTTTGTTTATGAGTGACCCGGCTGCCTGGCTTCGCCCTCACTCCTGCTTCAGGTACGATGGTGACCCAATGTCGCCTCCATTCAGGTGCCAGCACAAAGCCAGGAGTCCTCGCCCATCCGTGCTCGTATCTGCTTGAATGCAAGCAGGATTCCCAGGGCAAAGCCCACCATTCTCACACTTGGAGCCAACGGACTGTCACCATGCAACAAATGATGAACGTGGACCACTTTTGGAGTAAGCTTTGGTACTGCAGCAAAGAGAAGAAGCCAGCCAAGGACAAGGACTGCCAGCATTGCCCTGCCATCAGGAGATGGTCCTGATTCTTCCAGGATACTGCAGGAAGCAATGCATGACAAAGACTTCAAGGAGAATAACGTTTTCCAGAGAGAGTCCTTTACCGGGTTGTGAGAATGACGTAAACCCCAGGGAAGAAACTTCTTTCCCAAAACTAAGTGGCCAACTGACTTGAGAGTGATGGGAATTACTCTGCCAGTCACTGCAACTTCCTCATCACGGGACCTGTTGTTAATGGAAGCATTGGCTGGGATCTGTGAGGTTTCTCAAGACAAATTTGCTTTTCTTTTTCATGTTCCCCCGAAGTTAAGGTTGGCATCATAAGGAAGGATTTCGGCTGTACATCATGCACGCTTCCCAAGTACTAAAATGAACAACCATCAGACAAAGTGTCAACCTGTTGTTTTTCAGGCTGCCTGTGATGTGGTTTCCCATTTACCCCCAGATCCTGACAGTCTCGAGTAGCATCCTCACCAGTCATCCCTCATCTCTGATTGCCCTGGCTCCTTCGCAGCTGATGGCTGCTGCCTTGGTTTCTATAGCTGGAGAAATGCGGACAGGTCCTATATGGGAATGCTGCTTCATAGTGCCATACAAATGTTCAGGGATCACAGGAACAAGTGGTGTATAGCAGGGGACCTTGCGTCTGTATCCTAGGAAATGAGTGAGGCAGCAGAGGACCATAGCAAACTTCAGTGCAGGGGGAAAGGAGGGGAGAGAATGAGAAGGAAGCCGCAGTCAGAAGCCAGAGACACGCGGGAACCACTGCCAGGGCTGATGCTGTAGTCTGTCAAGAGGACATTTTGGTCATTCTGCCTCACACATGGGGTTTCCTTTCTCCTGTCCATGCTCTGCAATGGTGGAGGCGGGGGCTCTGGTGCCCCAGTGCACCCAGTGACAGTTACTGTCAGCAGCTGTGTACCCTTACCATCTGCAAGCTATTCCTAACGGCTCAGCCTTCCTTGTTTCAGTTAAATCCCTCTCCTTTCAGGGGTATTAGTCACATCCATGGGAAATGGACTGTTTCTTCCTGTTCTGCAGCGAGCTCTCATGCATATAAAGACTGCTGAGCACCTCCCTCAGCTGTGCCCTTTCTAGCCCAGACATCCCTGTTCATTCTCTTCCCTGCTAAACGCAGGGCTCTAGTTTAACCTTGTCCAAGGTGAACAGAACAAGACCTATTTGAAGGCTTCTTCCTAGTTACACACCAGCCAAGGTCTTTGCCCTTTCGCCAAGGTGCAAGATCAATGACACTGCTGACAGTGCGCACTAGTCCTACACTACACAGAGCTTTTACCTAGCTGGTTATTCTCCATCACACAGTATAGGGCAGCTACTCATTTCTACCTGAACTGAATACCTCTTGCTTGTCTTAAACTCAAGTTCAATCTTAGTCCTGCTTCCTAGTATGCTGGAGGCCCTGCAGTGTCATTTCAGTGGATGAAGCATGCACTGACTTCATCACCCAAACCATTACTGACAGTCCCAGCTACTGGGCCTCCTTGTTCCCATCACGCTAGAATTGCTGTGTGCTTCTTTAGGCATGTGTAGGTTAAAGCCCTGTGTGTTCTCTGACACATCTGGCCACCAGCTCGAGGTCATTCAAGCAAAAGCTGCTCCCAGTTTCCTCCTGAACTGCCTTCAGGACAGAGGGTGGGTGAGTTCCTTCTTCCAAGAAGCGTAAGCCCATGTTTCAAAGTGCATTCTGAACTGGTTTACTCGGTGAGGAAGCGCTGCCTTCTGAAGCTGCTTCATTCTCTGTGTTGGCAATAAGGGGATGTGCTCTGATTGCGTGTCTGTAGAACAGCTCTACCACCCTTTCTTGACTTTTTAAGGCACGACTGTTCATTTACACACAAGGATTACCACCCCAAGCAATTAAACACTTGCAAAAGTCCCTGGGTCTGCAAACAGCCTGGGGGCGCTCTGTAGGGAGTTAGAGCAGTGATTCCCCATCCTTTCCTAAATGGGCTCCATGCTTCACGGCCGGTACTCAGGAGACCCCTGGCTGATCTCCCACCTCCGCTCCAGCTCTCCTGCTGTCCTCCACTGCCTCCAGACTCCAGACAAGGCCGTAGGTTCAAGCTGGACTTTGAAGTGCTGGGGTGGCTCCAGGCTTCCTTTGCAGGTCATGGAAAGAAATGAGCTCCACCTAAACCAGGCTTCTAGGACAGAAGTGAAGGATCTCCACAGAGGGAGCCTGAGAGGTTGAACCACTCTTCAGATTCAACCACTCTTTAGATGTCAGATGTGCCAGGTCGTGCCTTCTGTATCCGACCGCTGAGATCAGAGTCAGTGTCACTCCTCTTGTCCCGGATTCCACCTTGCAGGCATTTGGACACATCTGCATTGCAATCTCACAGCCCACTGTATTTCATTTGCCCTCACAATCCCACTTGTTATATGACATCGAATCGCAGTGGGAAAGGAAACAAGAGAAAGAAAAAGCTTATTGGAGATTTTGCACTGTTTGTCCTCACAGGCTTTATGGGAGTCAAGGGAATGCCAGAGCTCAGAGCTCCAGCCCCTGCTCCCTCCAAAGGGATGATCAGTAACGTTGCAGGGTTGGATTTGCCAGCACCACTGCCCACCAGATCCCAACCTTTCTCTTTGACAAGTAACCACAGAACAGTTTGGGCGGGAGAGGACTCTATGATCACCTATTTCCAACCCCGTGCCATATGAGGTGTAACAGCAGTTGTAACTTGGTAGTAAGCAACAGGTTGGATAGCTGATGCATGTTGCTGTGTATAAAGGCAAGAGAAAACAAATCTCAATACTTCCTTGAAAGCTGAGCAAAATGAGAAGGTGGGAGAAGGGAGAGGAGGAGTTAAACATTGCCAGTATTTGCTTGCCAGTTATCATCACTGCTTATTTAACATGGGAAATGTTCTGCATACAGTTAATCATAGAGCACTGTTCTCTGTATCACAAAGTAAACCCAACGCAGGTACAGCTGATTTACTTCGAGATAGTCACCCTAAGCCTAGCATTAGAGATTGAGTTGTGCTGCACGAACTAGGCTGCAGTGAGTGTATGCAGTGTTATGTATACTCTTCTAGCAACACGAACTGTTTCGCACCAGCTCCCCTTACAGTCAAGGAGAGAGATGCTCAGTGCTGAAGGCCTCAGCTGCCTGCTGGGCTGATGCTGATCAGCTCATAGGGGGGTTTCACATGTCTCAGTGGACTGTGATGAATTCACCTTAGCTTTGGTACTTTGTGCCGCAGCCCTGAAGTAAGGGGCAGGGAGAAGAACACTGAAAACACTGCTCAGCTTACTGATTTCATAACCTGTGCAAAATGCATGCACGTAACAAACAGAACCCATGCAGCGCTGTTGACCTCATGTAATCAAGCAAAGACTTGCTTTTCTAATCGAAAGTTAGCAAAGGTACAGTTCATTGTACCATGACTGACCCAAAGCAGTGTTATCCATCAACAGTCGATCCATACTTATGGTATTTGAGGTGTGTTGTTTTGGTTTGTGATGAGCTGGACAACTCATGAAGTGCAACACCACGCTGAGTTCAGCTATAGTGATGCAGACAGAGCACAGGAAGGTCAGGAGGGGGCAAGCTAGCTATGGCTGGAGTGTGACAGCTCTGCTTCTGGAAATATGTTGTGGTGCTGAAGACTTGTTTGGTGTTGATGTGAAGTACAGCTGAGATCCCAAAGACATCCTGGATAATCAGAATAAGCAGTCTCATCAGTTCCTTGCTACTGCCTAACCCAGGAGGAGTTCAGGTGCAAACTCATGCTCATGGTTTCCGGTCAGGATTCTTAACCATTTTTTATTCCTAACACAGGTACCTGCAAAAGTCAGGAGATGGGATCCCCTGTGAGATGTCAATGTGCGATGAGTAAGTGAAAACCAGAGGTGTGAGCAGAGCGCGGATGCGTCTGGATGTGCAATACCTGCCTGGCACCCACCAGGAGGAATTCACCCTTTGCCCTGTGCTGAGAGAGGCACTTGCTGAGCAGGGGCCAAATGAGAGCCTGGACTGGGGCAGGACCCTGTGCTCTCAGCCTGAGGCTGGGAGCATCCCTGCTTCCTCCTGCCAAAGGAAGTGGTCCTGCAAAGCTGAGCCTTGCTGAGTCCTCCCTGCCTGCAGCAAGACAGTGGAGGAGCTGGAGGCAGAGGTGCAGGAAATGTCACTGCCATGCATGTCAGTGGGTGAGAACAGAGGAGCAAAGGCAGACCTTGCATGAGGGCTGCTCGGCTTCCCTGGGGTCTTGAGGGTTGCCACTTCCTAGAGATGCTCTGGGCTTCTCCCCAAACCCATTGGTGCTTCCAGGTCACCATCCTGCCCTGAACAGAAAACAGAGGAGCAGTTGCAGTGGTGCCCATCCCTCTCTCGCAGGGACCTGGCAGCTTGTCTTAGGGACACCTTGTTTGGCTCTGAGTTTAGCTTGTGTGGGCGATGCTGAAATCTCCTCATCATATGAGAGCACTCACTTCTATTCTAGATTACTCTGCTTTCTTTTCAAGGAGCTGACTCCAAGCCCCACATCAGCACGTAAGCAAGCTCCCACTGCAGCTCTTAAACCAGTGCCCCCAATAACTTTATTCCTGACGGCAATGTGGCAGTCATTGCAGTGCGCAGCACAGCCAAAGCCTACTTGATCGTACGGGGTACATATAGAGTTTAGTTCCTGTCAGTTTTAGTCTACCTTAATTATAGCTTTTGCAAACGGTCTGTGCTTCAGGCAGCGCAATCCAAAGCCAGAAATCGTGGTTCTTTCACAGCTCACTGACGCATGCCAACGTTGTACAGACCGCACACTACATTTGACAGCTTTTCCCCACTTTTTGCTTTCAGCCAGGCTTCACCTTTTCTGTGGATCCCATTTTCAGTGCAGGGCACCCTGACACTGCTTTGTGTTTCTCCTAGAAGCCGCATCCTGACTTGGTTGGGATCTCCGGACTGGCAGATTCCTATAGCTTATTCTGAATGTGTTCCATTATGTTTGAACAGGGTTCTCGTCTCCAAGCTGGACTCCACAGACAGCCTCATGCTGCGTGCTTGAGCCAATTGTCCCAAATACGCGAGAACTCGCTTTAAAATCCCCCCCTCTTTCTGAGCTCTCCCCCGAGCGGCCTCTCTGCAGTGCGCTTGCCGTTCGCAGCGCCATCTGGTGTCTGGCAGCAGCCCTGTGGCTGCTCCGGGCTCAGCAGGAGGGGACAGACCCGTTTTCCCAGGGCAAGAGAGCGGGTTCTACCTGGAAATGAAAGCTCAGAATCGATTGCAAAAGGAGGGGAGAGCCAATGGATTTCCAGCCGTTTGCTGAACTTCAGCTCTGTTCTCAGCCAACCCTGTGCGATTCCCCTGGTTGCTACCCAGCTACAAGGGGGGAGAATGAATTCCCTAACTCCTCTCACTTTGGTGTGACCCTGAACCATTCAGCTCACTAAAAGACATTCCATCTTGTTCTCCATTTTCCCTCTTGTAGTCAGTGAAAGAGCAAATTCCGTATTTTCATCTCAACATACTTACTGGTGCATCCATGACTTACTCCAGCACAGGTCTGCACGGAGGCACCAAAGCGTTCTCTCACTGCGGGGTCAGCTGCACCATTCAAGGCCGGGCTGGATGTGGTTCTGAGCAGCCTGATCTAGTGGAAGATGTCCCTGCCCATTGCAGGGGGTTGGACAAGATGAGCTCTGAAGGTCCCTTCCAACCCCAACCATTCTGTGACTCCGTAACTCCATGAAATCGTTGTCTAAAAGACTCACCCCATTCTCCAGCAGTGGCACCTGTGTTCCAGGAGGGACAGAAATGGGTTGTGACTTCCTTTACTGGACTGGACATCCTTGGCCTCTCTAGGTTCAGGGCTGCAGCTCCACATCGGCACAGCCCACACGATGCACTCGATCGTAACTCAGCCTCCTGTTGTGAGGTTGCCCTGCTGCAGTTTGGTTTCTCCTCTTAACTGAACCAGGCTACAGACCCCGCTCTGCTGCCTTGCCTTCGCTGTGCGAGTTTAACTGCAGAGCTGAAGAGCAGGCAAACCCAGGAATCAACAGGGCAGATACAGACAGCGATCACAGAGAAACCAGATGAACTCACCATCCCTGCTCACTAAAGACAATTTGGAGGATGTCTGCAAGTGGAACCTTTATTTCTGACCAAAGGGAACAACATCAAATCTTCGCTGTCAGACAGTGCTCAGCTAAAGAGTTCAATGCAACTCAAGATCCAAAGGGCAACGGTATCAGGAAGGGTGTTCAGTCTCTACTTAGAACTCCTTTGGCACCTGCCATCTGCAAGACATCTTCTGTGGTACCAGTTTCCAAAGAGATCTGGCAACTGCTTATCCATTGGCCTGATGTCTGTACCTAGCCAGTTTGCCAAGACTAGAATCAACAACAGTATTACTGTGCACGTAGTAAACATGGTGTTTTGGGGAACAGTACAAGCTCCGGCTTTCGCAAAGGGAAGTTATACCTCCCCACTCTGTTGAAGTAATCCCAAGAAGATGATGGGTACTGAGTGAAGCGCAACTGATTTAATTACTTGGACTCTCAAGAGACTTTAAGTGATCTGGAAGGCACATGAATAGTGGGATGTTGACATCTGCTGATGAAACAAAGCTCTTCGGGTAATAAAGACAAGGACTGACTGTGCAGAGCTGCAAAGCCCCTTAGTTACAAGTGGAAGAAGGAATACAAGACAGAGAGATGCAAAAAGTGAGCTAAGGAAAAAATGCTGATGTTCCCACTCATGGCTTTGGGATTATATTGATTGGGAATGTTCTGTGGGATGTCAGATCAGGCTAGGGAATGATTAAACAACCCCCAAAGTAGATCTCAGAAATCATTAGGCAAGAAATTGAGAAGAGAACAGAAACTACCATTATGCTGCAGTAAAATCAATGGTGTATCCACATCTTCAACACTGTTTGTGGCTCTGGTCCCTCTGTCTCGAAAAGAACAGAGCTGTGAAAGCATCAGAAAAAGGCAGCAGGGTTGAGCCATTGTCAGAGGAAGGTGACCAGATTTGATGGACTTCGGTCACTACGGCCATGCTTATGTTCAAAAGTTGAACCTTTGCTCAGTGTCACAAGAATCGTACAATCATAGAATGATTTGGGTTGGAGGAGACCTTGAAGATCATCCAGTTCCAACCTGCTGCCACAGGCAGGAACACCTTCCACTAGACCATGTTGCTCAAAGCCCCATTCAACGGCCATTGGGAAGATGGGTTAGCCTACCTGGTAAAAAATCCAGGGCATTTAGTGTGAAACAGGAGACTCTTCTGGGTCCCTTTACTGGAAAAACACACCTCAGAAGAAAAAGCACCTTTAAAAGCAAGTTTGACTCACAGAAGGTGGCTGCTTCCAACCAAATCAAGCGCTCAAACCTGGCAAGTGGTGTTTCTGAGTTCAGGATTCAGGATCTCAGGAAAGGCTGTTTGACACCAAAGTGTCAGTGTTTCATGCATATGATGCTCTTGCTCCACCGACTCCTAACTGAGTGACCCTCAGCTCTGTTTCAGATGTACCGCTTGTGAGTGACAGAGGTGTTTCTTCTCGATGGTTCAGAGGGGGCTGGCCTGGTGACTCTCTTCTTGGAGAAGTTCAGCATCTTTTTAGCCCTCACAGCCATTCATGGACCATATTCAGGATCTCTTTCAAGAAAGCTTGGGCCTGGCGTAAGGTAAGTGACACTCTGGTACTCATGGGGGCATCTGAGACAGAGGTCCCAAGGAAATCTGCCTTAGGATGTTTTCTTCAGGTTGTAAGGATTTCGGGTTGCACTAAGTGACTAAAGAAAAGCGTGGCAAGCCTGCAGGCTGCAACTGTGATACCTCACTGAGCACAACTCTTCTGTCCCCATTCTGGACTAAAACATCTGCTTTCTTTTTCCAGAACCCCTTCACCAGTCTATTCTTCCTCTGAGGGAATCAGTACTCCAGAAGTCATTCCAATCATTCACCATGTGCATGATCAGGAGCGTCTCAGTTCTTGGAACATGCTGTGAGCTTCAGTGCCAACATATTGATTTCTGGTACCCAACACCTGGCTTCAGCATTTGAAGACTGAATATTGAAGAGAAAACCTCTCTGATCTGGAGGGAGAAATGAAAACCAAGCTCTGAGCTTTTCAAAAAGAGGCCTTGATTTACAGTTCTGGCACAAATGATTATTGCAGAAGGGATGCAGACAGTATTGGTTTATATCTTGGGTGCTCTACTAATAAAGTGTCCCTTTTAGGCACCAAAAACATGACATTCAGCTAGTAGAGAGGAAGAGAAAATACTCCTGAGGGTGGTTTTGTCCCAAGTACAGGGGCACCAATTACGTGCTCAGATGTTTCTTTCTCGCCATCCCACTCTTCGGTATTGATGGATGCAGCTTTGCAGATGAGTTGAGAGAGGAGGTGTGAAGAAAAGGTAATAATGGTTCAGTCACCTGCATGATGAAACTGAAAACCACCTCAATTCCCACCACTTACAGCACTTGTGTTGTGATAGTGCTTGTATTGTCAGACACCAGAATCATGTCTGGATGATTATGGTTTGCTTTAACAGCGATGTCATTGAAGTGATGTGATGGAAACTGTAACTTAGGGGAGCACCTCATCTACTGCGTAAGCTGAAGTTTTCAACAAGTTAATATTTCTTCAGTGTTGGGTTCTAGTATGAAAAGTTCTATTTCAGCAAAAGAGTAAGCACCTTCCTTCAGCATCCCAGAAAGGCTCCACTGGGAAGTGAGACGTGAAATCAGAGCAGAGGATGACTCAGTATAACCACTCGGCAGAGCTCCCTCTCCAGAGCTCAGCAAATAGGTCATTAAATGTCACTGAAGCACCACTGGCTTTGGATGAAGGGACGCTGTTAGGGCTGAAGATTTCCTTGTCAGTTCTTCTGTCTGTTCTAACTTTGGCGACGGTCCTTGCAAACGTTTTTGTTGTCATCACCATTTTTGTCACTCGAAAGCTCCACACACCTGCAAATTACCTCATCGGCTCCTTGGCAGTGACTGATCTTTTAGTGTCTGTCCTAGTAATGCCCATCAGCATTGCTTACACTGTCACCCACACATGGGCCTTTGGCCAAGTGCTGTGTGACATCTGGTTATCGTCAGACATCACATGCTGCACAGCCTCAATCCTGCACCTCTGTGTCATTGCACTGGACAGATACTGGGCTATCACAGATGCTCTGGAGTATGCCAAACGCCGGACCACTGGCCGAGCAGCGCTCATGATTGCTGTGGTCTGGATGATCTCTATCAGCATTTCCGTGCCACCATTCTTCTGGAGGCAAGTGCAAGCTCCTGAAGAACTTGCAAAGTGCACTGTGAACACAGACCAAATTTCCTACACGATTTATTCCACTTGTGGAGCTTTTTACATCCCAACTGTGCTCCTCCTCATCTTGTACGGGAGAATTTACATAGCGGCTCGATCCAGGATCCTGAAGCCACCCTCACTATGTGGGAAACGTTTTACTACAGCACACCTGATTACTGGCTCTGCTGGGTCTTCCCTCTGCTCGATTAATGCCAGTCTTCATGAAGGGCATTCCCATTCAGGTGGCTCCCCGATATTTCTCAATCACGTTAACATAAAGCTTGCAGGCAGCGTCCTGGAAAGGAAGCGAATTTCTGCTGCAAGGGAAAGGAAAGCCACCAAAACGCTCGGCATTATTCTGGGAGCTTTCATTTTCTGCTGGCTGCCTTTTTTCGTCATGTCCCTGGTGCTGCCAATCTGCCGAGATGCTTGCTGGTTTCACCCCATCCTCCTGGACTTCTTTACATGGTTAGGTTACTTAAACTCCCTGATCAATCCAGTCATTTACACGGCTTTCAATGAAGAATTTAAACAGGCTTTCCAAAAACTAATTCATTTCAAGAAATGTTCATCTTGAGCCTCTCCGGTCATGTTACCGACCCTTGTGCGATTGCGCAGCCTACCTGGAAACTTCCTCTGCTTTTATTCCTCAAGGTACGGAGCCATAATTGCCATCTCTGCTACTTACCCTGCACTCTGCATGTAACTGGGAACTTCCTGCCCATTTGGTACTTTCTGTCTGGAATTCTCCATCCCATAACAGAACGTGCCTGTGCTCTCTGCAGTGATCATCTGTGTCTGTAAGATCAACACATGAAGTAAGCTTGGTAACAAGTGATGGAGCGTGAACCAGAGAGCTGAGTTTGTGTGATGAAACGACCCACGCTACCCAATTCTGCCATGCCTTTGTAACCTGATGGGAGGAAAAGGTGTGTGTAGTTGCAGGACAGTATTCCTGCTGTATTTTACTAACAATTCACGTAGGCTGAGGAAGTGTCTGGAGAACAGGCTCCGAGGTCTGTGTTTCCTATGGCATGTGCCCTAGCCATGTGACACTGATCAAACCTGCAACTTGGTGTGATACAGCCTGACTGTGAGCAGCAGGGCATGGGAGGCACAGCACGTGTGCAAGTCCTGCGGTGTTCCACAAACACTGCATTTTCAGCTCTGCTTTGGGTGAACTGTAGAAAGAAGGTTAATTTATTTGAAATAATTTTCACACATTTTATCATTAATAAAATAGAAACACTACAAAATAAATAGCATGAAAACAATGGAAAAGTATTTCAATCTTATATTTCTGTTACTTTTTTTGCACACACAAACTGAAACAGGAAAATACAGTTAGTGCCAGTGTGGAGTAATTGGGACCTCAAAAAAGAGCCAGAAGTTTCACTCCTTGAT
This sequence comes from Amazona ochrocephala, assembly GCA_039720435.1. Classification (NCBI taxonomy): domain Eukaryota; kingdom Metazoa; phylum Chordata; class Aves; order Psittaciformes; family Psittacidae; genus Amazona; species Amazona ochrocephala. The sequence goes on along the minus strand of CM077886.1, from coordinate 734,229 downwards.
GACAAGAAATGGTGAAGTAGAGAGAACTAAGTGACACGTCCAGGTCCACTGCAGCCTTTCAGCCTCTCACTTACATCTCTTGCACAGTCTTGCAGCTTCCTCCTGTTGCTGGCGCCTCTGGTGAGGACTGGACCATGAAGTTAAGTGCCCCAGGAACACCCATGCCAGGATCAGACAGAGCAGTTGTGTAGTCCTCCCACAGTACACACTGAGGGCAATTACGGCTGCCCTGTTTGGGATAGAGCTCCGCTCTTCTCCCAAGAGTGAGCTGATATAGCTCGGTCCAGCTCAAGAATTACCTGGCCATGTCCCATCAGACTGCTTCCAGAGAGGGTCCACAGCTCCCACTGGCAGGGGAGGTTCTCTCACCCCGATCACTCCTTGTGCATTGCCCGGGGACACATGAGCTGACACGGGCCACAGCCCATGTGGGCACTGTGGACACGCTCCTCCTTTCAACTCAGAGATTATGGGGTGTTATTTATCTTCATAGGAAGATGATCCACTACTACTCTTTGGGCTTTTCTAACGCACGGTTCAGTTCAAGAGCAAACAGAACTCACAGTTCAATTCAAGAGGCCCTGTCGTTAATTAGACCATAGGCTAATTAAAAAGGGCACATGGTCTAATATTACACCGTTCTTAATGCTGATAAATATCTGACAAAGTGCTTCAGGAACTCATACAGGAAAAAAAATAGTAATATGGAACCGGCATACGAAAGCAGCAGCTAAGGATCACGAATGAAAGACAAATAACACCCCATCACCTCAGAGTTGAACGGAGGAGGTTATCATGGCCCAGAGATCAATGTCCGTATTTACCATGTCATTAATGCTCTGTGGATCGCAGTCAGGAGGACATAAATGCACTTCACAGAAGGCACATGAGGGCTGCATGATTTCTAAGCGCCTCTGGTGAAGCTCTTGCAATATTGAGCACACAGGGAAGTTAAAAGACCTTTTTTTATTTGTATAGAGGTACCTATTGTGGTTGTCCCACCATAACACGGATTTTATTGAAAACACAAGAAATAGCTAAATAAAAGTCAAAGCATGTCTGTGTGCTCACTGCAGCACCCCACAGCTACATTTCAGTGCGGGTTATTCCTACAACTGGGGAAGGGGATGAGTGTTGGCAATGAGGAGGCACCATGGCTGAAGGCTGGCAAGACAATGGAAGTGGAAGCTGCTCACTCCTCCCAGGACAAGCCTGAATCTTGCAATGTGAAGGGAAGATGGTGATGGGCAGTGTGGGTTGAAGCAATCCTGCCACCCTCACCAATCCAGAGATGGAGGAGCATATGTTGTATGTGTAAGACTACTCCCTCTGCAATAAACCTTAAGAGCCCTAGAAGGAATGCCAGGAGGGGTGGTTGTAGGTATTCTTCCCATGCAGTTTCTATTATGCCAACCTGGCTACAGGTGCTCAGTAGCTCTTGGCACTCAGAGGTGAGGAATCCCCAACAGCAGCCAGATGCTTCTGCTGAAAACACCAATGACCAGACACATATTCCATACACTTGTCAATAACAGGTTTTGCATTCAGGTTTCATCAGCAGTGAAACAGAAGGAGGAAATGTAGGTTAATAGGTAATGAAGTCAAGAGCCCTCTCAGCAGGATTTCCTCCAAGCTGCCTTATTCACATACACCCCCCCTCCAGCTTCTGGTGGCAACAGACACATCTTCACAGCAGTTGTGCTGCCAGCATCTTGCTACTGAGAGGGAGGCCCCTTTCCTGAAGGATCCCATAGCAACTAATGCCAGTTGGACTTCATATAGTTGATATGACCCCTCCAGCCCAACCATCCAGTTTCTCTCTCACTTCACACTCCACTTGCCCAGGCCAAATGTCACCAACTTGGCTACCAGTAGACTGTTGGAGACCATGTAATGATAAAGTCAAGGCTACTATCAACCAATACAACACCCAGTGCCCTCCTGTTGTCCACACAGGCTGTTGCCTCACTGTAGAAGGTAATGAGGTTGGTCATTGGTAAATCCCCGATGGCTGCTCCCAGTCACTTTCTTGTCCTTCACGTGCTTTGAAACAGCTTCCAGGAGGATGTGCTGTCCACTCTTCCCAGGGACTGAGTCAAGGCTGACCAGCTGATAGTTGCGTGGATCCTCATGGCCATTCCTGACAACAGGAATAACATTTGTCCTTTCTTCAATCACCAGGAAGTTTTTCCAATTACCAGAACCTTTTGAAGATGAGAGAAACCAGTCTTGAGATTACATTGGCAAGCATCCTTGGCACCCTCAAATGCATCCCTTCTGGTTCCATGTGTAGGCCTAATTCAGCTGACATTTTTAAGATGTCTGCTCCAGGAAGGAGTGAAACACCCTCTAAACTCAACTGAATTTAATGACAAAAAAACCCCAAATGCTTTTTGACCAAGAGGAAGACAGCAGCAGTACGAACAGAATAAGACAACGACCTGCTTCTGATGTTGCTGCTTGCTCCCGAGTGCTTTTGTCACTAACCTTGATATGGCTGCAGGATCCTAAGGGAGGTAATGGTGGTATCCTGCCGATCCTAGGAACAAGAAACAGTTACACACACAGAGAAATAACAACAAACCAAACCAAACTGGTTGCCACACAGAGTCCTGATAATGATGTGACTATCAAGGTAGACCGCAGCGCTGCCCACACAAGCACACATCTACTTCTTCTTCCTGCTTACTGTGGTTAGGAATGTTCCTAAACCGTGTGTGGCGCCTAGCACGGGCTTCAGCTCTGCCAGGAGCTTTTAGAAGCCAGTTCAATATCAGGATGCTACCACGACTCTCATGTTATAAACACGTAAAACTGAATAGCTGGGATGAAGGAATAACAGAAGAGGCTCCATGTCCATTAAAAATAATAATAATAAATCTGGTCTTACTTTGCGGAGAGAAGAGATTCTGATGTGATGGACAGCCCTGGCTCAGAGAACAGGGGTGATTCAGCTCACTGAACTGGCAGAGAAGTACTCACTCTGCCTTCATTTTCTGCCAACTGAACTGAGCAGATGCCAGAACCGGCGCACCAGAAGCAGCACAGACACACGAGCGGCTTCAGGAAGGAAGCAGAACCGTGCGCACGGTCCCCAGCAAGCTGTCAGACCAACTCAGGCACCTCATTGGAATTCACCACAGAAACAGGAGGCACAGAACAGCGCCAGTATCCGAGGAGTCAGTTCAACACTGCGAAATCTGCTCCCCACGAGCTTCTTCAATCCCTTTTCAACCTCATGCCCCTGGTGTCCGCGGCATCCTGCAGCCGCCCGCGTCCCGCGTTATCAAGCCGGGCATCAACGGCAGGAGCTACTTCTGCTCGCTTCAACCTACTGCGCCCCTCCGGGCCCTCCGCTGCCACAGGCGCTGACAGCTTCGGTCGCTTCCCAGATTATCCATGAGGGTTTGTCACCTCTCCTCCCCCGTCACCTCCGGTCACATCTGCCCGCACTGCTTACAGCCCGCACCCCGGGAACTAAACCACCTTCCCATCAAGTTCCATGAGGAGAGGAGGCTGCCGCTCCGCAGCGATCATCTCCCAGCTCAGGAAGGGATCGCTGCCTCCCTGGTTTCCAGGCTGTTCCTGCCGGCCCACAAACAGAGCGCGCTTCTCCGGCGCACCCCACACAAGGGCACCGCCTCTGCCACACCTCTTCCTCCACTCCCCTGTGCCCCTCTTCCCATCCCAGCCCCCGGGGGGAGTTTTCCCCGCTCCTGGTCCCCTTTACTCTTCAGGGTGGGTCGGGATCCCGCACTTCGCTCCCGTTTGTATGCCTTTCACTCAGCACCTCCCAGCCCAGCCAAGAGCTGGATCTGCCTCCCCCCCTCGTCACATCCCGCATTCCACTTGTCCCTTTCTGTCCTGTCTGCCGCTGACTGCGCCAAATCCCCAGTGAGTAAAACCCAAGCCGCGTGCTCCTTCCCGTCCGAGCAGCCAGAGCTTCCTTCCTTCTCCTCCCTCCATCCAGGTCACGTATCCCATTTCCTTCCCTGAGAGACCTTGCCCATTTCTAACCTCACACCACAGAGCTCCTTCCCCCGCGGTATCTGCCCCACATGCACCCTGCCCCTCCCAACACTCCTCGTGCCTCTGCTGCTGCGGTCCCAGAACTGCAGGGGCCGAACCCCCCCCATGACGCCCCGCTCCCCTCCGGGCAGCGCTCAGAGGACAGCGGCCGCCACAGCCCAACCGGGGCCCGGTCCAACCCCCCCCAAAATGGCCGCCGCACCCTCCCGTCTCCCCGCGGAGCCGCCCCGCTCCCGCTGACGTCAAAGCACCGCCCGGTACCGCGTCCCTCCCCTCATTGTCAGCGCCCGCACCCGCCGCCGAGCCCGGAGCCCCCCGCGGGCTGCGGCTGCCCAAGCCCGGGCTGCCCCGCCGGCTGCAGCGAGCCGCGGGCGGCAGGGACGGAAGGGAAGGGAGGGAGGAAGGAGGGAGGCCCCGCCGGCTCCCTCAGGTAAGCAGAGGTGGGCGACGACGGGGCGGGCGGGGGGTGCCGGGACCGGTGGGGCGGGGAGGAATGCGAGGCATCCGCTTTGTCTCCGCGGACCCAACGCCGCCTTCCGCGCACGGGCGGGGGCCGCCGGGCCGGGGCTGACCCGCGGAGGCTCCGCCGCCGCCGCCGCAGCGCGGGTCGCCCCGGCCCAGCGGCGCCCGCAAAGGGCCTTTGGGCTCCCGCTCGGAAATGGAGCCGCCGTCGGGCTCCTTCCGACGTGACCGGAACAGCCGCTTTCCTGAGCGGAGAGCGGCGCGGTCCCCGCCCGGGAAGGTCGCGGTTCCTCGGGGGCTGTTGCGAGCTGCCTCCGGGGGAAGGTCGCAGGCACCGTCGGGGTTTGATGGAGCTGAGGTTTTGGAGGTTTCGAGGCGCACAACGCGTGTGGTTTCTGGGATGAACCTTTTCCATAGGCTCCTTTTCCTGTCGCTTATTTTCCTCTGAATTCCTCCTTTTTTTCCTTGTTTTTCTCCCCAGCCCACCCACATTTATCCTTATAATGCCCTTTTTATCTGCGAGCTTTTCCGATGCGCTGCCTTTGTTAGTTTTTAGCCTTCTTTGCTCCCCCCCATCGCGAGGGAATTACTTGATGGAGAATCACGAACCCCTCCTTTTTCTCTCCATAAAACTGCTTGGAAGTGCTCCTTTTGGCTTCTCCCGGTGTCCCACGTGCTGGCACGCAAAGCGAGTGGGATGCCAGACCTTTGGTGGTTGTCCTTGGTGACCGCGCTTCCATCGCAAATCTGCGTTGTTTTCCCTTCTAATGCTGCATCTGAAGCCTTTAAACCAATTAAACACAAGTTAAAGCGACCGTCCCAACTAATTGGCACATTCGAGTTAGGCGCAGGGGGATTAAGGGTTTAATTCTGTTAAGATCACCCACAAAACATCAGGGGCAGGAGTGCTCAGCGGTGCAGCGTGTGTCAGGGTGGCTCCTTCCTGAGCTGCCTGGGTGGGTGCGCACCTCTCCAAGCGGTGCCACACAGCAATGACAGTGAAAGGGGGAAGTATTTTTACAACCCTGAAGTAGTCTCAGGCATTCAGGGTTTAGGGGGAAAAAATGCACTTCCTTACCGCATGCCTCCAGTCTCTTGGCAGCGATACGCATCTCCTGGCCTGCTGGATAGTGAGGAGGGACAGTGTTCCTCAGTGTTTCTGCTCTCTGGGCAAGCACAAAGCCAGCAGCTATGTGCTCTGGTCGGTCGCCTGGCCCAGCCGGTGTGGTTTGGAGGGGCAGCGCCCTCCAGGACTGTCCTGCGTGCGCGGCACTTGCAGAAGCATAATTCCTCCATTGTGTTGAGTCTGTGGCAATAAGGACAGCAGAAAACCATCGTGCTGCCCCCCCTCCCCGGGTCTCTGATCCCCAGTGGCCATGGGGAGGGCTGGGATGCAGGACCCTCCCTGGGCAAGGGGCGCCTTTGCCAGGGTTGCATCCTGGCTGCCCCAGGCAGTCCCCAGCACCAGGCCAGGCACTGCAGGGAGGAGGAGGCCGTGGAGAGTTGGTCTCTGTGATTCTTTTGGATATGTGGCTGAAAGGTCTGCAGTGAATCGGGGGAATAGGGAGCGCAATTCCAGAGGGGCAGGTCCCCGGTAACTAACCTCTGTTCTGCTCTGAGCAGCGCTTCAGCCTCAGCTTCCTCATAGTCCTGTAAGTGGTACCGCTTCTTCAGCACAGGGCAGTCTGACCAATTCCTACGCTCTAGGAAGTTAAGGTAAGTTCTGGCGGCGTGGGCTCTTTGCTCGCCCTCTTCCTTTCTCTGTGCTCTGAGAACTCAGCCTGGCGGAGAGTAACTTACTGAATTTCTTTGCTTAATGTGAGTTAGGAAGTGCAGACAAAAAGAGCTCTTGTTAAAAACGAATGCTCTCGAATGTGGCCATTACCAGAAATGGTAATGTTTAAAAGCCCGGTATGCCTTACGATCTTGACCACGTTATTGTGTTTGCTCACATGGGTTGGTGATTACATCTGTGAGCATGACCTTACCATAGACGCACCGAGGTTATGCTCATCCTCTGTGAAACCTTTCCTTCCCACCAAAGGCTGTGGTCTGTGAGGAGCCAGGTGATACGTGCCTGCTTCCTCAGGGAAGCTGTTCAAGAAGTGTGGCTGGTGTGACTGAGCCACATGACACCTTTATACAGTTGTGACATGAAAATGAAGCAAATGATCTTTTTAGGAGGCTATTTGGATTGGAAGAGTCACGTGATGGGCTAGCGGCAGTAGTATGGTTTGTGCTAACTAGTGCAGTGAAAGTGATGGGAACCCTTAAAACATACTGGAAGGGAGAGCGCTAGCTGTGGTGGTTATGGCTTTGTTAGTTACATCTTCAGTCTCAGTCTTTCTGCCTTGGGTAATGTTTGGATCTGCACATGTGAAGTAGAAAGCCCAAGTGTTTTCAAATGCTTGGTGACAACTGATGAGCAAGTGTTGCTTGCAGCACTTCCTGCATCCTTGGTGCTGGTGGTCCGCTTCATCCTTCCGTGCTGTTACTCCCTCTGCTTCAGGCAGATTGCATCTCTGGAGGGCTTTGAGTCCTTTGAATTGGATCTCCTCTTCTCTCCATAGTCACCAAAGGAGGGATTCATCTCCCTGTCCAAGCGTAGTGGTTTGCCAGGGTAACAGGGGAAGGCAGCCTTCTGCTGGTGGTGACTGTGGCCACCCACTGCAGACACTGTGGACAGTCACATCCCTCTGGATTTGAGGCTTTAGAGCTGGTGACAGAACCACTTTGGTGGGAAACCCACAAGCCGTTTGCCTTTAATTGCGCAGGTTTAGGGGCCTTCATAACCACCCTGACTTGGAGAGGGCACTGTGGGTGTGCCTTTCCCATGGGCCCAGTGAGGTTTGGGTTGCTTCAGCAGCCTGACAACCCGAGTGCTTTTCGATCTGATCAAATATGAGGCGTGGCATTGCATGTCAGCCACCAAAACACGGCGGTTTAGGCTTCAATCCTTTTGTGTCTCTGGCTTCATCTTAGGTTTTGGCAGTGATGTTCCCCTGCTGAGGCCCTAATCGTGGCAGATAAAGGGTTATAAGGCACCGTTCAGCCCCATGTTCTTTAACCTCACCAGGGTGGAGTAAGATACGCAGGTGCAACAACCAGCCTTACCCAAGCGTACCGGCTGTATGCACACATGGGCATAAATGCCATGCACGGGCAGTTTTGTGTTTCCTTCTCTGTACAACAGAGCTGAGGCTATTTTGGTGCTTTCAATGGCTTGTGCAGCAAATTGAGCGCTTGCACTCCTGAACGTTTGAGGTGCTCATAGGAACACAATCCAGGAGGGTGAATGCGCAGTAAAGGCCTGAAAGGCGAGAGGGTGGTTAGAGAAGATGAGTTCTCCTGTTATACGTAGCGATCAGCTTCCTCTGTGGCCTTTTGCCAGAAGAGCTCTGCCAGTGGTGGAATCCGCTGGGATCCACACCGAGAGCCCAAAGAGTGAAATGGGTCATTTATCCGCTTGGGAACAAAGATTCCGAAATACAGGGCTGTAAAGTGCAGGGAAGCACCAGCTGATAAGTTTGTTTCTATGTGGCAGTGGGCAGATGAGAGCTGCTGCTTGCTGCTGCGACTGTCAGCGTGGAGGAGAGGCAGGATTTTCACATCCTCTCGGCCATGGCTTTGGGAAGCACTGCATCTGTGAGGGTGGGCACTGTGGCTGGAGGAGGTGGGTTTGGCTTTCCGCTCATCCTGGCTGCTTCTCCTGGAATCCCAGCTTGGTTTGGGTTGAAAGCGACCTTAAAGCTCCTCCAGCTCCAACCCCTGCCACAGGCAGGGACACCTTCCATAGAGCAGGGTGCTCCAAGCCCCTGTGTCCAACCTGGCCTTGAGCACTGCCAGGGATGCGGCAGCCACAGCTTCTCTGGGCACCCTGTGCCAGCGCCTCAGCACCCTCACAGGGAAGAGCTTCTGCCTAAGAGCTCATCTCAGTCTCCCCTCTGGCAGGTTAAAGCCATTCCCCTTGGCCTGTCCCTACATCCCTTGTCCAAAGCCCCTCTCCAGGTTTCCTGCAGCCCCTTCAGGCACTGGAGCTGCTCTGAGGTCTCCTCTTCAGGAGCCTTCTCTTCTCCAGGCTGCCCCAGCCCAGCTCTCTCAGCCTGGCTCCAGAGCAGAGCTGCTCCAGCCCTCGCAGCAGCTCCATGGCTTCCTCTGGATTCACTCCAACAGCTCCATGTCCCTCTGGTGTTGCTGCCCCAGGGCCTGATCAGGACTGCAGGGGGGTCTCTCCCTAACCATCAGCCTCCCCTTGGGCCCCATCCTCTTTAACCCTGCCCAATTCCCAGCCTGGTTGCAAGGTTGCTTTTATGTGGCCAGGATTTAGGAGCAAAGGCCTAGGAGGGGGCAGGTGAGGTGAAGAGCCACCTAAAATGACCCTCAAACTTCAGTTAGAGGATCTGGTCCAAAGCCTGTGAGGTCACTCGTGCAGTGCTAGCATCCCCTGAGCACAGGAGGTATCGCTGCCTGTGTTTCAGACTCTCCACCAGCTTGCTTTCATGGTGACTGTGGACATGCTACCTTTGCAGACTTCCTTCTGACACAGAGCACTGCCAAGGTTTGGGCGGCAGGAGCAGACACCACGTTTAGGGGACTTGAGTGGAAAAGTTCCTGTATTTAGTAAGTCCCAACAATTTTGGCCCTTTTGGTCCAGAGCTTCGCTGGATTGGGCAAACCTCAAGTATCTCTTCTCAAAGGCACTTCAGGGCTGTATCATCTGGGGTCTGATCAGCTGTACGCAACCTGGGGCAGCAGAGTTCACTGGACTTGTGTGAGTCAATATGTTGTGTGAGCTGGATGCTTCTGTGTCACTGCTCCTTGGCCTGCCACAGCGTAACACCACGAGCCACCTCATCCCCTGTGCTGCCCTGGCCCTCGGGGAGCCGCTTGTCCGCAGCTCAGGTTTGTGATGTCAGATTGCAAACTCGATGGTGGGGCAGTGTTGGTGAATAGAAATAAGATTTATATGAAGTCGTGTTCCTTGGATGGATTTGTGGTTGGTTGGCTCAGAAGTAGCAGGACAGATTTCATTTGGGCACCTTGCAAACAGCGCTTGTGGCCAAGACCAGTCACGCATCCTTGGGTGAGCTGCACAGCTCTGGGAAAGCAGGAGATGAAAACTTAGCTCTGGTAGGAGTTGGCTTTGATGGTTGACGTTACAGACCCCCTGAAGCTTGGGGCTCGTGTGAGGCTGCATGGTAGGAGAGAAGAGCATCTGCTCCTGCAGGCAGGTGATGTGAGAGGGCTGCCCCATGCAGAGCGGTCCTCCTGGGCAGCCGGGGGCACGTCAGCTTTGCTGCAGGACAGCAGCTCTCCCACTCTGGGAGGCAGCAGGCAGCCGGTCATCCCACCACTGCTCGTGTCTGCTCCAGGGTGGAGGAACAGGCCACAGCAAGGATGCTGCGTTGGAAGTGCAAGTGCCACAGTAGCAAAAAAGCGGAGGAGGGACAAAAGAGTGAGCGTGTTGCTGTGACGTGGTCAGACCTGGGTTTGTGCTTATGGAATCATGGAATGGAAAGGACTATAAGGATCATCTAGTTCCAACCCCCTGCCACAGGCTGGGACATGATCATATTGCCTTCAAACTTCAACAGGGGAAGATTAGGTTAGATATAAGGAAGAAGTTCTTTACTGTGCAGGTGGTGAGGCACTGGAATGGGTTGCCAAGGAAGCTGTGAATGCTCCATTGCTGGCGGTGTTGAAGGCCGGGTTGGACAGAGCCTTGGGTGACATGGCTTAGTGTGAGGTGTCCCTGCCCATGGCAGGGGGTTGGAACTGGATGATCTTGAGGTCCTTTCCAACCCTAACTGTGCTATGATTCTAGATCTGTATGCATGTAGGAGTGTTCTAACCGACCTCCAAAGTGGTAGCTTCATCCTAAGCTGAAAATATGCCTTTTAATGAGACTGATTACGATGAACATAAGCTCAGGCACCTTTCTGATTAGCTTGACCCTGTTTCTCTTTACCTTGAACCTTCACTTTTTGTGTTCTCCTCTATGTTTTCATGTGATCCAGATGGTTGCATGAAGGTAAAACACCTCGGGGCTGTGCAGGGTGGGTTCCTGGCAGCACAGCTCTGTGCTTCCTGGTGTCATCAGCTCTGCCACTCCACGCTGCATGCAGCACGCCATCGGACAGCCGGGAATGACAGATTTTGCTGCAGTGCTACACCCTCATTATGTGTTGCAGCAGAATCTGCCAGACTTTGTTTTCAGGGTCGTTCTCCAAATTGCTTTCATATAACTTCCTTGTTATGCGCATTCTCTGGGGTTTCAGCTCCCACTGGCCTCTGGCTTCCCAGTTGGGTTGGGTTGGAAATCACAGCATGTTTCCAAAGCTGAAAGGAGGCTGCAGAGGTTCCAGGCTTGCGCTGATCATCTGATTCCACTGCAGCACTTTCAGCTGCTTGTGCCTTTGAGGTGCCTGTACCTCATGTGGGAGTGCAGTGGGTTACCTTAAAGGGAAAATCTGATGAAACTGCTTCAAGAACTTGTTGTTACATGTGATATCTTAGTGGAATTCACCAGAATAGAAAGGAGATTCCTGACCTAGGATCTGGAACATTGCTGCAAACACAGTAATTCCTCAGGTAGTGTGAATCATTTGGGAATATGTCTGGTTTTACTGGAGAGCAAGAATTCCTGTCTGATAATAGATGTTAGTACTGCATTGTGGTGAGAATTTGAACTTGGCACATTGAGATCCTAATGAACCTTCTCCCTCCATTGTTTGTATACCTTTCTGCATAGCTACTGTTTGGGACTGCTTTTGGTGTTGTTGAGTGTGATTAATGCCTTAGCATAAAGGTATCCTGTGTAACACGTGGATGTTGCTGTTTCTATGTGAAATTTGCCTGTGGTATGTTAACAACTGCCTGCATATGCTCTTAAATCCTCTGGGGGTTGCCTTCAGATAGCTTTTTGCACTGGGCAGAGCATAGCAAGGAGCAGCACGGTTTGGAACAGGGCGTTTCTTTTTGCCTGCAGTGAACTGTCACAGAGGTACTGCGAAGGGGAGGGTGAATGTTCTCAGTGTTTTGGGAAAACTATGGCGCTGTGTGTGAAGGTGAACGTGGGAGCGATGCTGTGGGGGTGGGCAGACGTCTCTTTGGGTGCTGAGTCTCTGCAGAGCGTAGACGGCAAATGAGCTCCTGAGAGCTGAGTGTGGAGTAGCTGCGATGGGTGGATGTGAAATGGATGTGAGGCCGGCACAGCAGCAGCTGCTGGGTGCAGACTAACAGTCATGCCCTGTCGGCTGCCGTGATTGCTGTGTGGCGCTCCTTGAACCTGGGTCACCTTCCCTGCATCAGCAGGGGCAAGCCCCACTCTGTGGTTGCTTTCCCTGATTGTCTTACAACAGGAACCTGCTCCCAAGCCCTTACCAACACATCATCTCTATTCCCGTTTTCCTTGTGGAGCTGATTCGCAGAGTGGGGCTTTCCTTCCCCACCCCTCTCTTTCTTCTTTTTTAGGGATCTCTTGCCTGTGTGCCTCCAGTGACTGCTGCAGCATCTGGCTGAGAGTGCTCAGCACACTCCTTGCCTCAGGGCCCAGCGGTGCTGTGTGTGAGCTGGTGGGACACAGAGGGCACCTCTCCTCCGCAAAAGCAGGTCCGATGGCAGCAGGGTGGACAGGGGCAGCAAAGGATTGGTGGCCTGGCAGTGCCTGTGTCTGGGGCTGTGGGAGTCACAGTGCGGTGGGCAGGTCAAGGGCAAGGTTGTTCTCTTCTGCTCAGTAGTGGTGAGGTGGTGTCTGAGGTGTTGTGAGAGGTGGATCTTCCACGAGAGCAGCTTGCTCCAAGCCAGCTCCAACCTGGTCTTGAACGCTGTGAGGGACGGGGCAGCCACAGCTTCCCTGGGCACCCTGTGCCAGCACCTGAGCACCTCACAGGGAAAGCTTTGTTCTTCATGTCTGGTCTAAGTCGTGTTTCAGTTTGAAACAGTTGTCCCTTGACCTGTCACTACAGGCTGTAGTAAAGAGTCTCCCTATATTTTTCTTGTAACCCCCCCTTTATGTATTGAAAGGCCACAAGAAGGTCTTCCCAGACTCTTCTCTTTCCCAGGCTCAACAACCCTAACTCAGTCTTTCTTCACAGGAGAAGTGTTCCAGACCTCAGACCACTTCTGTGACCTCCTGTAGACCTGCTGTAGCCTTTCTGTGGACCCCATAGCTGCATGCAGTACTGCAGGTGGGGTCTCATGAGAGCAGAGTAGAATGGAAGAATCGGCTCCCTTGGCCTGCTGGCCACACTTGGCGCTAATGCAGCCCAGGACACAGTTGGCTTTCTGGGCTGCAAGCGGATGTAGCTGGTTCATTTCTGATCCAGCAGTACCCCCATCTCCTTCTCCGCAGGGCTGCGCTCAATTCATCCATCCCCCTGTCTGTGCTGATGCTGGGGATTGCCCTGACCAAGATGCAGCAAGTTGAAATGTGGTAAATTCTGACTGCACATCAAGGAAAATAGCCTTCCCTGCGAGCTTGGTCTGACCTGGGAACGGGGCTCCAGGCCTTGTGGTGTCCCTGGCCTTGGAGATGTTCAGCACTTGGTGCAGTCCTGAGCTACCTGCTTCAGCTTTTGACGCTCACCCCACTTGGAGCAGGAGCTGGACGAGGTTCTGTGACACTTGGGGTTAAGTTCCACCCCGTTACTAGCAATGGAGATAGAAAACGTGGATTTCCCACTCCTTCCCTCCTCTGGAGAAAGGAGCAGTGTGGTGGGGGAAGTGATGTGGTCCTGTCTCGGTACAGCCAAGCCAGTCCTTCCTTCCTGTGAAACATCCTTCCTTCCTTCAGTCCGGGGAGCACAAGGGGGGAAAGCACACATAAATAACAGCATGAGGGAGCAAGCCAGCCATTCTTGGGAAGGGGCTGGAGGGAGACCCTCTGCTGCTCTTTGTGACTTGCGCTCTAGTTTTGCACTCTTCACGTTGTTAAATGTGTTGTAAGGAAAGCGTATGCCCTCTTTGCTCTGATCTGCATTTAGGATGGGATTCAGATAAATTAATGCTTGGCATTAAGCCTGCAGGTTTCCTCATTAGCATCTTGTGTAATGCTTGCAGGAGAACACGTGCTTCAAGAGCAGTAGCAGTTGTCTGTTTTCTGTCCGGAGTACCTGTTGTCCATTAGGTACCAGCGGACTTAAAAGCAGATGCAGGCTTGGCCAGCAGAACTGCTTCATTCCTGTTAATAAGGGTATTCCAAGACTGTTGGACCTCTAGCAGTGTGAAACTGAGAATTTGGACCAAAGTCCTCCCATGATAGTCATGAGTTGGTTGGCACCTTTAACCCTTTCCTGCCCTATAGACAAGAGGCTGGTAGGAGCTGGATGAACTGAAGTTGGTGAAGAGGGCAAGGAGTAATGGGTTCAAACTTAAACAGGGGAGATTTAGGTTAGACATAAGGCAGAAGCTCTTCCCTGTGAGGGTGCTGAGGCGCTGGCACAGGGCGCCCAGAGAAGCTGTGGCTGCCCCATCCCTGGCAGTGTTCAAGGCCAGGTTGGACACAGGGGCTTGGAGCACCCTGCTCCAGTGAAAGGTGTCCCTGCCCGTGGCAGGGGTTGGACCTGGAGGAGCTTAAAGTTCTTTCCAACCCAGACCATTCTCTGATTCAGCCCTGTCTGTGAGAGAAGTACGAGTCAGCACCTTCCTGGTGGAAATCCTGTCCCACCCTACTTAGTCCCCAAACATCTTCTTAGCTGTGTAATGAAGGAGGCAGCTGGATGCTCAGAATGATCTTCTCCCTCGGATGTTATGGCTATTCTTCTGTGTCAGTGCCCACCCTAGTCAATGGAGTCACTTTATGCAAGCAAATGGGGAATACCTCCATCCCATTACCGGGAGAAGGGTCCAGAAACCAGGTATCCCTCTGCCATCTCTACATGAAGGAGAATAGCAATAGCGGCTGCTAGATTCCCTGGCCAGTCATCAGACCTTGGACCTCTAACTTACAGAGGGCACCGAGTGTTTAAGTCCCCACAGCTACAAGTGTGCTCACACAAAGGCGAGCTCCTTAAAAGATCCAGGCTGTGATCAATGTCAGTGTTGTTTTATTTACTTTTTTGGTACCTGGGGCTACTGTCAGCAATAAAGTGAACACAGAAGGCTCCTGTCAGAGTCTTCCGATCCACCCATCAGTCTTCATTGAAAAAATCACATTTAAGAGAGTGACATAAGCTCCTGAATACCTCCTTTCAGTTGACTTTGTGCTTGCCAGTGAACAAAAATGATGTGTTTTGAAGCTGCAGGGTGGGAGATTGGAGGGGGAAACTAACGCCTGTTGTTCTAAGGGAGTGTGAGATCACAGTGAATATTTGCGGCACAGCCAGGGGACAGCGAGAGTTGGTGCTGGGAGGCTTTGGAGAGCACTCGCAGTGGGTTAGCCAGCCAGCCTGCAGTTACCCCAAGGATGGTGCTGCTGGTGCAGGGCTGCATGGTGCAACCCAAGCCACCAGCCTTCGTACCAGCGACACGACTGATTCCTCCTGGGCTCTTCCCGCCAGTGGCGTTAATCCCTGCTGTTCCCCAGCTGGCTGAGCAGAGGGATGCTGCTAGTCATAAATCATGGAATGTTAAGGGTTAGAAGGGACCTTAGCGATGGTCTCGTCTCATCTCTTCCCCTCTCTAACAAATGCTTGCATTTTCATCGGGGAGGCTTCGGATGTCAGCTTCTCACAGCCAAGCCAAGGGAAGCAGCGGCACGAGCATACCCTGAAGAGGAGTCCCGCCAGCAAGAGCCTTCCAGAGCCTTGGGGTAAAACTCTGCCTGATTTTGGGTGCTTTGACAAGTGTGTTTCTTCTAGTGACAGGGTTGTTCTGTTCAGTGGGTGCCTACAAATGCTAATGGTTCATAAAGTGCACCTGGAAAGGAGTAGTTAAAGCTACACCTATACTTGAATATTGAATTTTATCGGAGTCATTAGTCCTAGATGTGTGCTGAGGGTCATTAAGTCAAAGAGCTATTAGTAAAGATTCATGGAAAGTTCACATTTAGACATTTATTTGAATCTGAATGATCATTTCGAATTCAGGTCCCAGTGTATTTCCTCTTGCTGCCGGGCCTGCTCAGGACGAGTTCCTGCGTGCACGGAGCGGAAGGAAGTGCAAGGTGAAGTATGCAGAGAGCACAGGGCGCCTTTCCCCGAATGGAGCTAAGAGCTGGCTCGTTGTTTTAGCTGTTCCCAAAAGGTTTTCCTTTCTTAGTGCTAAGGAGTCCTAGAGGACAATCCTGAGCTATGGATCGCCATCGTCAGTGCAGCTTTAGGTTTGTATGGTTCTTGGTACAGCTTGGCCTGGACCTTCCTGGGCAACTCCTGGGGATGGCTCATGAGTTAGCAAGGACTGTTCCATTTAGAGGCAGAGCAGGGTGAAGGGGGCAAGGGGGGCTTGCTCCATTCTAGTTGGCCTTGGTGCAGAGGACAGACCTAAGCAAGGCTCACACATTGATAGAAGTGTACCCCTAAGTGCCGTCTTTGGTCAGCAGGATGATAGTGCAGACTCCAAGGGCCCATTCATCCACCCACCCTTAGGCAGCAAACTGGGATCAGGGTGAAGGATTAGACCTTTAAGATCATCACGTCCAACCATTTCCCCAGGACTTCCAAGTCCGCCACTAAACCATGTCACTTCCAGGGTCAGTGACTCCAGCCCTGCCTTGGGCAGCCTGTTCCAATGCTGAGCACCCTTTGGGAAAGGGATTGTTCCTCATCTCCATCAAAACCTGCCCTGGTGCAGCTTGAGGCCGTTTCCTCCTGTCCCATCCCTTGTTCCTTGGGAGCAGAGCCCCCTCCTGGCTCCATCCTCCTCTCAGGCAGTTGTAGGCAGCGATCAGGTCCCCCCTGAGCCTTCTCTTCTCCATCTGAACCCCCAGGTCCTTCAGCCATTCCCCATCACGCTGTGCTCCAGGCCCTGCTCCAGCTCCGGTGCCCTTCTCTGGCCCTGCTCCAGCACCTTCAATGTCTCTCTTGTAGTGAGGGGCACAGAGCTGAAGACAGGATTAGCTGACAGTGCTGCCCACTTGCTTCCTTTTATCTGTGGAGTATGCCTGGGCCCTTCTATAGCAAATGCACAGCTTTAGGAGGCTCAATTTTGGTGACACAGTGTCCAAGGAGATGGACCATTCAGACCGACAGCTCAGCCGGTTCTCTCCTCAAACCCTATAGAGGTAGGGCTGAGTAGGACCTTGAGGTCAGGCAGTTGGATTTCCCAATGTCAGAGAGCAGGGAGGGATGCCAAAGGGCTGCCTTCAGTGTCCAGCAGCCCCTTGGCCACCCATGATGTGGGCACTGCAGGCCCCAAAGTCCTCAGAAGAACTCCTGCTGTATGTACGGCTCTTCCCTTACTGTGTCCAGAGCATGGCTTGCCTTTTTCACTGCAGATGGCCTCATAGGTAGGTGGAAGCTCATTCTTACCCCTCCGTGTTTGCCTTCTGCTGTGAGCCCACCCATTCTCTGTAGGTGGTTCACTGCCCTGTCCTGCAGGACTTGGCCTGGGGACAGTTTTGGTCTGGATTCTGAAGTGTCAGGATTGTTTGGGGCTTGCCACTGCTCTCAGCTTGGCGGCATCTGCGTTGTCTTGGACTCCTTTCTGCTCCTTTACCTATGCTGCTCAACAAGCCCAATGGAGGGGTTGTGCTGAGATAACATAGGAGAGGAAGGGTCACTATCTGTCATGTTTATGATATACTTCCCCAAAACCATTACTAGCGGTGTTCAGGGATGGATTTTGGGCTACACAGGCCTTTGTCTGACCTCCCATATGAGTTCTTACCATCTCTTTGTTACTGAAAAGGCTTCTCAGTTTTACACGGAATCGGGACAATTCCAGCCACTTGTGGTTTCATGTAGCCATGTGTTTCCTTATTGGAATCCATGTCAAGATACCTTAGGTCTGCTGCTTCTTCAGCTCTTCGGTGTGACTTCAGCCAGTTTAGCAAGGGTTAAAGTAGTTACCGGCACAGCTGTGCATTTCAGTATCCCAGTTCTTTTGCCACTTTCACACACTTCTGTTCTTGATGCTTCAGACTCCGCCTTCAGCTTGGTGGGAGCCCTCCTAACCTGGGGTCAGTCTCCTTTATCAGGTTCGGGCTGGTTAGCAGGGTTACGTGTTGCTGTTGATGTTGAGCAGAGTCTTGTTCGTTGAGGCTGGTACAGAACTGCCTCCAAAACCAAAACCAATTTGGTTGTTAAATAATCTGTTGACATCTCTGTGTTGGGTTGTGACATGAGAGCAGAACACTCCCTCAGCGCAATCACGTGTGGCTGCCTCTTTGCAGAGCCTCTGCCTCTGGGCAAGCGTGGGGTCAAAGCCCTTCTGAAACAGCGGGTGCTGACCAGCATGGAAGTGAGCGTGGAGCTCCCCGGGTCCGGCCCCAGACCATGTGTTTGAGTTGTCCAGCCATACACGGTCCTCTTGGGATTGAAAACGCCAAGGACAGGAGCAGGGCAGCTGGGCTCCGCTTCAGGATCATGGGATTTAGCAGCAGGCTGGGATGCTGGGTTTGCTTGGCTTCTCCAGTACCTCTGCCCACCTCCAGGAGTGTGCTGGAGGCTGACATGTGGGTGAGATGAGCCCATTCCTTACCCGTTCGGCTAAGCCATGCTGTTGTGCAGTGTGGGATCCCAGGTTTCTACATCTGGTTGAAGTCATAAGGCAGAGACCTGTCAATGAAGAGTCTCTATCCGTGGTTCCCGCTTGTGCCATAACTCTTGTTTCACCCAGTTCCTGATGCAGATCTAGCAGGACAGCTCTTTTCCTTCCTTTGTCATTATGAGCTGGGCTTGACTTTCCTGCCCAAGGCCATTGCATTTGTGCTGCATCAGAACACAAGTGTCCCTAGCTCAGGACTTTTGCAGTCACTGCAGTCACAGAGAAGAGCTCTACTGGGTGACAGTAAAGTTTACGTGCTCCATATGCCAACAGGTCTATCAAACGCTGCTTTATTTCAGTGGGAAGTCTAAACCAAAGCTGACCCCAGGCCATGGGACTGCTGTGCATTGCTGCATTGGCATCCAGACACCGGCGCAGGTGTAGCCTTTTTGGGGTCTGTATGCTGCCGTTTTCCTTCAACTCTGCTCTGTCCCAGCTGTTGAGATCTCCTGGGAGGTCGCTGACTCCTCTGCCAAGGCTGTGCTGGCACCCACATGCAGGCTGCTTGCCTGCCTCTTCCAGTTCTGTCCAAGGCAGAAAAGGGATGGCTCAGTAGCTGTAGTAGTTGAGGGCCCTCAGTAGCTACGGCAGCTCCCCAAGCTGCTTGTGATGGGTGTGAGGAGGCTGAAACGCTTTCATTTTAGCACTTCCAAACTTCATTGATTGAGTTCTTCCAGGAAGAAAGTCACAAAAATAACCGGTTTTCTGTGCTGCTGGCTCCATGAGCTCCTGTCTTTTCTGGTTTGTAGGGGTCCATGGAGAAACATCTGAATGGCTGAGCCACGCTTTTGGCCAGGAAAGTTGGCAGCAGTCAAAGGCGTGCTCCTGTGAAGGAGCTGGCTCGGATGTTAGGAGCTGGAGTGTACCCTGTGTCAAATGGGGTGCAGAAGCATACAGTACCCCATGATTTTTATGCCAACATGGATGTATGCAAGCCAGTGTGGCTCTTGGGTGTAATGGTGGGAAGAGCGTGCAGGTTAAAGCTGCCTACACCTGATGAGCAGAATGATTCATGGGCAGTAGAAAATGTAGATGTTCCTGGACAATAAATTTTGTGGGTTTATGCTTTTGGGTGCTTAGCCCACTTGTAGTGTGGCACTTGTCACCTGTGCGCTGTTAGTCCAGTGTGACTTGGGTAGGTGTTTGGGAGAGGACAGTACAAGAGCTCAAGCAGATGAGAAGAGCTCTTCTGGGTGACAGTAAAGTTTATGTGCCCCATATGCCATGTAGAAATGGGCTTCCAGGAAGGAAGATAGGGACGAGGGAAGAGTGCACTGATGCAGGCCAGAGGATTCTCCCAGCCTTCCAAGTTTTGGCTCAGAGTCTTGCTGAGCTGGGAGTGGGTCCCTGTCCCTGTATGTATGACCTTGAGGGACTAGTTGCTGCTTGATGAACCCACAAGGGCTTTTAGGTTCCATGACATCCTGTAGCATGGAGTTCCTCAGCATAACACAAGCAGAAGCAGAGTGCTGAAGAGAGTAAGCCCAACCAGAGAGGAGCAAAGGCAGCAGGGTGGAAAGAAGGAGTGAAGACACCAGCAGGAGCTGCAGGGATGTTACTGTCTCAGTCTTCAGCACAAGCATGACAGAAGAGGGTGGAGAGAATAGAGCTGCTCTTGAAGGGGAAGTTTGTGATGGCCAGATGAAGAGGTTAGGAGAGCAAGTGTAGGATGAAGCTTGCCGTGACAGTGTGGAAGAAAGGTGTGAAAAGAGCTTTTCCCGTGTGCTAAATATCTGAGTAAAATGAAAGGTTGAGAAGCAGAGGGAGGCAGACTGAAGTGATGCGGGAGAGAAGAAAAGGAGCAGAGGACAGGGTGCTGTAGGTCAGACCAGGGTGCCTGTCTTCACAGCATCCTAGCTGCAGCAGTGAGCAAAAGCAGATGTTGTAGAGGAGTATGAGAATAGCTAATATACAGTAGGATTCCCCCCTGCCCACTTCCAGGGACCTCCTGAGTGAGAGGACTTTGCGTTCTTTGCATTCAGTAATCTCCATACATGTAGCCTTTCTGAGATGGAAAGCCAGAAGCCCACAGCACTAAGCAGTAGTTTTCCCTCTGGGTTCACATTCCCCCTCTAATACTCCAGTTTTTGTACTGTTCTTAACATTGAAGCAATGTCTTCATCAGTACTGCAGTATCCCGGGGGAGGCCAAGGCCCCTTTCCTCGAAAGGCGCAATGCTGGAGAATTACAGATGAAACCCAATGAGAACTGGGAACAAAGTCGACAGCAGTGACACACAACATGCTGGCCTCGTGGCAGGACAGTTGGGAAACTTCAGCTGGTCTGAGGCATTCCTGAAGTTTGGATCCTGTGGCATTCAGCCAGCTCATGAGTGGTTCAGCTCCAGGCAGCACCTCGATGATAGCACATGTTATGGGGGGAGAAGAGAAGTGATGATGACAGTCATGGTCCTTGAAGCCCTTGCCTGACAGAGGTGGGATGGAGGGGTGGAGGACGTGGAATACCTCCATGTCCAACAAATATTACCAAGGCACCATGAGCTGGGGCTGCTTTTCCCGTGCTGACTGCAGGATGCTGCCAAGTTTGTGACGTGCTGGAGAGATGCCTGCATAGTGTTTGTGAAATCAAATGTGACAGGAAAAGCTGCTTCTGAGGACAGTACAAGTAGCAGCATGGGACACTGAGGCAGAGAAGGAAACATCTTCCTCAGCTTTGATTCCAGTGCAGGATGGGGCATTTTTCTTGAAACAGCACGAAGAAGGCAGGAAGGTAATTCTTGAGCTCTGTGATGTGACGAGGAGGCAAGCTGTCCCGCCAGCTCCTCTGCTTGCCTACAACACATGAAAATATGGGGTTGAACTCAAACGTAAGGCAAATGTAGAGCTTGTCAAAAGAGGAAACTTGTCTGTTGCATGTACCAAGCATTTGTTGATACCTGGCAGATAGGAGAACCATGCTGAGAGGCTTTGAAGGTATCAGTCCATTCTTGATGAGGAGCTCCAGAGCACAGGTAACGTCCTCCTTGCCATGGGGTTCTCAGGGCAAGGATGCCACCAGCCGCAGGTTCTATTTGGCACTTGTGTAGGTGCACACCTCTGTGTATTGCTGGACGGTGCTGCACCTAGTCGCCCAATGCTCAGACCTGGTCTCAGTGGGCCTTTACCTGTGACTCTTTCCAGTGCTAGCCAAGCAGTGATGGCAAAGGGGAGCCAGAGGCGAGTGGTAGCAGCTTTGTAGAGACAAGCATAACCTCTGCTGTGCACAGTGAAGCACCAGCGGCTGCCTCTGCTCCAGCCCTGGTGCTCAGGGCATCTGCTGGGAGCAGCTGGGGGTGACTTTTTGTGTTCTGCTGCTTTTACACCAGCACTGCCAGCTCCGCGTGGAGAAGTTCCTTTTATACTGCTGGGAGCAGAGCAGCACTGGGGAGTTTGTGTGCGATCCGAGTTGGCGTAGGGTCAGTGTGACTTGGTGGTGTGCCAGGTCCTCTCGGCATCTGCAGAGCCTGCTGCAGTCTCCCACACTTGCCCTAGATGCTGATGGTGCCTTTG
Source organism: Amazona ochrocephala (assembly GCA_039720435.1). Classification (NCBI taxonomy): domain Eukaryota; kingdom Metazoa; phylum Chordata; class Aves; order Psittaciformes; family Psittacidae; genus Amazona; species Amazona ochrocephala. The sequence goes on along the minus strand of CM077886.1, from coordinate 712,585 downwards.
TTTTAGTCTCCTTCATCGTTGTGGTCGCTGTGGTTATTTTTGGCCGCTGTCTCATTATTTCACATGTCTCCAGTCTAGCATTGTATTAGTCAATATTCAAACCACTTCCAGATTGGTTTGCTTGTTCTGACTTTGAGAATTTCCTCTCTCTCTGGATGCAGATGTTTCATCCCTCAGCATACAGACACCCCAACAGGTCACTTGGCATTTTGTGGTCAGCCCCTTACCCCGCCCCATGTAAAACGACATCGTCTGCCTCTCTTCAGCTGCCCCAGGAGGTTGTTAGGCATCTGCAGGTTTCATGTGGGGTCGATGACACATAGGGGACTCTGGCTCTTATTTAGTCTGAATGTCTTGGTTTATTTCCTTATCCTTCTGGAATATTTTCCTCCTGTTCCCATGGCATGTATCACTGTGTGGGGTCAAGAACCAGGAGCTGGAAGGAGCTCATAAAAGACAAAATCAAAGTAAGAAAGCTTTTTCTCTCTTTTCTCTTTATCTGACTGAAGGCTCTGGCCCCCGTTTCCTCATCTGCTGCAGTTTTGGACACCCGTGTCCTTTTTCTACATAAATGGCAGAGCACCTTTGCTTTACAAATGCAGAATGACATGCTGGGCTCCTCCCAGCCCATTCCGCCCTGGGGCAGGGAAGAAAAATCCAACCGATGCTCTCACCATGGTGAGCTGTGATACAGGCATGGATCGTCAGCAGCATTACTGTGTTTGAGCATGACGTGTTCACACTCCATTGCATGTGTATGCAACACCAAAGCCCTTGAATTAGAACTGCAGATGTATATGCACACGAGGCAGAATCCAACCAACGCACTTAGGCTTCAGGTGGAAGAGTATGTATTTGAACCAGAGCACAGTGTAATCAGCTCTCCTCTGAGCTGCTTGGCCCTCTGTGACTGCAAAGAGGAACCTCCTTGCTACCCCGGGTTGTGCTGATGTACATCTCCAGACTGATGAAGTGACGAGCAGCCTCCTAATGCAATCTGAATCCAGTCTGGAGACCTGCATTGCCCAGGGCTCCCTTTCCCCACGTGTGTGCAAACACTCCCAGCACTATGCTCCGTGCAAAATCCAGTTCTCATGGGGATCCTGAGTAACAGTTCAGCTGAAAACACAACAGGGAGGATCTAAGCTCACCCCAGCATTTGGGGAGGTCGAAGGAGTAGTACCAGGTGTAGGCCCCATCCACAAGAAGGTGGACAATAGCCCCACTCTGCCCCTCCCCTGAGACCAGGTCACCTGGCAGCTGAGGAATGCAGAACTCAGCCTGTGTGGGTCTGACAGTGTGGAGGATCTCTAGGGCTCCAACCACAACGGGGCAAATGGCTGTTCTTATCTCTGTGTTGAGCTGGGTTTGAATCTGTTGATCTTCCATTGCCTGTGGTAAGTGCTGCTCTTTAGCAGTCGTTAGGATCTGCTGGAAACCCCTACAGCTTCATGAGCAAAAGAAGACATTAATAAACAGTGGCTGTAGGTCAAGGCATCAATAATTCTCATTCATCTTTAGGACTGGATTAAGGCTGAAACTTAACGTCTATGATGCGACATCGCCCTTCTGATAATGGGTACTGTGGAAGACCAGCAATGCCATCGCTGGGGGCCCAGGCTTCCCAACCATAGTGGGGGCTGTTGCATTATCAGTATAAAAGCACAAGTAAAAAGATTCAAACCCCCAAGATTAAGTGCAAAACGTGCTCTGAGATAGCAGAGCCTTCTAGTTCTCGACAGACACACATGGCATCTGGCAGCATTTTTCTCTTGGTGTAGCAGAGCGCGCAGTAGGAGCGCGTGCCAGAAGTTATTCCCACATGGGCATGGTGGGGACATCGTGAAACCCAGAGCAGTAGGCGCTGGTGGGACTGTTCCCAGCAACCAGATCAGAGCAAGGAACACAACATGTGGGGTAAGATGCTTCTGTGCGTCTGGAGAGGAGTAGCATCATGGTCCTAAGGACTCCTGGCAGGGTTTATCTGTGTAGGTCTCAAGTAGGAGTCACTTAATTGCTGTTCCTGAAATAGCAGATGGTTTGCTGCCAATTCATGAAGTGTCTTGGCTAGCACAAATGCTTCTAGCTAGAGGGTTTTTGCCTCCATGCACAGCTGTGAACTGGCTCTGTGTTTAGTGCAGAAAGGTGATGTAGTCCCAGGGGAAGGTTTTATCTAATGGTGCTGCTGAAAAAGCATTCTCCGAAAATCGTAGATAATGATGAGCAAAACTGAATGTACAGAAAACTTCAGACTATGAAACGTAACTGAGAGTTATGAAAGGATTCCAGGAAATGTCCCAAATGCTGAATTCTCACAGCTGTTTAACAGGATGCTGTGGCCAAAACCACACAGAGTCAGAAGAGCCCTAAAAGACAATGTGTGCTGAACAGGAGGAGAATGGAATTGATGATAATAAATCAGGACTCAGGAGGTACATGCACTTGTGAGGAAGACCAGAAAACCCAATGAAAAATCCATGGGGAAAAGAGGAATCAGAACTCATTAAAATAGTGAATCCTGGTAAATTCACTGCAGTGTTTGTAAATTAAAACTTCGAACTGGTTGTGTGCTACATTTCTCTTGTGAAATTGGGTTTGGCTTCATGTGCTACAATAGAGAACCTTTTAGGTCAGACAACATAGGATCATAGAATAGTCAGGGGTGGAAAGGACCTCAAGATCATCCAGTTCCACCCCCCTGCCATGGGCAGGGACACCTCCCACTAAACCATGCCACCCAAGGCTCTGTCCAACCTGGCCTTGAACACCACCAGGGATGAAGCATTCACAGCTTCCCTGGGCAACCCATTCCAGTGCCTCACCACCTGCACAGTAAAGAATTTCTTCCTCATATCCAATCTAAACCTCCCCTCTTTCAGTTTGAACCCGTTACCCCTTGTCCTCTCACCACAGTCCCTAATGAAGAGTCCCTCCCCAGCATCCCTATAGGCCCCCTTCAGATACTGGAAGGCTGCTATGAGGTCTCCACGCAGCCTTCTCTTCTCCAGGCTGAACAGCCCCAACTTTCTCATCCTATCTTCATACGAGAGGTGCTCCAGTCCCCTGATCATCCTCGTGGCCTCCTCTGGACTTGTTCCAACAGTTCCATGTCCTTTTTATGTTGAGGACACCAGAACTGCACACAATACTCCAAGTGAGGTCTCAGGAGAGCAGAGTAGAGGGGCAGGAGCACCTCCCTCGACCTGCTGGTCACACTCCTCTTGATGCAGCCCAGGATACGGTTGGCTTTCTGGGCTCAAGCACACACTGAAGCCAGCTCATGTTCATTTTCTCACAGACCAACACCCCCAAGTCCTTCTCCTCAGGGCTGCTCTGAATCTCTTCCCTGCCCAACCTGGAGCTGTGCCTGGGATTGCTTCTCTCCCTGTAGGTATTTACTGACCACACATTTTGCCTTGATATTTGCTTTGTCAAATAGGTTGAGATCTCCCAGGGTTCCTATGTATCTCATCAGAAACATTTGTTTCAGGAACTCAAATCCAAATGGATGTTGCTGTGGCTCTTGCCTTAATGCAGGGTTGCCCTTGTTGTTCAGGTGAAATCAGTGGTTTCTTAGTGTTTTAAAGGGTTAAAAAAGGACTCATGACCACTTTTCTGAGCTTTCCCAAACCTTTCCTCAGCTTTTACCAACATCTGTGTTTTTGATGGCCCCTGGAGAGAGCAGGGCATCATTCCCAGGGGAGACAACTGCCATCCAGCTATCCATGCCTGAGCCCACGTCTCGTTTCCCTTCATCCTCAGTGGGTAGAGTACGATCCCTCCAGAGGTGATTCCTCTCCTGTGCAAAGTCCTGTCTCCCTGGGAAGGTCAGGTGAAGATGCACAAGCGTTGGGTAGGTGTCTCTTGCTCTGTGTCACTCGTTAAGCGCAGTGAGATGTGTCAGCCTTGGGTGCATGAATACGCAGTCCAGCGTACAAAATGACATCGTTTCTCCTGTGATACTTGTGCTCAGTATTTCCTGCTGATACGGCCAAGAGGGTCTGCCTGTGAGCTGCAGCAGTACGTCAGCTGCTGCTGTAGATAAGGTTGCTGCTGCGCCCATGTAAGCTTTTTCAGTGTTTCCAGGATACAGGCCTTCAGAGCCTTTGATCACACTTTATCAGTGACTCAGATGGCTCTGTTTAACCAAACTGTCTGTATTACATTTGCCACTGCCACGGGTTCGGGTTTTTTTTGCTATTTCTGAAAATTATCATCCTCTTTTCTTCCTGTTCTGCTTTTTCTTTCTCTAAAAATGTAAAATAGAGCTGGGATGAGAACTGCTCGCTTTGCAAAAAGAGAAATCTGCAGTCCATACATCCCCCGTCAGATTGCTCAGTACCTTTACAAGCTGAGCAAGGGATTGCCGTATCAGATTTAGCAAGTCCCGTTTAAACGGGACTTTATTAATAATTAATATTGATAATAATAATCTATCAATTAATATTAATAACAGTCCCACTGTTTGCATCCTGCACCATTTAGAATTAAACTTGGCTAGGGATGTTAAGGATAACAGGAAGGGATTCTGTAGGTACATCGCAAATAAAAGACAGGGTAGGGACAACATGGACCCCCTCTGAAAGCTGTCAGGAGAACTGGCTACCCTGGATTTGGAGAAGGCTGAGGTTCTTAATGACTTCTTTGCCTCAGTCTTCACCAGCAAATGCTCTGACCACACCACCCAAGTCTTGGAAGGCAGACACAGGGACAGTGAGAATGAAGACCCTGGGCCCACTGTAGGAGAGGATCTGGTCTGAGACCACCTTAGGAACCTGAATGTATACAAGTCCATGGGGTCTGATGAAATCCACCCGCGGGTCCTGAAGGAGCTGCAAATGAAGTTGCTAAGCCACTGTCCATCATATTTGAAAAATCATGGCAGTCAGGTGAAGTTCCAATGACTGGAAAAAGGGAAATATAACCCCATTTTTAAGAAGGGGAAAATGGATGAGCCGAGAAACTACAGAGCAGTCAGTCTCACCTCTGTGCCTGGCAGCATCTTGGAGCGGATTCTCCTGGAAGGCATGCTGAGGCACATGAAAACCAACAAGGTGCTTGGTTCAGCCAGCATGGCTTCACTAAGGGGAAATCCTGCCTGACCAATCTGGTGACCTTCTATGATGGGGCCACGGAACTGATGGACAGGGGCAGAGCGGTTGATGTCATCTACCTGGACTTGTGTAAAGCCTTTGACACTGTCTCACATGACATCCTTGTCTCTTAAGTTGGAGAGACATCAATTTGATAGGTGGACCACTCGGTGGATAAAGAACTGGCTGGATGGCAAAACGCAAAAAGTAGTGCTCAATGTCCAGCTGGAGACCAGTAACGAATGGTGTCCCTCAGGGATCGGTGTTGGGACCGGTCTTGTTCAACATCAGTCTGTCACTGATACCAAAGTAGCAAAAGGAATCACAGAATCATAGAATAGTCAGGGCTGGAAAGGACCTCAAGATCATCCAGTTCCAACCCCCTGCCATGGGCAGGGACACCTCACACTAAACCATGCCATCCAAGGCTCTGTCCAACCCGGCCTTGAACACCACCAGGGATGGAGCATTCACAGCTTCCCTGGGCAACCCATTCCAGTGCCTCTCCACCCTTACAGTAAAGAATTTCTTCCTCAGATCCAATCTAAACTTCCCCTGTTTCAGTTTGAACCCGTTACCCCTTGTCCTATCACCACAGTCCCTAATGAAGAGTCCCTCCCCAGCATCCCTATAGGCCCCCTTCAGGTATTGGAAGGCTGCTCTGAGGTCTCCACGCAGCCTTCTCTTCTCCAGGCTGAACAGCCCCAACTTTCTCAGCCTATCTTCATATGGGAGGTGCTCCAGTCCCCTGAGCATCCTCGTGGCCTCCTCTGCACTTGTTCCAACAGTTCCATGTCCTTTTCATGTTGAGGACACCAGAACTGCACACAATACTCCAAGTGGGGTCTCACAGGGCAGAGCAGAGGGGCAGGATCACCTCCGTCGACCTGCTGGTCACGCTCCTTTTGACGCAGCCCTGGATACGGTTGGTTTCTGGGCTGCATCAACTTCCACAACCCAAGACCCGTGTGCGGGCAGCGTGTGCTGCCTGTTGAGCACTGGGGTGGGGGTCTGCTGTTTGCTATGCACACGCTGCCTGTGCAGGCCAGCAGTGGAGGGCACTTCCTTCCTTCAGCAACTGGGAACAGGCTATTTTTGGAAATCCTGTATAAGCAAAGTAAACGAACTGGGGCTCTTCTCTGCAGTTTCTTTTCCCCTAATTCAGCACTCAGAAACGTATTTAATTACAGAGTTATTTATGGAAGCATTTATAGTTAACTTATCCTGCGAGAACATTTCTCTTCTGGGCTCTTACTGTGATTTTAACTACTTTTTCTTTCAGGGTGAGATTGCCTCTGTCCAAAGAAACGGGAACACACCAGGAATACACAAAGTGTTCAAGCCCACGCCATTCACGCAGACAAAGCAAAGCCTTCACCTAAAAGGGATAGCAAAGAAACATGGCAGAATTCACAGGTTACAAGGAAACCTCAAATCGGCACTTACGATTCAAACTGCAGAGTCTGAGTCGCCGCCTTGATGAGCTGGAGGAAGCAACCAAAAACCTGCAGAAAGCAGAGGATGAGCTGCTTGACCTCCAGGACAAAGTTATCCAGGCGGAAGGCAGCAACTCCAGCATGCTGGCCGATGTTGAAGCCCTGCGGAAAAGGGTGCTGAAGATTGAAGGCAAGGATGAAGAAATTCGGAAGGCTGAAGAGCTTTGCCGGTTAATGAAAGAAAAGCTTGAGGAGGAAGAGAGCCTCACCCGAGAGCTGAAGTCAGAAATCGAGCACCTGCAGAGGAGAATGGCAGAGCTGGAGAAGCTGGAGGAGGCCTTCAGCAGGAGCAAGAACGACTGCACGCAGCTGTGTCTTAGCCTCAACGAAGAGAAGAACTTGACCAAAAAGATATCGACGGAGCTGGAAGTGCTCCGAGTGAAAGTGAAGGAACTGGAGGCGTCCGAGGACAGGCTGGATAAAACCGAGCAGAGCTTAACAGGCGAGCTGGAAAAACTGAAATCCTTAGCGCTGAGCTTTGTCACGGAAAGAAAACACTTTAATGAGAGAGAAAAGCAGAACGAAAAGATCATCCAGGAGCTAACACAGAAACTCGAGCAAAACAATAAACTAAACAGGGCGGATCAAACCAGGAATGCATCCAACTTGCTAGAAAGGTCATCAAACAACCTTCTCGACAGAAATGATTGGAGGATTGAAGATGATTTGACTTCTGCGTTGCCCTCTAAGGAGACCCGGAGGAAGGGCAGCGTGGATTACCTGAAGCATGTGGAAAACGAAGCCAGGAATAAGTCAGAAAACCAAAAGAATAAAAATCAGGAGGACAACAAAGTGAAAGATCTCACCCAAGAAATCGAGAAACTTAAAACGCAGATAAAACGTTTTGAGTCTTTAGAAGAAGAGCTGAAAAAAATGAGAGCCAAAAATAACGACCTCCAAGACAGTTACTTGAGTGAGCAGAATAAAAACAAGCTCTTGGCGGGTCAGCTAGAGGAAATAAAAATGCAAATCAAGAAACAGAAAGATCTGGAGAACGGAGAGGTAGAAAATGAAGACGTGAGCTTTGCTAGCAGGGGAAAACATGACAGACCTAAATACAGGGGTGTCATAGCTGATTTGACAGCTGCCAAGCACAAGCCAAGGGAGCTCTCACCGCAGCAGCGCCGGGAAAGGGCAAGGAACAGAGATTTCTCTGTCAGCAATGACAGCTATGCCCATGGGGGGAAGCAGGTGCCCAGTCCAAGCTTAACAAACAGAAAAGCAGGCAAAGCATCTGGTGCATCTGCCCTTTCAGACACGGCCACGGCAGACCCGAAAAGGCTGGAAGAGAAATCTTCAGTTTCCACTTCTGGTCAGAAGGAAGGCTGCGTCCCTGCGAATGAGGGGAAGAGATCAAAAGAGCAGCCGTCCGTCCTGAGCCGATACCCTCCTGCTGCACAGGAGCAGAAATCTTGGAAAGCACCTTCCAAACCTGTCGGGGACCCAGGCTTGAGATCCAAAGCCGAGAAGCCATCTCAGGTGCTCCGTGGCAACGGAGCTGACCCACAGGATGAGAAGTCAAACAAAGGAGAAGCAGTGGCTTCTTTGGCCGAGAAGCTGAAAACAAGTCCGGCAGAAGTCAGTGACTGCTCGGGGGACACACAGCTCACCAGGGGTAACCACACTTCTTCCAACGGCACAGGTTCTGCATACAAGTACCAGCCCTCCTCCCATGTGTCAGCATCTGACTCTAAAGTAGAAGCAGTGAACACTCCTGCTGCATCACATAGACAGCCTTCGGAGGGGAGGGCGAAAAGAGCAGTCATCTCCCAGGAGAAAGAATTTGCAGACACATCACTTGAATGTGTGAAGCCTTCAACGCTAACCAAGTGTTTCCATCGCTCCAGGAGTCAGGAGGACATGCTGCAGATTGTCTCAGGGCTCGATAAAGAAGACATGGAGCAGTCTTCAGCAACGGATCGTGTAAATGCTGGTTTAAAAATGGACTCCAAAACCATCCACAGTAACCAAGAAAAGCTGAATTCAGAGGAAGAATCGGGAAGAAGCAAAAAAACGCAGTCAGAGTTTGAGGCAAGAAGGAAAGTAAGTTCCAAACAGTTCTCCAACTCCAGGGGAGTCTTTAGAGCATCACTCTTTGAAAACGACAAAAACACTGTAAATGATGAAGACCCCACCAAGTGTATAAAACCATCCGATGCCAGCACTGGAGGACTGAAGTCTAGAAGGTCGTTCAGCCCAAGAGAAGCTCTGAGATCAAAAGCTGTCATTAAACCTGCAATCGTTGAAAAGGACATGAAGGCAGTCATGGGAGGGACCGTCTCTGAGGCTGAGTCAGAAAAACAGAAGTCTGTTTTTAAAGTAGTAACAAATAAAATGACAAGCAGCATCACAATCTTCCCTTCTGAGCCAACAGCTCCAAGAAGCAGTGCAGATACAGCAGCAAAGGAAAGACATGTCACCACCAGCAACATCAGAGTTGCTCCCAATGAACCTTCACCAGTAGCAAACAATCTCCCCACGCCCGTTGAGATATCGATCAGTAAAAGTGCTCTGAAATCACCTGAGGCAGACAGAACTGGAGAGGCAGCGCCGAGAAGTAAAGCAGAAACAGTGGTCTCCCGAAGCAGCATTATGATAAAGACTTCTGAGCTCAGCGAGAGGAGCAGCGAGCCGCCTTCAGAGACAATCAGCTGGAAGAGCCATGGCTCTTCAGATGCAGTTTCATGCGAAACAAAACATGTCACTGTGAGAAGTTCCTGGAGAGCAAGACAAGGCTTGCATTCCCTGGAGCAGCCTCAGCCCAAAGCGGAGAGAAGTGCAGCTTCCAGTACTGCAAACAGGTGTATGTCCTCCGTGGACCTCTCGGAAACGGAAGGGAACAATGCAAGAACAAACTCCCTGGAGCAGACCTCAGCAAGGACCAATGCCACAGCTGATTCCTGGACTGCCCCTGAACTGGGATCCCGAAGGACCAAAAGTAACTTAAGTGCATCTGAACTGCTAACCCGCAGGAGCTATGCAAGTGATCCTCCAGCAGCTTCTGCTTGGCACCGGACCGCACTACCTGTGAGTATCCTGAGTTAAATGCTCTTGTCTGTCAGTTGATGAGGTTTTCCAAGCTGCCCGTTAGTTGTAGGGTGCCTGATTTGACGTTCTTACAGCTTATTTCCTGAAGTGCTTCCATCTTCCAGCTCCGCTATCTTCCGTGGAGTATCTCCTATGTGAAGTACCTGATTTAGACTTCTTGACATTAGATCCATCTGTATGGGTCTTGTAATGCCATATGAATAACTATCTAGTAACACTTGGTCTTGCCAGAAAACATAGTTACATGCAGGACATGGTATGCTTTCAGAGTGGCTTTGCATGGCACTTTCAGCTTGAAGTAGTAATGAAAAGATGATGGAAAAGAGCAGATTTTAATGGAGTTGTGCCTCAGGCAGAGCTGTAGCTCTAACAACAGCTGTAGACACACAGCTCCTTTTGGTAAGAGCTGCATGGTTTCTCCATGTGAAACCGGGCTCTGGTCTGGAAATGCTTCCCAGGCGTCCCCTGAACAGATGGGTGCTGGGTGGTGACACAGGGCTGCTCCCTCCTCGGTCTGTGTCAACATGAACAGAAGCAAGAGGCTTGGGGATGGCTGTGCTCTTTCCCTGTTCCTTTGGCTGGAACCAGTGAGGGGAGCCCCTCAAAGCAGGGCTGACACACACAGGCAGTTGGAGCTTGACTTGCCACCGGCTCCGGCATATTTCAGCTGAGCTCATGGGCACCAAGTGCCCCTCCAGGCCATTAAGCCACATGCCAGCTCCTGCTGCAGCTCCTGCCTCTGCTCTTCCCTTAGAGCTGCTCCCAGCAGCTGCTGCCATTGCCAGTCTGCAGGAGCAGCCCAGTTAAGCAATCTGAAAGGCTCTGGCACTGACAAAGATGAGGTGGTGGAGATGTGTTGGAAGTTTTACATTTGCAAAACTTCTCTTCCACTTCTCCGGCGAGGAGAAGCACAGAAGAATTTGCGCCATTGCTTTGCAGAGAGTCTATTGCCTGGGGTGTTGCAAAGGACAGGTTGCCCTTCCAGCTACATTTGGACACAGAACACATCATCTCTCTGCACTCGTGGTCACAGGCAGTCTGTAATTTCATGAATCCCGGCAGAACTGACATGATCGAGGTTGTCCTTTTGCCTAACGGCAGCTTATGTGCTTGGGAAAGGGGGGATCCATCCCTGGGCCTCCCTTGATCCCAGGAGTTGGAATTCCCAGCAGCCACAGCGTTGAGCCTCGCAGCTGAAGAGGTCACCACTCGCAGCAGAGCTCACGTAGGGTCAGTCATGGAGCCTGACAGCATGGGCACTCGTGTTTCTGTTCCATCTTCCCCCTAGCAGCCCACCCAGGGCTGAGTGTAGCTCTGCAGTGTGTTCTGCAGGTTGTCTTGAGGTCCCTGTCGTGTCAAATGTGCCTACAGCAGCAGCTGAAGGGGACCTGGCAGGGGAGCCTGATCTCTGTGTGGTCATCCTGGGTATCAGGCTTAGCTGGCTTCCAGCCTTGCCCCTGTCTGCAGTGCAAGCACTCAGGAAGGTGGCTGTGGTGAGTACTGAGTTGGGTATCTCTCTGTATCACCCTGACACCATAGTCACAAATTTGAATTCTTGGTGATAAATTAAGTATATTTTTGACTTGTAAATGAGGAGCATGAAGTTACCCTGAAAGACTGCAGATGCACAGAGCAGATGCACCAGATTTTATGTATTTGGGCAGCTCAGATTATTGCATATGCCCATGAAAAAAAACAAACCAAAGCATCTGCATTTGAAGAGTATCTTCAGGCTTATGATATGCCTCCTATCACAAGCAGCTTGTTTCTGCTGGGATCTGAGTTTCAGCTGAAGTTGTAGCTATTGCTCTGGCAGAAGGCTTGGCACTGATCTATGCTGACTTTGCACGTTTAGCTTTCCCATAAAGGCATCACTTTCACCTCTTCCCAGCTCCACTGTCCAAAGTCTGAGATTGCCTTAAGAATCCTATCTGGAAACTGCTGGTTTTGGCAAACTATTTCTTCCTCTCCTCTATGAAACACGATGTCTGATACCAGGGGGTATCAGCAGCTCCTAGCAGCACTTCGCTACAGAAGCGCAGCTCTTTGGAGCGATGTTTTGGGAGACCCAGAGGCAGTAGTTGCTGATGGATGGATGCTGCAGCCTGGGGACCAGCTCCCTCTAGTGCCTGCAGCCAGGCTCTCGGAAAAGGCTGGAGGAAATGCAAGACCTGAAGCTGCGGGAATTAGCTAAACCCCTAAAGGCAGGCTTGTCTCCAGGCCAGGCTATGCTCACCTGCTTGGGCCGGCTGGGACTCATGGAGAAGTCTCCCTGACAGTATCCAGCGATGTGCTGCCTCTTGCCCCTTCTCTCCTCTGCTTTAGGGACTAATATAAAGTGCCTCCATCACCATTTCACCCTTGCTGACATTTCGGAGCAGCTTCCAAGGCCTTGTCAGTGACCAGCTGATTGTTCTGTGGGGTGCCATGAAGCACACCAAGCTCCACCATGGCCCGGCCCTGGGGCAGCGCCTGGAGGGTGGCCAGCCTGATGGCCCTGGCTCAGCGCTTTACCTATGAAACTCTTTGAGACCGGTGTATCTGGGCTGATAGTCACGAGTTCAGGCTGCCTGCCAGCTGAGATGGACTGACACTGTCAGGTGCCCAAGGGCATGGAGCTCATATATGCTCAACCAGTGGCCTCACCTCTAAAACAGCTGCTGTATCAGAAATACAGTGGTGCCTAGCCCTTGCTAAGCTGTCCAGGTCCATCGATCACAGAATCCCAGCCTGGTTTGTGTTGAAGGGACCTTAAAGCTCATCCAGCTCCAACCCCTGCCACATGCAGGGACACCTTCCACTGGAGCAGGGTGCTCCAAGCCCCTGTGTCCAACCTGGCCTTGAGCACTGCCAGGGATGGGGCAGCCACAGCTTCTCTGGGCACCCTGTGCCAGCGCCTCAGCGCCCTCACAGGGAAGAGCTTCTGCCTCAGAGCTCATCCCCATCTCCCCTCTGGCAGGTTAAAGCCATTCCCTTGTCCTGTCCCTCCATCCCTTGTCCAAAGCCCCTCTCCAGGTTTCCCGTAGCCCCTTTAGGCACTGGAGCTGCTCTCAGGTCTCCCCTTCAGGAGCCTTCTCTTCTCCAGGCTGACCCAGCCCAGCTCTCACCAAGCAGATCCCTAAAGAGGCTGAAGTCTGCTCTCCTGCAGTCCAGGGTGGTGCCCTTGCTGCACACCCTTCTTGCTGCCCAGAGCATCTCAAACTCCACCATTTTACGGTCCCTCCAGCCTCACGCTCCCCACCAGTCCCTCCCCATTGGTGAGGACAAGGTCCAGCATAGCTCTGCTTCCTGATGGTTCTCTATTGCTTGGAAAATGAAGTTACCATCAACAGTTCCAGCAACCTCCTGAAGTGCTTGTGCACTGCTGTGGTGTCCCTCCAACAGACATTGGGGTGGTTGAAGTCCTCTGCGAGGACCAGGGCTTGTGAAGTGAGGCTGCATCTATCTAACATCAAGATGCATGCCACTCATTAACGTACAGTTATCACCTCACTTTACAAGCAGCATGGCCCGTCATGGTTACCTCTGGCCCATGGTTGGTTGGAGGCCGCTGTGGGTCCTGTCCCTGTGTTGTGCCTACTGACCAAGGTGGTGCTGCTGCTGCTCACATCCTGCTTCTGTTGTAAAGCTTGGATCGCAGTGGGAGGTGTTGGGTCCAGTGTTGGCTGGATGTCATCCGCAGCAGGGCCAGCTCAGGCAGCTTCTTTCTGAAAGCCCACCAAGGCCTGGTGTCCATCTCAGAGATGCTTTTGTGCCAGGCACACGGCGGGTGCTGCCTTTCCCTTCCCTGCTGTTCCTTTTGCCACAGGGCAGGGACTAAATCTGTTCTGCCACTGCCCACGTCCCCTTCTCGGGGCTGTGCAGTGCCCAGTTCACCAGTACCGATTTGTTCTGGTTCCCCAACCAGCCATAAGGCAGACTGTATGCATCTGAATCCCAGGGTATGTTACAAGCAGCTCCTTCAGTCACTGAACTGTGGGGTTTTCTGCTGATAGTCCCTCATGGATACAAGCATCGAGCCCAGCGAGGCGCGCAGGCTGAACCCAGGTTCGTGCACAGAGCACTCAGCTCACCAGCAGACTGCATCTGGACCTTGGGTGGAAATTGCTGGAGAGTTTAAACAGAAACAGCACTTAAGCGAGGCCACGCCAGAGCTGGGCTGGTGCCTCCAGTCCCTCCTGGCCAAGGGGACTTGAGCCAGCACCTCGCACTGATAACCCTGGACCTGGAACCCAGTGCTGTTCCCCTTCCCAGCCCCTGAGTTCCAATCCTCTTCATTTTCCTTCACGCAGGATGAAAGCAAAGATTTTGTGCCCAGTTCCAGAAGGAAACAGTATGGCTCTTCCGAGTATCTGTCACAGGTTGACACAGCAGGGAAAAGGCCATCCACCAAGATGGAGCTGCAGGACCCCGAATCCAACCCCCGCGCACCACTGAGTCTCCAAGGGGAGGAGCAGGTATGTGAGTTAAAGGACCATCCAGAAAAGAGAGTTACAGGGCAGGAAGCCTGCATCTGAACTGACCTCCCAGTACTATAACTTAGAGAACTTGTCCAAAATGAGTGTAAACCTTTGAGGAGAAATCCGGTGTGAAATCGGCGCTGCCCAGAGGGGGGGCGTCTCCTGCATTGCCCCATCAATTATTCTGCTCATTCCCTGTAACATTAGAAATTGCTACCTTCCTTTTTTTGTTCTAAACTTTTTTCAGTTAGTTTTATGGGTAAAAATAGTCTCTAGGGGATAAGGGGCCCTGCTTCTGGTCATGCTCTGGCACACGCTGGACTGTCAGGGATGGGAGTAACAACCCATTTGGAGAGACCAAATCAGAGTCCCTGACTTACCTGCTTCATCTGGCTGCTGCTACGTACCTGCTGCTCTGCCTCCTGAGACATGTCCTTTGGAGACATGAAGAAGTGGAAAATGGGCCACATTATAGTGGCTGTGACTTATTGCCTGGAAGAAGCCCCCTTCAGAAGAGACAGGGATCTAGGCCTTTCATTCCTAGGTGCACAGCCATGCTTATGTCTGTACAAAAGACTTTCTTTGTCTCCTGGAATTCCCTATTTGCCTGTGCCTGTGCCCACAGCAGAGTGCATCTTTCCATGTATGGATCAGCCACAGCAGGAAATATCTTAAGACCTCAGTCCTGCTGTCAGTGCACAGTATGTTACTGGAAGTGTGCTGAGTCTTGCTGTGAGAGCAGCAGAACTGCAGTGAGGCAGCCCTAGCCCTATGTGGTCATACCTCTGGGTGAAGCTACACAGAACAAAGAGTCCAGAGGGACGTGGTCCCAGCTGAGATTTGCAGACTGCCACTTAGAGATAGGTAATGTTTGCAGTAGAGAGTAGTGAACTTTCACTGTTCTTGTTGGTAGCCAAGGAAGCGGATAGCATAGTGATGCTCTCCATGGTCACTGAGAGGTGTTGCACAGATGCAGACTCCTGTACCTGAGGCTGTGCTGTGCTTTCTTTGTCTGCACAGACTGGGTCAACAACAAATGAAAACTGGGGTTAAGTCAGGTCCCCATAGCATACACACTGTCATTTTGAGCTTCTGTCATTGCCCGACCTCCACCTGAACAGTATCCTGAGCACCTTGCACATGGAAGATGTGCTCGGACATTAGATCAGCTCCATCTCCTCTGTGTAGTCAGGTGCATCTTACTTGTAAGAACCACATGCTGGGTGTGAAGTGGGTACACTGTATGCTACAGCATTAAAAGCTAATAGGTCCTACCTATGCAGGGCAGGGTGATTCTGCTTTGGGCTTACTGCATTGTAAACACTGACAGAACCTGCGTCTTCCAAACTGATCCTGCCACTGCCCTCCCCTGCCCCACCACTGGGCTGGGATCCTGATGGGCTTTGGGATGGCTGCCTATGGGTTATCGCAGTGCTCTTCCCCAGGGCAAAATTGCTGCCAGAGGCAGCTGCAGGTCCCGGCCAGTCTGTGATGCTGCAGGGTTGTGTCTTACAGGGTGCTTCCCGGGCCTGCCGGACAACATCTCGGAGATGAGCCGCGTTGCCTTCCACCCAAAGAACACGCTGCACAGCGGAGCAAGAGGCAGGACAGTACCAAGCTCATGGGTGTCCCACCTGTTTGTAACCTCTGCACAGGCTGAAACCAGTTTTCTAATGCGATCTGCAAGGTACAGGAGCTTTACAGTGAATTCGTTTTCTTCTTTGCTGAAGAGGCAGCTGCAGAGACTTCGCTGAGGGGACTCCCACTTCTCATCTCTGTACCTGCAATCTTACATCTTCTCCATAGGATGATAGGTCTCTCTCCATATGGAAGCCTTGACTCCACAGCCACTCTGAACGATGGTACTCCCTGGACAAGAGAGAACTTCTTAATCACTTGCATTTAGACGAGATCCCAGAAGTATCCCTGTGGCTGCAGTCCACCAGCCCATGACAGCTGTCCTGCATGGCTCCACATCTGAAGCTTTCTGTTTCTAGGGAGAGTTTTCATTCTCCTAATACACCCTTGTTGGCTTGGGTTGTGGTCACCTCAGTATCTGTGTTCCCAGCACCCTTTGTCATAAGGCAGGAGGAAACCATTCCCCACTGGTTGCTTTACACATTAAGAGTGAAGGAGAGCAGAAAATACTGTTTAGAAGCAGCTTCTTCCCTATTGCTGTCAGTCTCTGCAACAAGCTCTGCGTGACCTGCTCATCACAGGCTGAGGTCTTGCACCAAGAAGTCAACCACTGAGCCAAACCAGCATCAATTCATGCAGCAGTGAAACTCCCTCCCCACTTGGACTGGGGTGCTTTTTTACCTAAAGCTTTATGTCTCTTGTGCTCTGCAGGCAACAGCTCTGCTGCACTTTCTCAGCAGTTGTGCTCTAAAAGGAACACAGACAAGCAGAATGTCCTTGTTCCTTTCAAAACCAAGGTGGAGACAGTGGGATTGGAACCTCAGATGAGCTCTAGTAAGGCTATCTAGGCAGCCTCTGTCCGTGCACCTCTTCAGGACCACCCCACCTGCCGTGTCTGGGACTCAGGTATGGTTAGAGACTGCTTCAAACAGAGGTACGTTACCCTGCCACTGCCCACTGATGTTGCTGTTGGGGGAGACACCGACCCCACAGCTCCAGGAGATGCTCAGGTGTTGAAGCAGCATCTGCCCTGAGCAAGGTGACTGTGTTTGGCTCACACAGAGCTCTGCAGGTCCTTCCTTCACATCCCAGCACCCCGCTGCAGGTTCTCCTGTCCTGCCTGTTGGGAACAGCCACCCCTCTTTGCTGAGGGACAAGGACAACACTGCAGAAGGGAAAAGGTCCCTTGTTTGGTCTGGCGGTGCTGCAGGAATGGCTGTGCCCCAGTAACTGCCATGTGCTCTCATTCCCACAGCTCGCCTTCCAGACGAGCAGCTACCGCAGCAGTGACCCAGGCACATCTGTGCCACTTGTCCCCCCGTCCCTTGGAATTACGCCTCAATTCTGAGAGGCATTAAAAAACCAGAGCTGGTCGGAAGATATCTATGAAAGCGTTTATATCAAAAGGAAAGCGTTCCAATGATGTGAGTTTTCTTCTAATAAAGATCGTTTGGAGGAAGGGAAAAAATATTTTTGGAAAAAAAAAGGAAACTTTCATTTTGCAATTTTTAGATGGTTTCCCAAATTTATATTTTTAACCCTTTAGTTTATATTTTGTGACATGTCCAAGTGTCAAATTAACAAGACAAAGAGGTAATGCTATCTCCTACCATTTCACGTCATGGCAGTGCTCGTAGAGAAGGCAATAGATAGATCATCACCTGTAATGGGAAAGAATTTTCAAGTCAGAATCCAAACTGAACGTAACTGAAGCTAGTTCGGATTTCTGCACCGCCTCCCCTGCCCCATATTTATGGGACGTGACAAATCAGTGCAGATCTGACAAACCGAACCCACAGGGGTTGGGGTTTATGTTTCACCTGGCCCACGGAACTGCAGTCTGCACCCTGAGCACGCTGCTCTGCTCAGAGGTTTCTGCAGGGCAGGGTCATCACTACCACACCAAAAGACATCACTGAGACTGATGGCTCAAACAGCATCAGCTTCCCTGGGCTCCTCATGCAGCCCTGCAGGCTTTCCAGAGAACCGGAAGTGCTCCGTCTCAGCAGTGCTCTCAGGACTGCCTCGCTACCCTCTGCCATTCTCAAGATGCCACCTTCTGACTCCTTCGTGGTAAAGAAAATATTTCCCTTCAAACTGAACGTGCTGTCTCAGGGCCTCATCCGCCCATTGCATGGGAGATGCTGCTGCAAACCCCTTCCAAGCCACTGCAGCAAGTGGTGCGACCGCCTCCTGCATCACCTGCTCGCTTAACCTGGGAGGTCACATCTCGGCCTGTGCCTGCCTCTTCAGACATCACAGCAATCATTTACCTCCATTTACATCCCAGACCTGCTGCTGAGCAGCTCTCCAGCCATATAGCACGTACCCAGTTAGTCACTGTGGAAGAGCCGCTGCTGGAGACCTGCTTGGCATCGCAGTTCAGTCTCACAGAGCAGCAGCGTATTTCAGAAGACCCCCCCCGCCCCTTGGCACTGCTGCCCAGGACTTCCAGCTTCGTTCTGCAGACATCTGGACAGCACACCTGCACTGAAGAACAAGGATCGCTTTGAGCAGTGACTGCATGGCTCTTCTTCCAGCGAGGAGCCCCGTCCTGCTGCAGGACAGTGGTCCACATCCTATGTGCCTGCACACATCCACCAGCCCTCTCCTCCTCAAGTTCATGGACCCAGCTTAGCATGGTGCTTCCAAAGCTCCTTCCAAGGGAACTGGCTTCAGTTCTGCATCTCTGTGACACGACATGCTGGGTTAACACAGTCTGTCCTGTACTTCTCCACAAAGCTCAATCAGCTTTTCCCCCCACAGCTCACCCCAACAACGCAAGCCCCTGTCTAAAGCGCAAGGGGAAAACCACCACCAGCAAGAGCTGTTGGTTTGCCCCTTCTGTCAGCCAGGACCAGGTTTTTCCTTAGCCATGGGCAAGTGGAGGGCCTCACGCTGCTCTTCAATGGCTCACGGCCTGCAGCAGGAGCCCTGGCTGCTGTCCCAGGCCCAGCACTGTGCTCTCCCGGTTGCTGCTCACAGGTAATGTCTCCTTTCTCTCGCCGCATCAGTCGTTGGGTCAATACTTTACAGCGCGTACCTTGAACTGCTCCAGACTCAGTCTCACTGCTTGTACATAATGAGCACAGATGTCACTCAGTAACTACACCAGGTTGGTTTTACCACAACCGAGATTAAATCTAAGAAAGAAAAACCCTCTTTAAAATGGGAAGGGGCCATGCCCTGTAATCTTGAGTGCAATAGGAGCTGATTGTATTATTAAACTTATAGCAATGACTTCAGGAAACACAATGTGTTTTACTCAAATTGCACACTTTTTTGAACAGCTGTAAAATAGAGTATATGTGTAAATATTGCCATCACTGAAGAACTATTTGTAATTTTAGCATATAAATAGAACAGGCTTTGCAGTGGGCTCGACGGTGCCACAGGGCCGCGCATCGAGCCCTCGGGTAATCCCAAAGTTGTAAATATATTTGCTGTACAGAGGAAGTGTCAGCGCTCGCTTCTCCCAAGGGAATGGAGGCATCGGTCCCTTTTGGAGGGCCGTGGGCTCTTCCCGGCATGGCTGGCACCAGCCCGAGGGCTCAGCAGCTTCCTTGGTGCCCAGTGCTCGCAGTGCAGCCGCCGGTGCCATGCACTGACACAGCCATGAGGAGAGCCGGGGGCCTCCTGCAGACCGCGCCTCCAGCAAAGGCAAAGGGCAGGAGGCAGTGCCCCCCCCTTGGTGCTTCAAGAGACTCTTGACATGAGCGATTTCCTAGCTACAGATCAAAGCAATAGCCACACCGATGTCATCTCTCATAGAGTAGACCTCATCTGCCACCCTTGCACATCACTGGAGTGGTCAAAGCCCTGCTCCAAGGCCAGCCTCCATGGACTGCACTGTATTATGAATGAAGCCATTGTTCGCAGATGCCTCTGCTGGTCAGTAACCCAAGGACCCAAAGGACCATCTCCTGGGCTGCAGCGTGCGGTGCAGGTTCCTGCCTTGGAGAAGCAGCACTCCAGGCTGCATGGAATGTATTTTTAAGAAAATGAATCTATTTTTTTGTATTTGCAGACGTATTTGGGCTGGGGCAGCTTTGGTAGAGGAAAATACTGCAAGAAGTCTTTTCATAATCACAGACTCATCCGAGTTAAGCAGATTTCCAGGGTTACAGTATTGCCTATTGCCTAAACTGTGTCCAATAGCTCTCTCAGCACTGTTTCACGCTCTCACAACTCTCCGTCTCAGCTCAGCAGAGGGAAGCCAGCTCTTTCCTCCCCAGGCTGCCCATGCAGTGGATACAGATGGTGCTCACCTCCTTCCAGTTACACAGTGCTCTTTGCATGCCAAATGTAAACACACACTTATCTGCATGTCTCTCCTGACTCGACCACTGTCAGCTCTACAGTATATAACCAATAAAACTCTTCTCTTTTTACACGTTTGTGATGTGGTGTTTAGACCTCTGCCTGAGCCCCTGCTTAGGGGCCATTACTCAGAGGTACTGATGCCCATTGGTGAAGTGCTGCAGCAGCTCCGGTCTGCAGCACTGTGTTAGTGCTGGGTCTGCCTGCCTGGTGCTTAGGGTTTTGCCTGTACCCAGGCACATCTCACTCGTCCATTCCTAGGCTGCATTTAAGTCATGGACAGCTCACACATGACACATGCAGTTGAGCACAGCCACTCTACACTGGGATGACCTGGGTTTGGCATTGGTGAGGGCAGGCTGGAGGGTGAGCTTTCAGAGGGAAACAACTCACCATTTCCTCCATAGAATCACAGAATAGTCAGGGCTGGAAAGGACCTCAAGATCATCCAGTTCCAACCCCTGCCATGGGCAGGGACACCTCCCACTAAACCATGGCACCCAAGGCTCTGTCCAACCTGGCCTTGAACACCGCCAGGGATGGAGCATTCACAGCTTCCCTGGGCAACCCATTCCAGTGCCTCACCACCCTTACAGTAAAGAATTTCTTCCTCATATCCAATCTAAACTTCCCCTGTTTAAGTTTAAACCCATTACCCCTTGTCCTCTCACCACAGTCCCTAATGAAGAGTCCCTCCCCAGCATCCCTATAGGCCCCCTTCAGGTACTGGAAGCTGCTGTGAGGTCTCCACGCAGCCTTCTCTTCTCCAGGCTGCACAGCCCCAATGTTCTCAGCCTGGCTCCATACGGGAGGTGCTCCAGTCCCTGATCAAACTCATGTCCTCCCCTGGACTTGCTCCAACAGCTCCATGTCCAAGTCTAGGACCCCAGAACTGCGCACAGTGCTGCAGTGAGGTCATTGCATCCAAGGTCTGTTGGCCATTTCCTGGAAGAATCCCAGACTGGTTTGGGTTGAAGGGACCTTAAAGCTCATCCAGTTCCAAACCCTTGCCGTGGACAGACACCTTCCACTGGAGCAGCTTGCTCCAAGCCCTGTCCAACCTGGCCTTGAGCACTGCCAGGGATGGGAAGGAACTTCCAGGGGGACAGAGAAAGCACTGAGCTGCTCTGCCTGTATCAATGTGTGGATCTAAGAATGTGATGGGGCTGCACACATGGAAGTGCAGATCCGTGAAGCCTGGGCTGCATTCCTGATGGGAATATTTGCAGTAGATATTTTATTGCATTTGCCAGCCCCTGTGATGTTTTCCAGGGAATTTCTAACCACAACATTGACTTGATCCCTATTAGCGCCTACAGGCGGACTCCATTACTTTGTATGGAATCATACAATCCTAGAATAGTTCAGGGTGGAAAGGACCTCAAGCTCATCCAGTTCCAACCCCTGCATGGGCAGGGACACCTCACACTAAGCCATGGCACCCAGGGCTCTGTCCAACCCGGCCTTGAACACCGCCAGGGATGGAGCATTCCCAGCTTCCTCCGGCAGCCTCTGCCAGGGCCTCACCCCCGCACTGCCCCAGCGTTGCTCTCGGTCATTGCTTTCCCACCTGAAGCTCCGTCTGCCCGCGAACGTCCAGACCCTGCCCCTGGTTCTGCTGACAGACAGGGTGCGCCGCAGAGCGGCCGCGCACCGGCTGTGGCGTGCGGAGGTCGTGAAACGAGCACGGGGAAGCCAACGAGCACACTAAAGCGAGCGCACTAATGTGAATTAGGTAAATACATATATATAGTGAATAAGTACATAAAGCAAAGCAGAGATACACGCAAAGTGCTGAAGAGAGTTAACAGTGCATCAAATCAACGCTGCATGGAGAGAACAGAGGTTGAGAAGAAACACATCCCCCGCACCACCGACCCAGCCTCCCGGCCCACGCTTCCGCCGGGCAGCCCCGCTGCAGCCGATGCCGGGAGCACTGCGCACCCCCCCACAGGCGAGGACGGGAGGAGCCCCATGGCCGCAGCGGGGTCCCGCTCCCGGACCCGCATCCGAGCGGGCGGCTCCGTGCCGGCTCTGCGAGCGCCCCCTCGTGGGCCCGCGCTGCTTCTCCTGTCCCACCGGGGTCCCCCTTAGAGCGTTCCTCGGGCGCCCCGGTGCGGCCAACCCCGGAACAGCTCCGCGCCTCTGCTCCCTGCCCTCGACGGCCTCCACGAGCGCTCGCAGCTGTACGCAGCCGGATACACCGTGGCAAGCGGCATCCTCCGCTGCGGCTCTCAGCCCGGGTCGGGAATCACCTCCCAGCTGAGCTCCCATCCGCTGCACTCAACCTGACGTGCTGGGACACAAGCGAAGAGCCGGGCACGTTCTACGCAGGGCGCCCTCCAGGACAGCGCCGCCACCGTGGATGCCCTCCCTCGCTCACCCTAAGACTCTGCCTGCGTAAAGCCTCACTGGACAGCACTCTGCAGGGACCCAGGAACCGGCTCCCTGTGGCGACCTTCAAGTGAAGCACAGAGTTCAACCACGGCGCCTGCTCAGAGCGCTCCATGTACAGCGCTCATCTCCAACAGGAGATTGTTCCGTGCGCTGCTCCGTGCCTTGGCTCCACACAACCAGAGCTGCTCCGGTTCGAGGGGACTGTAATGGGTCCATGCATGGGGCGAGTGAGGGGTAATGTGAGGCTCCCTTAGCACAAAGGGGTTGATATGGGGTTGCGTGGACCTGGCGGATCAGGGAGTGCCACTGCTCTCTCATTTACTCTTGAACATGGTGTTATTTCCACATCCAGCCTTTGGTGCTGCGAGTAATTCCACCCAATTGATCCATCTTTGCCTGTTTTAATGTCCAGATCCTACGTTATTCCCCCCCATCCCAATTCTGACATCCACAGATGAAGCCAACGCCAAAACCCAGCTGCCCAGGCAGAAAATCATTTCACTTTATTCACCTTTCCATTGGCGTTCACCACATACGCTCACAGTTCTGCAGATTCCCGTTCCGATTCATAGTTAATGGGCAGAGGGAAAGGGGTCGGGGGAGCAGTTCCGCAGGCTCTGCTTCCCTACGCTCTTCCCCCTCTTCTTAGCACTGCACAGATGGGTGAACCACAGCAGGACTCCCCTGAAGGCACAAACCCTCGAGCGCCAGCTCTTGCGGGCCATTAGGGCCCGGACACAAGGCAAGGAGAAAGGAGGTACCCTCAGCCACCGCCTCGCAGAGGCACTCGGTGCAAACAGCAGAAGCCCAGGACTCCGCACCAGGACACGAGGGTACTTTCGGCTCCTTGCGCTTGTTTTCTCCCTGGGCCTCCATTGATTCCTGTGCACACGGGATGAGAAGAGCCATCCACCAGCAGCACCCTTGGCAATGCCAGCTCTGGCCTCCATTGATTCCTGTGCACACGGGATGAGAAGAGCCATCCACCAGCAGCACCCTTGGCAATGCCAGCTCTGGCCTCCATTGATTCCTGTGCACACGGGATGAGAAGAGCCATCCACCAGCAGCACCCCTGGCAATGCCAGCTCTGCCCAGGCACCGGAGCTGCCTCCGCTCTCAGACCCTCTCCGGACCAACAGCTCCAGAGAGCCTCCGGGGCCTGGAACAGAGCCCCCCCGGAGCAGTGCCCCCGCTCATCGCACGAACTGCTCTGGAGCTGAAGCCCACCAAGGACAATCCTGAGGGGTTTATGAGGACTGATGGGAACATCCACTGAACTCCTGCACACGAAGACCTCTGGAATGGCACCACCACCGTGGCGACCTGCCCTGGTTTGCCACCTCCAACTCCACCTGACCTGCCAGGACAAGAAGCTGGGCTTTTGTATGGGGCAGACGCACACTTGTGTTGCTGCACCTTGGACCATGCACAGCAAAGCCTTTACCTCCCTATCACAGTCCCGAGGCAGCAGCTCAGTCCTGGAGAAAGTGCTCATGTTTGAGCTTTATTAAACGATCGTTTTCTCTCTTTGACCCTTTGTGTGCTACAGACAACAGAAGCAGCTATGGCTCATTCTGCCCCTTCCATCCCTTTTCCCACTTCACCCAACCCCTGGCCCAGGCCACTGTGGGTCTTACCTGGGGTATACGAGGCACAGGGTTTCCTTATGGAACCCATTTGGCTCCGGGTCTTCACCAGGGTGAGTGCTCAGGGTTTACTTGGCCTTTTGCAGCTCTTCAGCCTTCCTCTTTATGTTTACTGAACCATTGCCACGTCGGTGGCACTGCTGCAGAGCTCACCATGCATTGCTGATGCCCAGCACCAGCTTCCTGTCCTGGCACCTTGGGCTTGAAGCAGAGATGGACATTGGCACTCTGTGAGGTGCGCCAAGGGACACGAGTACAGCCAATGGAGGGGCAGGATAGAGCTGGAGCTTCAGGTGCCGCATCAAGGGTGGGTTGCCACGTTGGTGGCACCAATGTGGAGCACAGAAAGCTGATGCTGGGCACCTACACACAGAGCTCTGTAACGATTCCACCGGCATTGCCCTCGCTCCTTGCTCACTTATGGTACTGAAGGGCTTTGTTAGGAGCTGGAGCACCCATAGACTTCAGCGCCACCACAGCTCTCCTGAAGAACCCCTTGGCCTTCAGCTGGAGGGGTCTGAAGAGCAACCGAGTTAATTATTGACCACACTTGACCCGAACGGACTCTTCAGAAGGGTCAAACACTGCTCAGGCCCCTGGTACTGAACCAACCATTACCATGGCAATTGTAATCGGGACTGACATTCCTGGTGTATTTAGTAGTTTAGGACATGACACATCCAAAGGCTCAGTTTCCACTTGTTCCAAAACCAGCATCACATCCACCTCACAACTTGCGTTCAAGGGTCCAACTGTTGTAATGAATATACAATCACCTAAATATTAAAGCAAGAAGCTTTCAACCATTTGGGTGTTGCATTTAGGGCAGTGCTGACCATACATGAGTTTGTCCCAGCTGTGGCCCTGAAGTCTTCCTTTGCCCTTCACAGCTGATAGAAAGCTCAGATGACTCAAAACTGAAAGGTGTCCCCTGCTCCTAACCCAGCCCAACCACCACGTGCTGTGGACAGTGTAGCACAGGAATCCCAACCAACTCTGATTGGGAAGCACCAACAGGAACATCTGGGATTTCTTCCACATGCTGGGACTTGCCAAGGGAATCCCTCACAAAGAAAGGCACAGCGAACACCAATGTTTATTTGGTTCTTTGCTGCAGCCAGACACGGGTTTACAAGTCAGCATCCAAGGCCTTTATTACAGATTATGTGACAAGCAGTTTGCTGCCCTGCTCACACCACAGAATCCACCCCTCCAGCATCAGCTTCCCCGGACATCCTCTCCACACATGGAGTTGAATGCAGCCTCTCCCAGGCCCGCAGCGGACGGGGGTGCTGGGCTGCAGGTCCGAGCCCACAGAGGAGCCCTGCACACTTACACGTACACAGCCTGCCTGCACCTTCTCTTCCAACAGAGCAGGAGCCATTTAATGGGCATTCCTTAGCACGAGGCGTGTGCTATGGGAGGCCACCCGAGGTAGCCACCCTGCTGCTGCCATCCCACCCCCTGTGCTACTGCATGCACTCAGCCTCAGCCATAACCAATACCTGCCTGGCTCTCAACACACCCACCTTCTCCCATCAGACGTGGATTCTTTGTTAGCAGCTCATCGCAATCCATCACCAGTATCTGCAAGTGGGAAGAAAAGAAAGTCTTTCCATTCCTTCCCCGGTTTCACGTAGCACAAAAGCAAAGCCCCAAGCTCATAGAGACAAATACAATTCACCTCCACTGCACTGGGTGGCAGAGAATGGATTAAAAGAAAACCCCTAAGGGAGGGACTTGGGGGCCCTGGTTGAGAAGAGTTTAACATAACCCATCAGTGTGTGCTCTCAGCTCAGAAACACGTTCCCTCCATGTGCTGCGCCCTGGGGAGATCCCCTCTGCAGTCCTGATCCAGCTGTGGGGCAACACAAGAGGCCAACGAGGAACCTGGACAAGGGCCTGCAGGGATAGGCCAAGGGGAATGGCTTTAACCTGGCAGAGGGGGGACTGAGATGAGCTCTTAGGCAGAAGCTCTTCCCTGTGAGGGTGCTGAGGCGCTGGCACAGGGTGCCCAGAGAAGCTGTGGCTGCCCCATCCCTGGCAGTGCTCAAAGCCAGGCTGCTCAGGGTTTAAGATCACCTTCCAACCCCATCTACAAAGTCAGCATTAGAAATCACCTACTTTAAGCCAACCCAACTGCTTCCACAAGCCACTCAGATAGCTCCAGCACATTTAATACCAACGGTCAGAGAGAACCACGTAACAACACAGCATCACAATTACCTTCTAAAGCAGTGCTCCACTTTCAGACTTCTTCAGTTTAGAACTTCAAACGAACAAAGAAAAAGCATTTTAATGTTGGTTCATGTGCCCCCTTCTCCCCCTGCCAGGCCCCCCCCTGCACCCCCAAGCCACGCAGAGCATGGGGCTTGTTTCCTGCATGGTTTATCTCCTCTGTCAGTGCCCAGGGGCTCAGAGAAGCAGTAGGAATATGCAGGCTGCAGACTCGAGGCCCAGCTTGCTCTCCAACGGCGTGGAACGGGACCATACGTCACGGGCCCGGAGGCCTACGCTCCCATGCGCCACACGGGCAGAGCCTGGAGAGAGCGACTTCTCCGGATGCCCACGTTGGGTTGAAAGCTCACAGCCCTCCGGCCCCACCGCTCACCCTGCCCTGCTCCCCAGGCACACACCGCAGCGGGCACTCACGTCAGGAGCCATCCAGAGCAGGATGGGGCAGCAGCAGCAACACCTTAAGAAAGAGAAAGATGGTGAGGAGCACTGGGGCAGCGCAGCACAGGGGTCCCCTGACAGTCAATTACATCACAAGAATAGACTAGCTAGGGCTGGGAAGTACCTTAAGTTCATCTAATTCCAACCCACTGGTATCTCACTGAATCTGGAGACAGACGGCTACAAGGATTCTTAAACTGCTATTTCATTGCCTCTAGAGCCTACAAGGTAATGCTGCACCATAGAACCAGATGTTGTCTCCCAAACATGGGCTCAAATACAGACTGTTCATCAGGGACTGTTACTGACAGGACGATGGGTAATGGGTTCAAACTTAAACAGGGGACGTTCAGGTTGGAGATAAGGAAGCTCTTCCCTGTGAGGGTGCTGAGGCGCTGGCACAGGGTGCCCAGAGAAGCTGTGGCTGCCCCATCCCTGGCAGTGCTCAAAGCCAGGCTGCTCAGGGTTTAAGATCACCTTCCAACCCCGACTACAAAGTCAGCATTAGAAATCACCTACTTTAAGCCAACCCAACTGCTTCCACAAGCCACTCAGATAGCTCCAGCACATTTAGTACCAACGGTCAGAGAGAACCACGTAACACCACAGCATCACAATTACCTTCTAAAGCAGTGCTCCACTTTCAGACTTCTTCAGTTTAGAACTTCAAACGAACAAAGAAAAAGCATTTTAATGTTGGTTCATGTGCCCCCCTTCTCCCCCTGCCAGGCCCCTCCCTGCACCCCCCAAGCCACGCAGAGCATGGGGCTTGTTTCCTGCATGGTTTATCTCCTCTGTCAGTGCCCAGGGGCTCAGAGAAGCAGTAGGAATATGCAGGCTGCAGACTCGAGGCCCAGCTTGCTCTCCAACGGCGTGGAACGGGACCATACGTCACGGGCCCGGAGGCCTACGCTCCCATGCGCCACACGGGCAGAGCCTGGAGAGAGCGACTTCTCCGGATGCCCACGTTGGGTTGAAAGCTCGCACAGCCCTCCGGCCCCACCGCCCACCCTGCCCTGGAAGGCGCTGAACGGGCTGCCCAAGGGAGCTGTGAATGCTCCATCCCTATCAGTGTTCAAGGCCCGGCTGGACAGAGCCTTGGGTTACCTGGTTTAGTGTGAGGTGTGCCTGCCCATGGCAGGGGTTGGAACGGGTCCTTTCCAACCCAAACCATTCCATAACTGCATGAAACTAATTATTAACTCCTACTGGTCAAGCCTCAGAAACAGGTAAAGAGCCTCTCAGGGTCGTAAATTAAACCAAGAACATGAGTTAATGGGAAACACTAAACACGTATCCCAGTGCCCTTAACTAAAGGATCCCTAAAAAGGGATTAAATGCAGAGGTTAATTTCTCCCCAGAGAGCACCACAGACCACTCACAAAGCTCACAGCGCCTGTGCCGCGGCCTTCTCCCTCCAAGCGACCAAACGCAGCGAATAACGACAACGGAGTGAGCGTTTCATGAGTACAACGAAAACACGCGAGCTGCGAGCTGCTCCTCGCAGGGATCGGCAGCGCCCGGCGCGCACTGAAGGCCTCCCCCTGGCAGGCACACAGCGCCGCTGCGTCCCTGCGGGCAGCCGCAGGCAGTGGGGACTTTTACGGCCATAGGAACCCCACGGCACACGGAAAGGAGAAAGAACCAAGCGGTAGGAGAACAAAGCGAACTAGCCAAGACAAACGCCCCGAACCCACCACACTCACCCTACGCCACTCCCCGGAGAAAGAGGCCGAGCGCGCCCGCGCAGCGCTATTTATAGGGCATCAGGGGGCGTGACCAGAGCGCGCATGCGCACGGGGTATGCGGCAAACGGGTTGTTGGCGCATGCGCGGTGCGGGGGCGCCGCCATCAGGGACTCGCTCCTCCCTCCCTCCCGAACACAAAGGGGAAAGGGGTTTACAAAAGGCTCCTAAAATACTTTTATTCCACAATTAAAATGTGCTGGGGAGGAGGAGGCCGATGCTCAACGCAATGGTTGCAATCGGCGGGAGGGCGGTACCGGGGCGGCTGTGAGCGGAAGAGAGCAGCTCCTGTGGTGGAATGGCAGCCTGAGGGCAAAGGGGAGCTCCTCCTCCATCCCCCCTCGCGGATGGGTTGGGGGCAGTGCACGACGCTCGTTAAACCTCTTCCACCCATGTGGTGAATGATGACATTTCCGAAGGGATAAAAGGGAGCAAAGGCAAATTTTACCCTCATTTGGGTGAAAACACGCTAAAACCACATGAAAAAGCACTGATTCCTCTCACAGCTTCCCACAATAAAACGTTTTTAGAAGGCAACAATCAGTTCCTGGTTCTGGAATCTGTTAACCAAGCTTAGAGAGCTCAAGACAATGTGTTAACATCACAGCAGGGAATGGGATGGTTTACGCATTTCAATTGGGGGGGTTGTCTTGTTTTTTGTACAAAAAGATGCAGCATATGTTAATCTCTATACAATTCCCTTCCAGGACAACGAACCGTTGGTCAGTAGTGATTGAGGACATGAAGGACACGACGGAGACACAAGGAAAACCATTAACATTCCCAATCCCATGCCAGGTCAGCATCTGCGCAGGAATCTCTGTACACAGCTAATATACACATGTGCTTCCTATAGCACATCCACTCGCCATTCCTCAGCATTCTAACACTAGAGCTGCCTTTTCCCCCTTCCTCTTGGTCAGGAGGGGGAAGTGAAGGGACTGCATTCCCAAAAGGATTACGTCCGGCTGAGAAGTGGGGCTGCGGAATGAACCCCTTGGTTCACCCTGGCAGGGATGCTGGCGCCGGAGCAGAGGGGTATTGCTGAGCCACACGAGGTATAGTGTTCAGTTCCAGCCTGATGGCACGTGAGACAGGTTTGTTCCAGTGAAATGCTACATTCAGACAGGACTCCCCTTGCCCTGCCCGAAAGCCCTTTTCTGGATAAGGATTTCAAGGCAAATCATGGAAGAGCTGAGGTTCCACCCTCGCTGTATTGCCTCGGAGAGGGATGCAGAGAACTTCCAGGTCCTCTTGGGGTCTCTTGCTCCCTTCTTGGAAGGTTATGGTCGGTGGTACCTGGAAGCCAAGTGAAAAACTCACTGAATCCCAGCCTGGTTGGGGTTGGAAGGGACCTTGAAGCTCATCCAGCTCCAACCCCTGCCACAGGCAGGGACACCTTCCACTGGAACAACTTACTTTAACCTGGCTTTGAACACTGCCAGGGATGGGGCAGCCACAGCTTCTCTGTTGAACCCATTCCAGTGTCCCAGCACCCACTTCTGCCTAAGAGCTCATCTCCATCTCCCCTCTGGCAGGTTAAAGCCATTCCCCTTTTCTTGTGCCTACAGGCCCTTGTCCAAAGCCCCTCTCCAGGTTTCTTGTAGCCCCCCTTAGGTATTGCAAGGCTGCTGCGAGGTCTCCCTTAAGAATCCAAGTGTCATCCTTGGAACTGAGGTTAAAGGTTACCAAAGCACTGCAGATGGCCAGAGAGACAATTCAGTTATGTCTGAACTCCCAGCCCCCACTGAAGCCATTAACATGACAGCCCACCCAAGGAGACAGAAAATAGGTGAGGAAGGTGTTCTCACTCACCTGGTGAACTGCTTGCTGTCCTCATGGACTTCCATTTCACAGCTCTTAAACTCATTCAGCTCCTTCCGGATGGCAGCCTACAAACAGGGAGAGATCCTTTTTATCTCCTGCTAACACATACATCTGTTACCCTCTCCCCATCTCAAGTGAGCTCACACATGGCAGGAAGGTGCTGTACTTCCAACACCCCTGCTCCGGGCTGATCACCTTCCAGTGATATGGACTTGGGAGCAGTTCTGACAACGCAGGGCTGAGCCCCACACCTCCTTTGGTAAAACAAGGAGCTCAGCCTGCAGCAGCCACCCCAGCATTTGCAGTCCATTCACACCATGCTGAGCTTCATCTGCCCAACCTCCTCCACACCAATGGCTGTGCAGCCCCCACAAGTAGCCGGGGAAGACAAGAACAGATGAGTTCCCTGCCAGCTTCATGCCTAGGCCTGCAAGGAACAGCACTCCTCTGACCAAGATCTGCACCTCGCATCCTCTTGTATCCCTGGGAAGCCGAGGCAGAGGCCATGCTGCACGTGGACCATGCCCATGTGGGCTCCACAGCACCATGGATGGGGCATGAAGCAGGGCTGGGTACAGCACACATGGGTGAAGGGACACTGGTGATGCTTGGTTTGGTGGCAAAGGGAAGGATGAAGAGGGGAAGCAAAAGGAAGAGAGCAAGTCTCCTTGGCTGCTGCTGTTCTGCATGGAACACCCGGATCTAACTCCCGTCCTCACACCTCGGGACAGGACACTCCTGTTACCTTGTCGGCTGGTGTTAGCTTTGTCCATGGCTTGTCTGCTCGCCGGTCATAGTCTTGAGCATCTGTTACTTCCACATACTCATTAAACCTCAGGATCTTCCTGGCCTGCAGCTCTGCCACTGTAGGCCTTTGGCTAAGCTGAACACCAGCAAGAGCAAAGAACAAAGAAAGGGAGTTTGTGCCTTGTCCGCAAAGCAGTTCAGGACTCAGCAGTCCCAGCAAAACTAACCCCAGTTCTCTCTCCCTGGGCCTGAAACACAGGCACTGCTAGGTCTTGCTCGCAGCCCGCAAGGGAACAAACCCTCCTACAAGTGTCATCTCGCTTGGATCATGAGGGCAGAACCAAGGCCACATTGCTAAGGAGAAAGATGACACTAGGGGCTTTGGGAACAGGGTGAGCCCTGTATGCCACCGTTCCCCACTTCAGCAATGGCAACACTCACATTTCACACCCGCAAGCCCTTGGGAAGTTCACAGACACAAAGAACAGCCCCAAGTAACTTGGATGGAATAGCTAAAAGCAGCTCTTGCTCTGCTCAGCTTCTCCCACATTGCTGTTACTTCATAGAAATGGGTTTTGAGGAAGCTGGTGTGACAGCCGTGACCACTGAAGTGCTGTGGTAGAACAGCCAGGACCCCAGCAAACCCTTCCAGTGCCAGGTACCCAGTTTAGTTCTCATCTCACTTGTCAGATCAACCCTTGACAACCGTGGCTGCAGTGCCAATGGCTCGCCATTGGTGACAGCTCCACATTCTAAAGCTGCTGCAATCTGAGGGCACTGAGGACACTTACACAAGAGCCCCGTGACTTCCCCCCCAGCAAGGAACCTACGCCATGCTCATGGCCACCACCAGCCCCGCCAGCTCTGCCAGATGGTGCTCACAGCATGGGGGCCAGCAGTACCTTTCTGGTGAGCCTGCGCTTGATCTCCCGCTTCTCAGCCTGACGGTCAGCTTCATTCTTTGCTGCCAAGGAGAAAAACATAAATGATACATCTTGCCTGCAAGCATCAGAGGCTTTGGAAAGCACTTTCTGGACTTGAAACAAGGGGAGTGTTGAGCTACATAGGATTAGCTCCACGCCTGAAAGCTTGCTGTAGTGTATCTGTGCTCAGTACAGGTAGAGAGCAGAGTCCAACTCAACCCCCCCTGACTAACAGTGGCAATATGGGTCCTTCCACATCAGAACTGAGTCATTCTCTCCAGCCCTATGTTAATGGCTGTATTGTCAAAATACAGCCAAGCCACACTGCAGACTGCTCCCCCAAAGCTACTCTACCAAGAGTTGAAAGAGAATAACAGCACAGATAACTACTGTAAATGGAAACTTCCTGAACTGACATTTCCCTTTCCTTCAGATGTTTATTTAAAGCTTTTGCAGAGCGAGGTATGTCCAAGAGAAACACCACTGCTGAGCAATGAACTGCTGCTTTTTGGATCCTGCAATACAATGCTGTCATGTCTGGACCACAAATTCAAGTGCAGCCCAAACAAAAACACCTTTCACAGTCCTGCTGGGTAACATCAGAGCCTTAACCAGTTCACAGGCTCTCCCCTGAGGTGTCAGGCACGGGACATGGAGACTTTCTAGAACGTGATGCTTTGAACTGTATTGCTCGATACCACTGCTAAGGTCTGAATTTAAGCTAGAATTGGTTTCCAATGGTATCAAAGCACTGGGGAACTGCTTTACTACAGCAACATAACCAAAGCACAGTCCTCCATCACTGCCTTTCAAGCAGATTCTAGGTACACCTGCACTAAGATGTTAAAGGCAAACTTCTTTTATCCATCAGGACCACTGGAGAAGCATTACTCACGCTGAAGTATGTTCCTCTGCTCCAGTTCCTCTGCTGTCGGTCTCTGACTTAGTCGCCTAAAGAGAACCATGACAAGTGCATCATCAGTAGGGAACGAAGACCACAGCTGCTTGGGTTTGGTGCACTGGAAAGCCTCTTCAGCCCCCTCATTCACCAGTGGAGATCACGGTTTCCCACTCAAACCCACAGGCACAGGTTTGGAAAGTACCTCTGATAAGCTCAGAGGAGCAGGCAGCGCAGCCTGGACCATCAGCAGCCCCAGCTTCATGCACCGTCTAACATCAGCACTCAGCTTGCACCTACCCACATCTTTCTACACCATCTTATTTTATGACAGCGATGGTTCTGTAGTCCTTGAGATTCTCCCCTCCCAATCTATCTAACCTCTGGAAAGTCAGGGGATATTGCTCAGCTCCAGAAGGAACTTCCAACTTCCATATCTGAGGAGGAAAAGCCTCCCAGCCCTGATCCAGCAGCAGTGCCCAACCACCTGTCACATTCCAGGACAGGCTGCTTGGATAAAGCAACAGCTCTGTCCAATCCCACCCCACACAAACCATGCCAACAGCTCAAACCAAACACCCTCCTCCATCCTTCATACCTGATCAGCGTCGTCCCAATCTGATGCCGAATTTCATTCCACTCCTCCTTGCTCTTCCGAGGGAAGACAGTCTTCTCCTCCTGTGCTGTGGTTGTGCTCCCCAGCTTTATAGCCAGCGTGTCTTTCCTCTTCACTTTGTTAGCCAGTGTGCCTGTAGGGAGGAAGAGCGATGGGATGGGACTGAAGCCTGCAGTGCCTGAGCGCAGCAATAGCAGCCATGTGCCCTCTCCCAAAGCTGACTTTCCACACTGCACTCCAGCTCCAGAGCTGGTCACTGCCAGCATTCCTGCCTGATGCCCACACGCTCACCTGAAGGGGTGGGACAGCACAAGCCATCTGCAGCTGGAGGGGGTGCATCAGAGCAGATGAGCTGGTGATACAGGTTTGGCTCTAAAGCCTTTGAAAAAGTGAGGAAGGGGACATGGGGTACATCATGAAACCCAGAGCAGATGCTTTGAAGCACTGTGAGAACTAGCTCTTTGATTCCACATCTCAGTCCAGCAGATATGAGCTCAGCAGAGATAAAAAGGCAGCTGCAATGTCAAACCCTTACTGTTATGGCTTTCATCTTCTTCCTCATCCTCATCATCTTTGTACAGGATGGGCCCCTCCGAGTCAGAGTCGCTCATCCCTTCGTCTCCTTCCTGCTCCTCTGGCAGAACCTGGGGTACCAGTTTGGGGATGACTGTGACAGATGGCACCTCTCCAATATACACATGAGAACCCAAATTCTGCTCCTCTTCCTGGTCATCTTCTTCCTCTTCCTCATCGTCTGGACTAACGAGAAGCACGCTATTACATCTCAACATACACCCAGAGATGCCACCCCAGGATCCTGCACCATTCCCTCTCTCCAAAGTGCAGGGAGAGGAAACGCAGAGCAGGTACTTCGGAGGACCAAACAGCCCTCTCACCCCCCAATCTTTGGGACTTGCAGGCTCAGCTCTGTTGTAACACAAGACAGTTCTTCTCCCACTTCTGTTTTGCAAAATAAAGGGCTAAGCCAGGCCACAAATGCATGGAATCCAGGCCCTTGTTTTGTCTCGGTGCAATTAAAGAGAGGCCAGGCCTGGATTCCTGGCAACAGCCTGTGTTTGTGCTCTGGAACCCACTTCCTTTTGGGAGCAATAAGCTCCCAGAACAAAGTGTAATTCCATGGGGAAGACGCACTGGCCCCCAAGAGCCCGAAACACAGATTCCAACAGGCAAAATGGTTTCTAGGCTGTTGCAAGAAACCAGAGAAGAAACAAGCCCTGCCCACAGCCGTCCTCACCATCACAGCCCCACAGAGCAGGGATGTGATGTGGGTCACCACCAGCGTGACCCCCATGAAGGGTTACGTTTCCTGCCTGTACTCACACTTTCAGCATCTCGATGGTGACAGGCAGGGACCTCGTCCTGCCCAGGGTGCCATTGTCCTCTCCAAAACCATCATTCTCAAAGAGCAGCGAGTGAGCCCTGTGTGAGCCCTCTGCAGGCAGGGTGACGGGCAGAGGGCTGGCCAGAGCCTGCTGGATACGGATGTGCAGTGGGATTTGGGGCAGGCGAGGCAGCACGTGAGGGTCACCAAACCCTTGCTCTGCCGTCCTCTTCACTGCTTCCAAGGACCTGAACTCTTCAGGAGGAGGAGGAGTCTCTTTGGGCAGGTCCAGTGAGCGTGGAGGGTCCAGCACAGGGGTGGAGGCAGGCAAGGGCATACGCGGAGGTTCAGGGGGTATGTGTGCGGGCAGAGGTGGTGAAGGTGATGGTGGTGGGTAGGCAGAGGTGATGTGCATTGGTGTCAGTGCAGGGCGGTTCGTTGTCACTGTCCTGTCGGTCAGCGGCTTGGAGGTGATAGCTGCCTCTGGCGTAGCGGTGGTAGGCAGGAGGCCTCTCTTCGGTGGGAGAGGAGGGGAAGGCTTGGACAAGCTGGTACCACTGTTCATTGCTTGAGAAAGCTCAGCTGCAAAGAAAAACCACAAGAGCCACTACATTTAACAGGGCATTTCCCAGACATCCTTCACCAGCGTGGAATAAGCACAGCAAAGCACTCAGAGCCTTGGACCATACTGCTGCTCTGCTAGAACGCAGTGCCAGAAACAACAAGGTTGCAAGCCTCCAGTTTGTCCTTCCTGCAGCAAAGGTAAGACCTGGGAGAGGAGCCAGAAACAAGCCAGCTGGGAGGGCTCTGTGCATCCTGTTGCTTCGGAGAAGAAGCAGCACCAGCCCTCAAGTGACAGCAGATGGAGCTCACCCAGACCAGCACTGCTCCTCAGCCAAGGAATGCAGGTATGTAGGACACTTTATGGCTATATTTGCAGCACCAGTTTGCAAAGGAATGCGAGACATCCAGGACACCCCAGCCTCCAGTCATGTTAACAGCTCCCTTGCACATGAAACACTTACTCAAAGGCCGAAGTCAGCAGGACTGCCAGCAGCAACCTGCTCTTCCCATTCATCTGCCAGCCCCAGCCCAAGGACACCTTGCTGCCTGTTTCAGGGTGAGGTTTCTGCTCTACTCCCTCTGTACTCTGCTACTTAAGCCCCCAAGAAATCTCTGCAACTGCAAACTTCCACATATACCAAAGAGAGTTCATCTGGTGTGTGATGGAGGACAGAGGGAGAAATGGAGGCTCTGTGGTACCATGGATGCTGCCTGCAGCAGGCAATCTCAAACACCCCTTGGCTCCTGGGGAAGTCACTCCAGTGAAGACTGCTCTTGCTTTAGGAGTTCATAGCCTTCAGCATTCCTCTATCAACGGCCTCTTGGGCTTGGAAAGGTTTTGCCCACCTGCTTGAGGAGGATTTCCTGCACATTTCACCCGTGATGGTCACACAGCGGTGTGGCCCCAGCACGGAGCTGGGAGGACTCCGCAGTCTCAGACACCACCAGAGGGTGCTGCGAGCGAGCGGGGAGCGTGACCGAGAAACGGCTGCGGAACTGCAGAGAGGTGGGTGCATTTTTTGGATGTTTGGCATTTTCAGACCTCCCCCTTGTAGATTAAGGGCAAGATTGTGCAAAACACCGAGTGCCCTCAGCTCCCATCCACTGCAGCCCAGAGGGACTCCAGTATCTCCTCAGCAGCACTTGAAGCCTGGCAGCACCAGGCTCGAGTCACCTTCGGGTAATCACAGGGACCAAGTAGCTGGTGGAAGGAAGAGACAGAAGAGGGCTCAGAGCATCCTCCCAGCCAGCCTGACTCCCTTTGGTGTGATAAACCCAGTGCACCAACTGGTACCATGTCTTGTGACTGGCACCATGGCCACATCCAGCGCCTGGCACTAATGGTGGCTCCTGAAACCCCTCCGTGGCACCAAGCACTAGGACTGCCATCAAGTCCCCAGCCAGCACCACTCACTCTGCTTGCTTTTCCAAGCTGATGCTGATTAAATTCCCACTTTCCCAAAGTGTTTCCTGAGCCTTATTTTCAGCTACTGCATCAGACACCAGAACTGCTCAGAGAATGAACATAAGGGAGCATCTTATCACTAGGGAACAAAGGGGCGATCTGCACATTAACAGTCCTCCCCTGCCTTAGGTTTTAATAGCAGCACTAAAGTACACACATGCCCAAGTGAGAGCACGCATCAAAGACCTGCAGAGAGCTCATGAAGCCAACTTCACTGCTGCTGGTTATCCACAGCAGCAAAACAAAGCCTGCACAGCAACAACTGCATGTGTGCCGTAGTTACAGCTCCATCCTCCCCTCTCTGCAGCTGCATTCTCCTGCAGGAGATCAAAGAGGGGCTTGGCTGCTCTCTTCTCCCCCCCTGCAGCCAAAGCTGCACTGCGCCCAGCCCTGTAGTGCTGGGGAGAGGCAGAGGCTGGCTCCGAGTTCGACAGACTGCTGTCTCCAGCCTCAGCCTCTTTCCACAAGCACCTCTGCAATGAGCAGCGGGGCATTTCCAATGCCATATGTGCTGCGTGCGAGCAGCTGAAAGAAAGCAAGCAGGTATTTCATGGAGGACTCGGGCATGGTCAGACTGATGGAGCTGCTCTGGCATACAGCAGTGCTCAACTCCAGATCAAGGTCACTTGCAAAACCTGCTAGAGCAAGGAGAAGCTCCAAGCAGAACAGACATGCAGCTCATACGGAAAGGCTACTTCAGATACTAACTTGCACGCAGTCTACTACCGCCTCCCAAACCACACCTGGGAACGCCTCCAGTTTCTGTGATAACAGTGCAGACCTGACTGACCTCTGTCCCAGCCCATACATTGGTACTTCAATCTGAAGATGAGGAGGTGGTCTGCGAAACATGAACTGGATGCAAGTTGTTTCATTTACTTTTCATCTTTATGCAAAGATAAAGGCATTTCATTCCTTAAGGGGTACGATTCAGCTCAAATCACAGTTGAGCTGATTTACCCACGGGCCAAGACTTAAGGACAAGACTAACACAGCAATACCCTAACCACAGACCTTGGCAAAGGAGCCTGAGTATAAGCAGGGAAGTTGGAATTACCCCTGCCAGCTCCTGGCCTCCAAGTGGAAACCACATGGCCCAGCAGTGACAGCTATAACAGCCATGGTTTGGCATGAAGTGGAGTTTCTGGTGGCTTTTTTGGGGTGTATTTTGCAAAGAGCAGCTGAAAGCATCAATTCTCACTGACCACAGCCTCACAAAGCAAAAACCCCATCCACCAATCCACACCATCCTAAAAATCTTCCTTTACAAAGCGAAGAGACACTCAGAGCAAGTGCTGCAGAGGAGCTGTGGCTGCCCCATCCCCATCCCTGGCAGTGCTCAAGGCCAGGTTGGACACAGGGGCTTGGAGCAAGCTGCTCTAGAGGAAGGTGTCCCTGCCCATGGCAGGGGGTTGGAACTGGAAGAGCTTTAAGGTCCCTTCCCACCCAAACCAGGCTGGGATTCAATGATCCCAGGGCACAAGCATCACGTTATGGACGCACTCACCTATTACCGAGTTGCTGTTTCTGTTGACAGGTTTGGGAGGGGGGACAGGCGGCTGTTTGGCAGGAGCTGTGCTGGTTGTACTCGTGGGAGCAGTAGTGTTGGCACTGGCAAGAGCAGGGGGCAGAGTCCTGGGGGCTGGGGCTGGGGCAGCACTGGAATTGACTGTCTTTGCTGCAGCAGGGGCTGTGGTGGAGGGGACAGGCACTGGATCCTTTGCTTGCGCTTCATTTGCCTCTTGGGATGTGGAGGGAGGTCTTTTTGGAGGAAGCAGAGGCTGCCTGAGAACACAGGGCTCCTGAGGTGGTTCCAGTTCGGGTCCAGCATGGCTGCTGGAGGAGCCTGCAGAGCGAGACAGATGGGTTTAAGAGACTGAAGAGCCCAGAGAGGGTGGGAAGAATCAGATGAGAGTCAGAACGG
Source organism: Amazona ochrocephala (assembly GCA_039720435.1). NCBI lineage: Eukaryota > Metazoa > Chordata > Aves > Psittaciformes > Psittacidae > Amazona > Amazona ochrocephala. The sequence goes on along the minus strand of CM077886.1, from coordinate 673,760 downwards.
GTGTTGGGAGAACGTGAAGCAACTGATTTCATAGAATCATAGAATCATAGAATAGTCAGGGTTGGAAAGGACCTCAAGATCATCCAATTCCAACCCCCTGCCATGGGCAGGGACACCTCACACTAAACCATGGCACCCAAGGCTATGTCCAACCCCACCTTGAACACCGCCAGGGATGGAGCATTCACAACTTCCCTGGGCAACCCATTCCAGGGCCCCACCACCCTTACAGGAAAGAATTTCTTCCTCATATCCAATCTAAACTTCCCCTGTTTCAGTTTAAACCCATTACCCCTTGTCCTATCACCACAGTCCCTAATGAAGAGTCCCTCCCCAGCATCCCTATAGGCCCCCTTCAGGTATTGGAAGGCTGCTATGAGGTCTCCACGCAGCCTTCTCTTCTGCAGGCTGAACAGCCCCAACTTTCTCATCCCATCTTCATACAGGAGGTGCTCCAGTCCCCTGATCATCCTCGTGGCCTCCTCTGGACTTGTTCCAACAGTTCCATGTCCTTTTTATGTTGAGGACACCAGAACTGCACACAATACTCCAAGTGAGGTCTCATGAGAGCAGAGTAAAGGGGCAGGAGCACCTCCGTCGACCTGCTGGTCACGCTCCTTTTGATGCAGCCCAGGATACGGTTGGCTTTCATTTCACATGCATCTAGTTTCTTACCCTGCTTTTTCTTTGGCTCCTCAGCTGCAACAGGCTTCCTAAGAGTGGATGGCTTCGTGGCCTCCTCCTCCTGGTTACAAAGGCCGGGACCACCGACTGGGACTGTGTGGCCATTCTTCAGTGTGGGTGGGTTCAGCTTGTCTGGTTCTTCCCCATCTGCAAGGGGATGGGAGGGGAGAGAAGCAAACAGAAAGCACTCAGAAAGCAGGAGATGGAGGAGAGCACAGCTGAGCTGACTGAACCACCATCAGTCCAGGCCTTCAGTCTCCCCTCTGCAGAGGAGCAACAGCAACATGAGCCAGCTAAAGCTGAGAGCCCTTGATTTCATTGCACAAGCCAAACAGTACAACACCGCATCCCATCAAGTGTTCTTCTTCAGCAGCCTCTTAATCTACCACCTTGCTACTGCATTTAAGACCAGTATGCCTTTTCTATCTCCTCACCATTACAGAGCAGTCACAAAATCCCTGCTGCAATACAAATCCCAGCACTAGGCAAGTCATCTACTGACACGCAGGAACAGATTTTGAGGAAGCCTTAAAATTCGCTGAAGCATCTCTATTTCCCTTCCTCTCAGTTTTTCTTCCAGTGGTTTGCACTGAAAACCACTTTTTCCACCTCCACTTTCCCACTTTGCATCTTTCTTGGAAGAATACTGAAGTTTGCATTAGGTCAAAACTGCCTCTGCAGTGTCCCTTTTGAGGTGCAATTCCGCACTGCTCCAAGCCAAAGACCACGCTGCCACCCAGAGAAGTGGGCTGCCATCCCCCCGCAGCTTCCTGCCTTGTACCCACATCACCCAACATGCAGCCAGGCCTGGCCAAGATGTTATTTTGGCAGAGTGGCCCCAACTCAGAGACATCAGAGATGACAGAAAAGGGGATGACACTTCTCTGAGCAGGGCAAGCTTAGCTGCGACTAACAGCAGACCATAGAATAGCTTGGTACTGGTTGGGATGGGGGAGACCTTAAAGCTCATCCAGTTCCAACCCCTGCCACAGGCAGGAGCACCTTCCACTGGAGCAGGGTGCTCCAAGCCCCTGTGTCCAACCTGGCCTTGAACACTGCCAGGGATGGGGCAGCCACAGCTTCTCTGGGCACCCTGTGCCAGCGCCTCAGCACCCTCACAGGGAAGAGCTTCTGCCTAAGAGCTCATCTCAGTCTCTCTGTCAGGTTAAAGCCATTCCCTCTTGTCCTGTCCCTGCATGTCCTTGTATACCACAGAGCATCTTGTCTATAACTCCTTGAGGAAATGCCCCTACCCAGGCAGCTCCAAAGTCATCAACCGGTTTCTTCTTCCAGGCCTAAGGCCTCTAGACCTGAGCTGCGAGGTCAGCACCTCTCCCCCAGCAGTTAAAAGCGTGAGCAGAACAAGCTGGAGATGCTGAGTGCAAGCGTGACAGAGGAGCTCAGCAGGACAAGACAAGGCAGCCACAGCAGGACACGTACGAGAGGGACAGGAAGGGAAGTGACACACAGAACACCCTCCCTGCTGGCAGCAGACAGGATGCTATCCAGCATAGGCACCACATTTTCTTCCTCTAACTGACCAGGGGCTGCCTTCCTTGCCAGGTACAGAAGTCAGACGAGGACAAGACAGACGGGAACCACATCAGCAAAGAGCCCTGAAATACATCTCCCCAAAAGAGCGACTGCAAGGGTGAGGCTTTGCCAAAGGAAGATCAGTGACGGAGAACACAGACAGGAGGAGAAGTTCATTTGCAGACTCACCCTGCTCAGGGTCTTCCAACAGAACCCCTCTTTTTACCAGCTCCTCTCTTGGCTTTCGCATAGAGATCTTTCGTTCTAAAACTGACAGCAAATTGAAAACAGGGTAAGCTGGAAGGTCAGGGAGAGACTTTTCTAAAGGGATCCTCTGGAGGAAAGGAAAGGGCTTCCAATTGTCTTTCCCTTCTGCATGGATTAAGAGGAGGGAGGAGGGACTGCACGCCCAGGCCTGCACTTCACACTCGATTGTGATGCTGCAGCAAAGCCTCCCTCCCCACCGCTGCTGGGGAGGCTCCTCGCAAGAAAGGCATTTATTTGTCTGAAACTACTGCTCCATGGCAAGGTGTTTCTGGAGAGACTGCAGGTGCCAGCCCAGCGCTGAAGCCACACTGCGGCTCCTCCAGTGCCAGGACTCACGCTTGCGACAGCAAGCCCTTCTCCCGGCTGATGGCAGCTTTCCCAAGCAGAGGAAGGGGCTCCCCCCCAGCCCCAAGGACTCTACCTTCTGAGGTCTCCTTAAATTTGTCACTGCTTTTCTTTTTCCTCCACTTCCAGGGCTTAAAGATCTTGCCAAAGCTTGAGAACTTGCTTTTCCTCTTCGTAGGAGGTGTGGTGTCACCCGATTCCAAAACATCTACCCCCATGCCGGCATCGGTTGGGGCGTGATCCACCTCTTCAGCTGCACAGGAAACAGGAAAGAGGTTACCTTTGTGCCGCAGATAGGAGCTGCTATCTCCCGCCAGCACACTGGGAAACGGGGGCACACGCTCATGCAAAGAAGGGAGCAGGACTCCATGCCTTCACGTAACCCATCAGCATCACACATTAGCACGGGGTGACAGGAGCGGGGTTCCCAATGTTAACGGTGCAAAGGGGAACTGCTAAGAGGCTTTCTAATGAAGGCAGGATTAGTTGAAGTTGGCAGTGTCACAGCTTCGCCCCGGGAACACAAAGCACTTTGCTGCAGCTCCTCATCTTCAGCTGGAAGCGACTGGTGCTAGACACAAGTAATTACATGAACACAAACACCTTCCAGGCTGCAGAGCTGACTCTCAGGACCGTCTCCACGCACTGCAACTGCCTGCCCCATTCCAACAGCTACAGCTTCACCTCTGAGCTTTCCCCCCTATAAATAAGGCCAGCAAAGCTGGCCAAGAGCAACAACTACACAGGAAAGCAACACAATACGGGCCTGCGCTCCACCCACTGCACTCGAGGTCTCTGGAGAACACCACGAGGAGGAGGAGGAGGTGGAAGGGACACGCACCAAATCCCAAGCAGCTTCATGCAACGAAGAGAGCTCCGAAAGAACAACCTTGTGAAGCAGAAGCGGGGCACAAAGCAGTGGGGGCTGTGAGTGGTGCCCGGATGGGGCAGGAGGGAACACTTACAACCAGCAGAATCTAGCAACGCCTGCGAAGACTTGTATCATGTGTTACCTAAGTGAAGCCCTGCTTCATGGGCTTCAGGTCACAGAGCAAGAACCCTTTGGGTTCAGCACCACAAAGCCAGGAGCGCCCAAGCTGTGTAGCAGAATTCCATGGAAACAGAGCCTGGAGGCTTCCTGCGGCCCCATGCTGCAGCGCTGCCAAACACCCCGACACAAACTGCACTTGTGACTTTCGGCTTGAGCCTCCGAGTCAAAGGCTGTGGAGTTTCCAACCTCCTGGGATCACAGGAGACCTTTCGGCCAGCTTCAGACAAGCCTGTATGACACGCCTTGCAGAACAGACAATACCCCACAGGCAGCGGGGAAAGTTGAGCCAAGAATCCCATGTCCCGAGGCTAAAAGATTGGGGAAGGAATTTTAGGGGAAAGCCATTCTGCGCATAGGACAAAGAGGTAATGAGGAATCTGTTATATAGCCCACAAATAGCCACCAAGGACACAAACCCAGCTGGGGAAAAGACCCGCAGATTCCTGTCAAGACGAGGAGGAGCAGGGAAAGCCAGGAAAGAATGAGTTGTTTGATGGAGCTCTACCTGCAGGCCCCGCTTTCTCAGTCTGAGCACAAATGAAATGGAATATCACTGAATAAGAGGGAAGAGAAGACCATGGCAGCAGCACAAGGGAAACAAGGAGAAGGATCTAGATCACATGTGAGAAGCAGAGTCTGTAGCCAAATGATGGAAGAAGAGGAAAGGCAGCGCAGAACTCCTCTATCAAGAGGCAAGGAAGTACCACTGCGCCAACCAGCAGGAAAAAAGGCTAATTGTCCAGCCTATACCTTAATAGGTCATTCATAATATACTTACTAGGGATATCAGCCTATACCCAATTTCAGCCTATGCCTTAACTGCACAACCCCTCCTTCCAGCTCTGGACAGGTTTCTCGCCTCTCACTTTCAGGACTCCAGGTCTGGTGGCAGTTGATGAGGGTTTTCTGCTCTGGATGCTTACAGGTACTTTCTACAGAGCCTAGAACATGAGCCCTAGAGCTGTACATGTCATTTCCAAAGCGGTACTCACTCTGCTCAATAAAGCATTCCCAAAGCTAAGAGAGCAGGCGGGACCGCTCACCAAGCACTGAGTGTGGGTCCCAAGGCACTTCCCTTGCCTTTCCATGGAGCCGTGACTGGAAGCACTCCGAGCAAGCTCCCCTCCCTGACTTGCTCTCAGGAATGCGCTTTCTGCCACCCAAGGTGTCAAAGTGCTGCACTAAGCAAAGTTAGTTATTAAAAGAAAACTCAAGCATCGGGTCCCGGGTTCATGAACGGAGCCATCAGTTCATAGGCTCGAGCTGTGCATCAGGGCTTGTCCAACATGACAACACTCAGTTTGCTGGTATATAGTCAGTTCTACGTCTAAAACCTGCCACGCAAGAGACAAGCACACCGTATACCCCTCTGCAGCATAAGCCCACGATCCAGATCATCTTCACCATCCCTCCTGTTAGTAAAGGGTACAAACAGCCACTGAGCAACAGTGAGAGAAGCTGTGGCTGCCCCATCCCTGGCAGTGCTCAAGGCCAGGTTGGATGCGGCTTGGAGCAAGCTGCTCCAGTGGAAGGTGTCCCTGTCCGTGGCAGGGGTCGGAACTTGGAGGAGCTTCAGGGTCCCTTCCAACCCAAACCACTGTGGGATTCAATCATTCCATTTCCCTCCTTGCTACAAAATAGGATTCATCCTGTCCAGCTCTGCAGCACAGGAGATCCTGTAATGCCCTTCCACACACTCCTTCTACCATCTGGAATTACCACATGGACATAGACATTTAAAACAGTCTGTTCTGATGCAATGATGAATTACATTCAGTGCTCATCGGTGGGTGGAGCAGCAGCCGAAGGTGCTTCACTGATCTGGATGTTAAACCACCCCATTGTTCCATGATTGTTCACACTGGATAGTGCTCCTACTCCCTGGAAAAGGGCCTCCCCTTCCATTCCCAGTACACTTCCAGCTCCAATTTCCACGCCATGGTGCAGAGAGGACATTTCTTGTCCAAGCTGCAAAGGGACCCTCACCCAGGTAGATCTCTGTGCCTCCTTGTTCTGCTCTACAAGGTACAGGATGGGCCTTAGGCTGCTTTGCATTGCAAGGCAGAAACTCTTCCTTTTCCAAGCCATGCACTGGGAAACGAGGAAGGAACCACAGCACAGTGGCTCAGCGAAAGAAATGGGACAAGAAAAGAGGAACTGGGCTGCAAGGGAAGGGTGAGAAGCATCAGGAAGCTGATGCCCTCGCCCGGTCCTTGCGTAGCACCAGGGCTGTTTACCTGCATGGCAAGTCTATGTCCACCTTCCCTGGGGTGCCAGGCAGAAAAACCCATGTCAAACTCATGAAAAAGGTTAAGTGAGGTCTTCTCAGAGAAACCATTTCAGTGGAAGAAGGTCACTTCGTCCATGGTCACACCATGGTCCAAAGGAGGAAAAGCCATCACATGAGCTATAGTTAAGCCCCCTTCTGTACAGCAGCATATTATCAGCCTAGAAAAAGGCAGAGCAGAGACTTCAGACACCAATATAAGAGACAAAAAGCACTTCTTTCACCAAGGATCCTCTCTCATAGAGAAGATACCTGTAACAGCCCATGAAACCAAGCTGCATCCAGTGTAGGTCACGGCAGAATTAGTCCTGGCACATTTCTTAGGTCATTTCAGCCTGGGCCACACACATCAAAAGCCAACAGGGCTATGGAGAAGCTTTATTGTAAGTGGCACACCATTTCATAAGCTAAACAATGACTTCAAGAGCCAAGTGAGAGACCCTAACAAAGCATCAAAGAGTTGCATCCCAGATGCTGACAATTCATATTATATTGCTATATGCCTGGAAGGGAAACTACTGATTCCCAGTGTTCCTGGAGGAAATGGCACAACCCTTTCAGGACGAAGGGTCGGTGTGCCCCAGGCCGGGGCTGCAGACTGAAGCTGTTGGAAGGCTGGGAACACGCTGCTTTTCTCCCTGAAATCCCTCTGCAGACAACCAAGAGCTGCTGGAGCAGATCCCAGCTCCAAAAGAAGAGGCATTCCCCAGGAACCGTGCTACCGCAGGTTCCAGCCCTTTTCAGAGATGTCAGACCTGTTAATTTCTGTCTTCAGCAAGAGACATCCTCACAAAGGAGATGAGAAAGGAGCAGGATTTGGCTTTGTAACCACACTTGCAGAGAGCTTAGGCCGGATTCTTTCTAGCTGCAAACCACAGTTCATCCAGAACCTGACCCATCCCTCAGCACAGTAGCTACTCCAGGATTCCCACAACCCCAGGAGCTTCTGTCCATGAGGAGCTCACTGGGCAGTTGTCTCAGACTCATCTCCAGACACAACTGCAGCAATGCCATGGGGTAAAAGGCAATGTAAATGCTTAGCTGAGGGCTAAAGAGCGCACAAATTGGGCACGCTAGTGCCAAAGCAGCAACACTTCTGCTTAATGCTTTATTATATACCCTTATATATCCTAAGTTACAAACGCTCCCACGAAGTTCTGCTATCACACAAGCCCAGAAGGTGCCGTAGGAAGTTGAGAACACAGCTGCTCATCACCCACAGAGCATCACCCCACCTTCAGAAGCACCTTCTGCAGTACAGCCTGGACCTAAGGCTACAGCAGGACCCACCGAGCCCATGCTGGCTGACATGGGACTGCAACAACCCTCCCGTTGCCAAAACAGTGGTGATGCGCAGGCTGATGAGTAATTCCGCTCCTCCTCCGGCTTTGTTGCGCTGGCAGGGCAGTTAAGAACCAAAAAACTCCAACTCACAAAGCAAAGACTCTTTTTAAGGGCTGTTAAGGTTAAAGCGTCCAAAATAAAGCACTTGAGGTAAATGTTTCTAAGCTTCTTGTAACAGCTTTAACATGTGCAGAAGAGAAGGCTGCGTGGAGACCTCATAGCAGCCTTCCAATACCTGAAGGGGGTCTATAGGGATGCTGGGGAGGGACTCTTTGTTAGGGACGGTAGTGACAGGACAAGGCGTAACGGGTTCAAACTTAAACAGAGGAAGTTTAGATTGGATATGAGGAAGAAGTTCTTCACTCTAAGGGTGGTGAGTCCCTGGAATGGGTTGCCCAGGGAAGTTGTGAATGCTCCATCGCTGGCGGTGTTCAAGGCCAGGTTGGACACAGCCTTGGATGGCATGGTTTAGTGGGAGGTCCCTGCCCATGGCAGGGGGTTGGAACTGGATGATCTTAAGGTCCTTTCCAGCCCTGACTATTCTGTGATTCTATGATTTCCTGAGCAGTCCAGGGGAGATGTGAATCCTGACCTTAAAGTAATAAAAGGCTGCAGTCACCAAACAGCCTCCAATAGCCCCAGCCCTCACCTCCCCTGTGTTTTGCAGGTTTCCAATCACCATAGAGCATCCTGCCAAAGTCAAGAATCATCCCTTCAAAGTTCACAATTTACTCAGTAGGAACTACAAGCTGTGCCTTGAGCAAAGACTTCAGATAGCAAAGGAGCAGTTGAGAAACACCAGCTCTGATGGTCTCCAGCAAATGACAATGTCATTCCACCCTGTGAGCATCCCCCCTCTGAAAGTCACCACCATCTCTGGTGCTCTCCATGTGCAAACATCAAGTGGTCCTCTACAAATCAGACAATTCCACTTTACAGATGGGAGTCAGCACCTCAGCCCAGACAGCACACTGCCCTGAGACAGAAGGGAACAAGGGAAGTCCCCTCTTCTAGTCAGGGCATCCTGGTCCCAGTGTTGGGATGAGCATCCAAGACAGCCCTGGCAATAAGAGCCCTCCGCAGTGTTCTAGTGGTACTGCTACTCCCAGCACGTAAAGCAAGGTGGTGTTTGCTACAGGCTGGCAGTTGCTCAGGCACCTCGCAGAGCAGAGGGAGAAAACAAGCAGGAAGGTGACTACAAGCCCCTTCTGTCCCCAGAGCCACGACCGCTGCCCAAAAGGCTGGGTGACGTTACACACAAGGAGGCAATTCCACGCAGCTTTGGCCTGGGAGGACTACCAGGGCTGGTTCCTACCCCACTCAGTGGACTTTTACTGCCGTCTAAGCACTTTGCAAAGCTGATGTCCTCTGCAAGACAGAGTCTATCCCTAAACCGGCAGCTGGGAGCCTGCCTGAAGATCAGAGCATGTTGCACAGAGGCTGCGTGTGACATGAGTAAGAGAAAGGAAGGTAATGGGAGTTATTGCTCTGGTTTCTCTCCCCAACTCCCAAGCCGGGCACAGGTTACACAAGCCCCACATTCCACTCCTCCCAGCTCCTCCGTTTCACCTGCAATCCTACTGCAGCCCCGCAGCTCCCTCCATGTCTCCCTTGCCCTCCATTACTCACCAAAGGCAGCTGGATTGACCGGTCTCGAGAAGTGCGGCTGCCCCATGAGCTCCTTTCCTAAGCAGCTCCCCAGGAGGAGGTGGGAGGAAGAAAGGGGAAAAAGTCTACCCTGAGAGAGCACTTGAGTCCTTTAAAGTGATAAATCCACACTCTGGGCTAGGAAAGAGCGAGGCTGCTGCCAGCTCTCAGGCAATGGTGTCTGGTGGTTGAGCGCTGGTCCTGTTCGCCCCATAGCCCATGGCCGGGCACTTGATTCTCATAAATAGGCGTCCGTGCCAGCTCCCTTCTCGCAGGAATGCCTGTCATTCCAGAGCCGAGCTGGCTAGGGCTGAAGCTCAGGAAGGGGAGGAGACAACAGCCACGCTCCAGCCACTTAGCTGCATAATCCAGATCATCAACACCCCTCGCTCCTGCCTCGCATCAAGTTTAGCGAGGAGAGAGAAAAGCTGGGAGTGAGGAGAGAGGGAGACCACTGGGATTTGCTCAAGGAAGGGCCTGGGGAAACCAGACATGCCAACACATGGAGGGCTTCCACCTCCCCCCTTGCATAAGGAGGGGAATTGTGTACCTGAGCCTGCAAAATGCACAAAGCAAGGAGGTCACGAATGAGAACGTGGTGCTCTAACTGTAGAGAGTAAAGGGCATTACAAAGCGTGCCTGAGCTGATATGCATCTGGCCAGAGGTATAATGAAAAGACAATTTCAAAGCAATTCCTCTCTTCCCTGGAGTCACCAGGAAGGAGGCAGGAGCAGGGATGTAAATGTAAATCTCATCTGATTTACATTTAAACAGCCGAAGAGTTTATCCTATATGCGTGTCTGTGTGTCAGCACTTGCTGGTTAAGGTAACAAACACCCCCCTCACCATCAGCATCACAACAACAAAGACCTCCAGCATTTCAATATATCCACTTGGATTCTTTTCTATCAAGTTCTGTGCTAGGAATTCACTGACCCTACAGATCATTCCCAACCCCTGCAACACCGTGCACAGAGAAACGGGAAAACCTTTTAACATCCGGAAGCTTCATCTCAACTTGGGGGCAAAGAAAAACCAATTTTCAGGTGCAGCATTCCACCAGTAACTGCTCAGGAACCTGGACCCATCCAACACATCCAGGTTTGCTCTCTCCCACTTAGGACAAAGCAGTTTTAAACACATCCAGGGATGGGGCAGCCACAGCTTCTCTGTTCAACCCATTCCAGTGTCTCCGCACCCTCACAGGGAAGAACTTTATCCTAAAAACCTCATCTAAATCCATTCCTCTCTTCCAAACCACAGCCACGAAAACATAGGAGGAAGGGGTAAAGACCCCGGAGGAAGGGGTAAAGACCCCGGAGGAAGGGGTAAAGACCCCGGAGGAAGGGGTAAAGACCCCGGAGGAAGGGGTAAAGACCCCGGAGGAAGCGGTAAAGACCCCGGAGGAAGGGGTAAAGACCCCGGAGGAAGCGGTAAAGACCCCGGAGGAAGCGGTAAAGACCCCGGAGGAAGCAGGACATCTCTGCACCTTCTCCCCCTCCGCCAGCACCCGCTTTCCTCATCCCCATGCAAGAGCCCAGTGGCAGGAGCAGGTGGAGGAACAAGAGATGAGCAGGCACGAGGAGGTGGAGGGGCAAATAGCACTGTCCTCCCTCGCACAACACGTACGGACATTCCTGAGAGCGTTGCTCCTCTTGGCCTCCCACCACCAGCCATGGCTCCGCTCGGAAGAGGAGCCTGCTTCTGCCTGTGGCCAGCCACAGCAGTGAGTCTTCTAAGTACTCCTGACCTTCATTGTGGGCAATTAACACCCTGACACAGGCATGCTCCACCTCATTGAAGACTTCTGCTTTGGAACAAAGGAAAAGCCATTTTCAAGCCACTGAAGTGAGCTGCCATCTGGCAAAGGCACACGAAGTTGGGAGATGGAGAAGTTGCCCAGCCTCTAAGTCTGTAAATCAGCTGTCCAGCTCGGAAAGAGGTCTGCAAAAAGAATACTAAACACTGCATCCAGGCTTGCCTTACTGCCAAGGAGATTAAAGCCATTGCATTTGATACTGCATAGGCTGCGAATGAAGAGTGCAAGCTCAAAGAAGAGACGCCACATGGTAGGTTGTTACAACACAGCAGCACAATCACATGCCTTGATTCCTTATTTCTACCTGAGCAAAACAGGAAACATCAGCTTAAATTTCCAATCCTCACAACGATGACTCTTTTCAAGGTGGACTCCTGGCCAGAAAAGAACACAGAATCCCAGCTTGGTTTGTGTGGGAAGGGGCCTTAAAGCTCATCCAGCTCCAAGCCTTGCCACTGGCAGGGACACCTTCCATAGAGCAGGGTGCTCCAAAACCCTGTGTCCAACCTGGCCTTGAACACTGCCAGGGATGGGGCAGCCACAGCTTCTCTGGGCACCCTGTGCCAGCGCCTCAGCGCCCTCACAGGGAAGAGCTTCTGCCTAAGAGCTCATCTCAGTCTCCCCTCTGGCAGGTTAAAGCCATTCCCCTTGGCCTGTCCATATGGGCATCTAGGATAAGGGAAAATCCACATTTCAAGCCAGGACAAGGACCAAGTGTCCAAAATTCCCATAGGACCATCTAACTTAATTGCACAGCAACCAGAGCAGTGCCTTTACTTCTTAGGGACATGTGAAGCTCTTTATGAGGAGGAGCTTGGAACAGCAAAGAGCTTTCTAAAGGAAAGCAATAGTCCCTTCAACATTTGCTTCTAAAAAGAAAGAAATTCCAGTTATCCATGAAAATCTTACCGGATTTCAGGAGTCAGATGGCTAAAAGGAAACAAGATGACTGGTTATGGGCAGTAAACACCCAAGAGTGGGGTACATCGCTTTCAAGTTTCACTTCCTCTCCATCCATCCCAGCATCCCATTAAAAGCTTGTCATTCCCATGTTAATAGTCTGTTTATATGCATTGTAAAAGGAGCTCTTCTGGATTGTTTCACTTTAAAATGTAATGAAGCCCATAATAAGCACAGATATTAGCTCCTCTAATAAAGACACTGCTGTTCACATTTCAGTGCACACCGACGTGAAGCACCACATTCATCTGCCGTGACTCAGACATTTACGTCCCATGATTCAGGCACAGGAACATGAAAAAGGACTCCTGCATTTCCCCATCCGTGCACTTGGAGCTGCCTGTTTGAAACCGGCATTCAGGGCGTTTTCCTGCAGAGCCCAGCAGGAGTCAACAGGAGCACCCGGATGTTCCAGGCTCTTGCTGGAGATGCGCCCACCTGAGGCACCAACATGGGTCCATCTCAGCAGGAGGGTGTTTCACCACAACGTTGGCTAGCAATCCTCAGCAGCTTTGGCAGAGCATGTGGAATATGAAATAGAGAGATATTACAGACACATAACAGCTCTGGCTACCTACAATAATGATCACTTCTGGGCTCTGCTCCCAACCAGAGCATGTGGAAGAGTTATTAAGTACAGCAGCAGACCACGGGGAAGCAAGCGGGTCGGAAGGCGGGCAGTCAAAGTGGAAGGTCACAAGCCAACCCAGAGTGACGCTCTTCCTTTCTCTTCTCCTCACATGGTGTTCCAAGCCAGCAGAACAGCTAGGGTGGAAATGGAAGATGGTTTATTTAGAAGGCAGCTGGCATCGCATTGTTCAGGCTCTGGACACTGATGGAATAGCGCTGGGTGGGATGAGACAGAGGAGTGAGGTAACCACTCCTAAGCCACATGATTTCCTCTGTGCTTCCTGTGACATTTCCAACAGGGAAACTCCTATTTCCCAGAGCATTCCAGTCCCCTTGTTCCCACCAATGAGCACAGCAATAGGAGCTGCTCAGCCTCAGAAAGCAAAGGGGAGTGGACCTAGCACATCAGGGACTGTCTTGGTGCCACCATGTACATGCTGGGAGTGGAGAAGGTGAGCAACCCAGATGTTGCCTGGGGTGCAGCACAGCTGGAGGAAGAGCATTGCTCTGGACTGAGCAGCAGCCTCTGCCACTGAGCTGAGAGCACGTTCAGCCTCACACTTAAGAAGGAATTGTTCCACTGTCACAAGGACCAGGCTAAAGAGACTTGTGTAGGTCTTGGGGACAAGAGGAGCTTAAGGCCAAAGTATCCAACAGAGGAAGTGCAACTTTCAATGAGAGCACGGTTTAGCCATTACTGAAACCGTATCATCTTCAATGCCTCTGTAATGATAACATGTGCTGCGTATTTCCTTGTTTACCACCGGGGCAATGCTAAGGAATGGAATCCTGACAAAATTAAAGATTTCAGTCCCCACTGGCTCCCTTGATCACAGTGGTGATTCATGGCTATGCCATCTTGAGGCCAGGGAATCTCCAAAGCTTACAAACTACTTTCTGAAGCACCTTGAAGCAGCATGAAAAGCAGCACTGGTCAGAAGCCAAAGGAAGCTCAGATACAGGACACGTTCCAGCAAAGCATCAGCATATTCCCAACAGCGAAGCACTCGGAGGCAGGATCCCCATCTGCCACTTCCAGCTATATTATTTAGGAGCACATTAAGCAAAAACACAGAGAAGAAAATTACATTCATGATTCCATTGTTTAGGGAAGAAACAGGCCTGGCACTGAGTTTAACTCTTGTTTAACCCTCCTCCATAGCAAAAACTAAGATATTCAGAGAAGAACCCATAAAATTGACATCACCTCAGCTTCCCATGGCAAAACACTGGAGATAAAGGACAAGACAGAGCTTCAGCACAAACCAAAGGTATATCCCTCGCCTTCTGTATCACTGCCCAGCACATGCTTTTAGGACTGGCACAGCCCAAGGATATGGTGCTGTTCCTAAGTGAATGGCTGCAGCACAGACCGGACAGACATATGCTCCACGTAAACTACCTTCCGGGACAAACCTAACCCACACGAGGCTTCACAGCTTTACACAGATATCGTACGGGCCCAACTGCGTCCTTTGGCAGAGGTAAGTCCACCTATGCCACCTGTCAAAGTGATGGGACAAACTCTGTTAAGCACTCCACTGGAGATTGTAAATTAACAGCAAGAATAAGTAAATATTAAACCTCTAAAATAAGACTAACCGGAAATTAACCCTCAGAGGTACGACTACGTTTAAGTCTAAGAGCTAAAATGCAATTTGTAGGCCAAGGTCTACAGGCTAATAACCCTGCTCTGATTCGTTAAGAGATTCAGCATCCCCAACTTCCTTCCTAGCGCTAATCCTTCCGATGCCGAAGCAGGAAGCTGGAAGCCTCTCTGCCCACATGCAGGCTGAAAAGAAAGGCAAAGATTTCACTGTCAAAGTCTCGTTTCCTCTTTTTAATGCATCACAAACATCCCAGTGCGTGCACTTGGCTCTTCCCATCTGGAGACAGAACCACAGCAAAGCAGTTCAGCGTTCCCTCTGCCACTCACTGCAGGCAAAGAATCCCCATTATCCCCCACCACCTCGAGCTCTTCAGGCTGAAGCTGCACTTCTTCCCCAGCTTAGCGCACAAAGGCAGGCAGCGCGAGGGCAGCGCACCAGGCAGCGCGAGGGCAGCGCACCAGGCAGCGCGAGGGCAGCGCACCAGGCAGCGCGAGGGCAGCGCACCAGGCAGCGCGAGGGCAGCGCACCAGGCAGCGCGAGGGCAGCGCACCAGGCAGCGCGAGGGCAGCGCACCAGGCAGCGCGAGGGCAGCGCACCAGGCAGCGCGAGGGCAGCGCACCAGGCAGCGCTCGCTCGGCTCTGCCCTGGGGGCTGTACAGAAGTGCCCTGGTTCAGTTTTGGGGAACACCAACTGCCCGGCGCAGCTGCTCCACTTCCATCCTTGACCGGGCCAGAAGCTCCTTGTCAAAATGCAAGGCACGACCTCAGCTTCTGCTCATCCTGAGCTGATAGATCTGGAGGAGAAGCCCAAAGTCCCTGCCACAGATCAGAAATGGAACGCAACAGCAGACAGGTTTGGCTGAAGGCACTGAAACACAGCCAGAAAACGCCTTTTTGCACCCGTGCAACTGCAAAACTCACCTAACATTCAGCATTTGCAAACACAACTTCAGATTCACACACACAAACAGCACGTTTCAAAGCTCCCTTTCAACCACGCTGTGTTTTTACAAGGCATTTCTGCCCAAGTGAATCTAACAAACAGGTAATTACAGGTTTGACCTCCTTCTCTTGCACAAATATGCCTTTTGAAACAATGTGGATAAGTATTTGCCCAATACCCAAAGACAACTCCAAGAGGAACCATTCCAGTTTATCAACTTTGTGATTCATGTTGATACAAGCCTGATTCTCTATTTAAGGAACGAGATAACACTTCGGAAGTTCATCAAGCCAAATATGTTTCATAGATCTATCACGGACCATCCTAAAGTGGCCGATCCAGACCACAGTCACACCCAGACCAGAGCCAACAGCAAGACAGTGAGTGAACCTCAGCTCTCCTAACATATTGCTATTGCTCAACCAGTGAGGTGTCTCCAAGCAGCAGCAAGGCTTAAGACTGAAACACAACGAGTAAAAGGTTGTTACGAGCATGATTAAAGTGATGGCTTTGGGTTGTGAATCACCCCCTTCCTTACCCCTTGTGAACAGGCTCGCTGTGGAGGGAATTACGGAGGCCCAAAGGAGCTGCCCTAAGCCCCTCTTGAAATCCCAACCCCTGCCCTGCTGCTCCTCCCGTTTCCTACCAGCACTAAAAGCTCTTGTGAGAACCACAAGCACCAAGAGCCATCCCACAGAACGAGGCACTAAAAGCAGACGTGACAATCACAAACAGGTACAAGACATCCCAAGACATGGACGTATCTACACACCGGGTCCCCAAAGCCAAATGCTGTTTACACATCAAGCTGACTCACCCAAGCTGCAGGGACAATGCCATGGCAATTGTTTACAGTGTCAAGGCCGTGCCATATAATGGAAGGAAACGTCAAGAGATGAGATAACACCAACAGCTCAGGAGGCACAACATCAGAACCTTGCAAGAAGCTGTTTCTCCCAGAGCTGCCCCTCTTGCAGATGTGACCCTCCACACATCCCCACAATCCCCACTGTCGCGGTTTAAGCCAGGAAGAGGTTTCACTGCAGCCCAGCACAACCACTGCAGTCCATCAGGGCCACCTCTGGAGCCACCAGCTCAGATGCCAACAGCCGCCTCCTTGTAATGGCCATGGACTCTGCAAGGGCAGCTACTCAAATATTTACTCACCCTCTTGGACACATTTGACAGTGGAAGAGCCATAGCACACTACTATTTCAAGTATGTGAGCTAACAAGCTTACAGCCAAGCCAGGAAGGGTTGTGTGAGCTACAGTTCTACCTCCACTTGCAATGCAGATAACCCCCAGTGGGCTAGACACAACTCCTGCCCATAGCAGCCTTTGTAAGCCCCACGCCTACATTAAACACCTTGAGACAGGGGCTTAGATCAATGAATCATGTAGATTAGGGGGCTCCATGCTATATCCCATGGCTCCATGAGGTTACAACGTACACTCCCCTATGCTGCTGATGAAGGAGAAAGATCTTAGAAGCAAGTATGAGTACGAACTCCCCACCTTGGCATCCTCCAAAGAGTTCCCACCTCAAGATCAGGATGCAAGAGTAAGTGGCACCAAAACTCAGGTTAAGAGGTTACAGCTTGCAGGAAGAATGAGCAAGAGGGGTCCATTTCTATGAAATCATAGAATCATGGAATGGTTTGGGTTGGAAGCGACCTTAAAGCTCCTCCAGCTCCAACCCTGCCACAGGCAGGGGCACCTTCCACTGGAGCAGGTTGCTCCAAGCCTCATCCAACCTGGCCTTGAACACCGCCAGGGATGGGGCAGCCACAGCTTCTTCAGAATGAACTGGTCTGAATTAACATCACAGGGGCCTACCATCCCATCGGATGTTCAGAGGTGCACAGATAAAGAGCCATGGTTCCTGTAAGCATGTTCTTCAAGCAGTAGTTACAGTACGGATAGGTTAGAGTAACCATGTGAAGGGGTGCACCAAATTTAAGGGGTATAAACATGAACGTCAAAGCATTTCTCCATGCACTTGAGGTCTGGGCTGGGGAGTTCACTCTTGTGCTGGATTCCCACATGTAAGAGGTTCCAAAGGCAATCCCAGGGCTTCCCCCAAGGTCCCTGCAACGACAAGCTACACCCTCACCCTCTAAATCCATTACCTTATCACCAGCAGGGCTAGCTGGCCCCTGCCTTCTGCCCGTAACTGCACAACGGAAGGCACTACACTCTGCCATGCTGCAGCCATGGACTTGACTTGGCAGCGACCACGCTGCTGCTCCAGCCCATGGCAAACCCAGCGCAGAAGTCAGGCCACTAAAACCTGGAGTCTGGGGGCTCAACAGGAAGGCGGTCCCATCTGTACTGAACACTGGCGTGACTGAACACACGTGACAGCTTTTCGCCCTGCTTCCTCCATGAGCAGTTTGGTTCTTGTGTTTTCCTGCCATGGGTTACCTTGCAAATTATGAGACTGCTTAAAACCCAACTCAAGACAACCCTTTCGTAAACCCCACCACTTACGTTGGTTCAGAACAGTCACTACAGCATGCAAAATGAGCCTTTCGAACCAGAACGGACTCTCCTCTGCAAAGATGACGGCCTGGGAACAGCCTCCAGCACAGGAACTCGCTCAACGGCAGACTCGTGATGCCAGGAAGGCATGACGAAGGGAAGTCTCCTTTCATACTCGTCCTTGTTCTCCGGTCCTTTTCCTAAACACTTATCCAGGGATGGGCTCAAGGGATCTCAGCTGTGGAGGAGGGAATGGCTTCATAAGGCAACAAGGTGCTCGGTACCAAACTCATTGAACACAAACCCAGCACCACCGGAAAAGTGCTGCTCCCCCCCCAGATTAACTCCTGCAAGGCTGATCAACACTTGATCCCAAGCAGGAAAGGAAGGAAGAAGCCCTGAACAGATAGATAGGGAGTGCCAAGGGTGCAGACTGACTACTGTAATCCCATTATAGAGTTATCCTGAGCAAGCAGTTTGCTCAATACTGGAGAGATAACAGGATTAACTTCATGTTCAACATCATTTCAGCCTCCTAATTGCCCTCATGTCATTGCTTCAATAGGAGATTCCCAGCACCCCCCACCAGCCCCAGCTTTGAAAGCCCCTTCATTACTACCAGCATCTTCAGTTAATTACTTGGAGAGATTTTCCTTTCCTCCCCAAAGCAAAGTGTAACTTAACCCTTGCACGGAATGCTTGAGCCAAAAACCCTTCCCTCCAGGAAGGACAGTGTTTACTTCCCAAATCACCGCTAATGTCTCCAAGATTTCATGTGAAGATCAAAGAGCTGAGGGGGAAATTCAATACTCTGGTTGAATTTCAACACAAACCATCGCAGAAGCTGCTTCTGGTTCTCTCAATGACCAAGGGTCAGCCTCAGACATCTGCTTTCCAGGGATGGGGAGAGGGCGCTGATGGTAGAATCCCAGCCTGGTTTGGGCTGGAAGGGACCTTAAAGCTCCTCCAGCCCCAACCCCTGCCAGGGGCAGGGACACCTTCCATAGAGCAGGGTGCTCCAAGCCCTGTGTCCAACCTGGCCTTGAACACTGCCAGGGATGGGGCAGCCACAGCTTCTCTGGGCACCCTGTGCCAGCGCCTCAGCACCCTCACAGGGAAGAGCTGCTTCTTAAGAGCTCATCCCCATCTCCCCTCTGGCAGGTTAAAGCCATTCCCTTGTCCTGTCCCTACATCCCGTGTCCAAAGCCCCTTTCCAGGTTTCCTGGAGCCCCTTCAGGCACTGGAGCTGCTCCAAGGTCTCCCCTTCAGGAGCCTTCTCTTGTCCAGGCTGACCCAGCCCAGCTCTCTCTGTGTGTCTATAGGACAGAGAACAGAGCTACCAGCAGACCCACGCAGCAAGGATCACCACTGAGTTACTTCCCTTGCCAAGCCTTGACTCACCATTCACTCACCTTGGAAACGAGTCCCTGACTGCCGCCGGGCTGGGGGAGTGAAGGGAAAACAGGCAATGCAAACAGCACACAGCCTGCGGGAGAACCACAGCAACCGGGCTGTGTTTGTCTATGGGATTCCTGTATGGAAAGTTATTAAATCCCACCTTTTCGGGCACAGGCGGAGGCACTACCCCCATCGGACCACCCTTATTATTAGCTCCTAACCTGGTGCAAGGTCACCCTCCAGTCGCCAGCATCCTGCAGTGACCCGACAGCCACAGCCACTGCCCCCCCCAATGAGGGCGGGACCCCAGTGCCCTGCTCTCGCAGGGGGGAGCCCTACAGAACCGCAGCCATGGCAGCAGCATTGGGTTAAGGGAGAGGGGTCCCCCCCGATCCCCGCATCCCAGCGCTCCCCGGTCCACACCGCCCTCTGGCGGCCACAGCGCGGCCCCGCAGCCCCGGGGAGGGGTTCAGGGCCGGGGGCAGCCTCATTTCCAGCTTCTTCCCATGACTTCAGGCCAATCTGCTTCTATTTCCATCCCTTGATTCCTCCAGGGACACCCCGTGCACCCCAGATGAAAGCAGGTTTCCAGGCTGCAATGGCAGATACTGAGGAAAGGACCGAGATGCTGCAGGGAAGTCGTACAGCTGAAGTACACCAGTGAGCACAGCTTGATCTTACACAGCCTTAAGACAAGCTCTAAGAGCCACAGGGTGTTGGAGGTTGACTTCATCCCGGCTGGATCAGCCCAACCTGACACAAAGCCACACCAGATCTCTGGTTTCTTGTTGCACTTCAGTGTTTTAGGAGACAAAAGACACCTTCAGGAACGAGAGCAAGGCCCCTTTTCCAGGAGAAATGAGAAAGGAAGATGAAGTGGTGACGTTAGTGGTGACAAGAGCCCAGTGCTCACAATCAGCCCAGCCTGGCTCAGCCAGCAACTCAGCTAACACTCTTGACAACCCACAAAGGCCCCCACCTTAACAGAACATGCATTCAGCCTCAGCACATCACTGCTGTGTGAACAAAGGACAAGAGGAATAACAAAACCCACCTCCTTCCTACTAAAGCCACTTACCTCTGGCTCCAGGCGGGCTCCTCATCCCCCCGCAGCCCCACTGAAATCAGCTCTTCCTCTGCCAGCACTTCCAGGCTGCAGTGTTCCCGAGAGCAAGGGGAAGGCAAGGTCCAACAAGTTGAAAATGAGAACCAGAAGCTGTGGAGTTGTGACCCTTCTGCTCTACGCCCTATTTACTGAACCATAAGAGCTCCACACTCCCTGTGTGACAGCGAGCCAGCCTCAACCAGCCACGGGATTGATTACACGTCCTACAAGGCCTTGTCTCTTCACACAAGGAATAAGATCGCTCGATTCAATCACGAAGCACTTCAATACACATTCCTCACTCAACATCAGCCTTTGCTGCTATCCGCTCCAGGCAGCCCCAGCACGTCCACGGCTTCGCCATGAAACCACCAACCTGGCAAAATCAGCCTCCTCGCTCCTCCAAGCAGAGCTATCTGTAGGAACTGCAGAGCCATTTCCTCCAACAGCACTAAAAGTCACTTGAAATGGGGGTGCCACAGAACTACGAGGTCTCTGGTAGGCAAAGAGATGATCTATGCACAACACTTGGCTCGTAGATCAAGAGGGAAGCGCAGCAAGAGTTCAGACACATCCCCAAATCATAAGGGGCGCGTTCAGGGCTAGCAGATAGAAGGCTGATGTGAATCACTTGCAAATACAGCAGGCAGAAGAACAGCACCAGCATCCTGTTTTGGACAGGGGCTTTGGACAAGGGTCTGTAGGGACAGGACAAGGGGAAGGGCTTTAACCTGGCAGAGAGGAGATGTAGATGGGATTTTAGGAAGGAATTCTTCCCTGTGAGGGTGATGGGACACTGGAATGGGTTGAACGGAGAAGCTGTGGCTGCCCCATCCCTGGCAGTGCTCAAGCTCAGGGTGGATGGAGCTTGGAGCAGCCGGGTCCAGTGGAAGGTGTCCCTGCCTACGGCAGGGGCTGGAGCTGGATGACCTTTAAGGTCCCTTCCAACCAAACCCAGCCTGTGGCTCTGTGATGAACTGCCCCAAGGCCTTGCCAGCACTCAGCACATTAACTCCCTAACAACAAGAACACCCATCACACCTTTCGGAACAAAAGGCTGTCAGGATAACGTCCAACTTGTCGAGCACACCTGACTCACGTACAATAATGCCCTCACGTGGACAAGCAAATGTTCTGTGCTGCTCTTTGTTTCATAGTCAAACTGTCTCCAGTGAGATCAGTCCAACCCTCTGGTAAACCTGGCTGAGGAACAGGAAGAGTTTGCCTTTGTTCCTGCTTGCAGATCAGCATCCCTCACCTGTAATTAGGTCTCTCAGCACTCCGGCCACCCTGGCTCTCTCTGTTGCATGGCACAGGGCAGTTCTGCTGCTGTATGCAAACCAGATCGGAGCTCGGAAGGGAATCGCCTTTTCTGTGTCTTCCTGGAAGAAAAACCCGTTCTTTTGTTCTGGAGCAGGCGCCATAAAGGGGTTTCCACTGCTAGCTAGTGGTAACCGCTCTTCTCCAGCTGGCTTTAGAGCTGCAGGACAGAAGCACTCTTCACACTGCAGCGCTTGGTGTTTGACTCCACGGATCAAACCCAGGAAACAACAACGAACACCATCTCCAGCAGCCTCATTTAAAGTGAGAGCCACACCACCCAAACCCTTTATTCATCGTAAGAGGGCACATCTGAATGCTGCTGAATGGGGAGTTCACTGTCCCAGAAGCAGCCTCGAAGGAGCTCATTTCCAGTTAAACCTTGGCCACCCAGCCAGCCCCAGGACCGGCAGCGAGTTGAAGAACCTCTGAACCAGAGGCCGGCACCTATTTCCTCCTCAACCCTGACCCCCTGTGGCCATCACCAGATCAGGGGAGGTGAAGCCGGAAACCTCCTTCCCATAGAAGCAGCTCCAGCCATGCAGAGCCACCAGTGTCTGACCTACTCCAGAGGCACAGGATGGGAACTCGGGATCTCTCTCCTTAGGTTCAACCTAACAACCAACAAGGAAAGCATCTCACATCCCAGCAGCCACTTCCAAGGGTTGTTTTCAGATCCCAAGGCGTCAGGCTGATGGAAGGCAGTGATTAAAGTGTCTTTGGGACAGGTCATGGTCACTTCACCTTTACAACTGTGATCCCAAAATCCCATTCCCTATGCACATGCCACGATCGTGCCCTCATTTCCATAAGGGTTTTGAACCTGTGAAGGTACTGCTCCTATTTTTAAGGACAACAATGGGAATGGGGTAGCCAGCCATGCATCCTGCCGGGACCAAGGAGCTGGTGGTATAGAAGCAAGGACTCACATTTCCAAGCCCTTTCCTCTACTCAGACTATATTTGGAGTCTCCAATCTCCAAAAGCAGCAGATTCACCTCACGTTGGTTTCCTTAAGAGGCACAGAAGTCAGCCTAGATGCTAAAACAAATGACTCCTTTGCTCACACAAAGGTTAAGGGCTTGAAGAGTTATTTCCTATTTTTAGGAGGAAAAGAACTGGGTAAAAAAGTAGCACAGCAGGAGAAGAAAGGGATGAAAGTCACCCTTGAATAAAGAAGTGTGAAAGATGCTTAAAGCGTCCATAAACTGAGTACTTCAAGTGCTATTCAAAAGAAAAAAGCAAATTTGGGGTGCGCAAAGGCTTCTTCAGTGAATTCCCAAAATACTTCACGGTTGTCACATAGAGACTGAGACAGAAGGGACTGAAAGGTTCATATCCCAATAGCTACAGAGAAAGCAAAGCACAGGAGGTCAAACGACCCAAAAATCAAACTCTTCCCATGGAGTTCTTCCCTGTGAGGGTGCTGGGACACTGGGATGGGTTGAAAGGAGAAGCTGTGGCTGCCCCATCCCTGGCAGTGTCCAAGGCCAGGCTGGACACAGGGGCTTGGAGCAAGCTGCTCCAGTGGAAAGTGTCCCTGCCTGTGGTGGGGGTTGGAACTGGAGGAGCTTTAAGGCCCCTTCCAAACCCGGTGTTGGATTCCATGATGAAAGGCACTGCCATGCTCCCTCCAGAGCTGCTCTTGAATGATGGGCAGGCAAGCTGCAGGCCTGGTTCCACGTTAGGGCAAGCCAACACCATGGCAGAGCTTTCAAGGAAGCAGAGGGTGAGCCTTGCCCTCCCAAGAACAAAGCTCCCACTTCTTCAATACACTGCTTCGGAAATTCTCAGAGACTTACAGGCAGAAGACAGAGGTCCCAACATAGCTCATAGGATGCTAAGATAAGCGAGTGGTCTTTGGGAGGCTGTATGGGCAGTAGATGGAACAACAGAAACGAGCTCCAAAAATAGAGTGTGAGCCTTCACCCACCCCACAGGAAGGATGTGAAGGGGGGGAAAGGTATTCCAGTGCCATTTCCCTTGCACCGATCACTTGTGTAGGTGGGCCCTTGGCAAGCAGGGAAGCTCGGCCTGGCAACGTGCGTATATTTAGATTTCATTCATTCCCCTCGCTCACCTCTGTCCTCCCACCTCCCTCAGCTGACGATGTGGGGGCAGCACAGACTGTGCAGGGCTGTGTCTGGCTTCACACCAAGGCACAATCCATCGCTGCCACCTCGCAGATCCTACGCAGAGCCCTGCAGGCTCCCACCACTTTCAACCTTCTCCCATCTCCAGTCTCGCTGCACGAGGTGGTAGCTGAGGGCTCAGGCTGACAAAGCTACCCCAGTTACTGCAGCTTGAGCATGTTATGCATTCGCTAAGCCAATACCAGTCGCAGCCTGTCACTGTTTGGTTTTGCTTATGTCCAGCATTAGGGTGAAGAACAAAGTGATGCTGCACAACATGTGAGCATCCAAATTACTGCAGAAAGCTGCCACGTGGCAACGTAAGCTCAGGGCTTACAAGGGAGTTCTCTATATGCTTTTCTACACTTGAGAACCAACCCAGGGTAGGGTTGCAAAGCAAAGCTGCAGTTGCATACCTGCCCCACAATAACCATGTAGAGACAAGCTCTGAAATGCACTGGAGACCCTGCTTCCACTCACCTGCATGGCCAAGCAGGAATTTAGCTATGAAGAGAACAGCAAGTTTGGGGTTTAATTAGCCAGGGCAGGCAGCCAAGGAGGGCTCCCCCACCCAGCCATGGCTACTGAAGCCTGACAGCTAACAAGGGTTTCTGCTTCACTGTGTGGTCCCCAGCGGCCAGCCGGAGCTCACCAGCTCTGAACACGTGCCAATGCAGTTCAAACAAGAGCCAGCCATGCAGTGGTGGGAATGCAGTTAATATACAACCAGTTAAGAAGCAGCAATACATCAAAACAGCACCAGGCTTAGAGGGAACAAAGGGCACTGAGTCTAGCGCGGCTCCTGCACGCAGCTCCACCTTACCTCATCTCCAGGCTCAGTGCCGGGAACAAGGCAGGAGTCCTGAGCTTAGCAGCGCTTGGAGAGTGAGCGTCCTTAAAAGCAAAGTGATTAAGGAAAGAATAACAAAAGACCAATCTGCTTATTTAAGACGGGGCTCTTGGCTCCCAGCACTAAGGAGGCAACACATCAGTTGTGTGGGGTGCCTGGTGCATGCGAAGATCAAGTGCAGGTACTCCATCCATCCCAACTGAATTTGCTCTGAAGCAAAGTTGGCAAATGCAAACAGAACACAAAGGCCTTTCACATCCCAGGTCACCAGCGCCACTCAAATGAGAAGTCAAAACCCTCAGTAACCTCAACAGGCTCCAACCCAACGTCTCATCTACCCAGCATCTGATCCACCCAACAAACAGAGTTCAATTGCACATGAAAAGGGACAAAAAGCTTTGGGAGATGAACCCAGCTGGCTGCTGGCAGTGCCTGCAGAGCCTGAGTCCTGGTGAATAAGCAGAGCTCACAGTGTTGCTCAAAGCCACCCCATCAGTGCAGGCTGAAGAGATGGGAAAACATGCCCTGATGCTCCCTGTGCTTTGTCCTGGGGTTAAGCAGGGACCTGCCACCTCCTAAGCCATTGCTCCAACATCGCCTGCCAGCATCACACTCACCCTACCCTTCCAAAGCCATCATTTGGGATTAGTTTGCCATGAGCAAATCGTAAGGGAAAGCAATCACCACAAGTTAAATGTGCACTTTACAGGCTGACGATTAGAGGGTGCAGCAGCAGTTCTTGCCACCAGGATGATAAGCATGACATGGTTTTATGCATGTCCTCTTGGCTCATAGCTATTCCAACCAATAGACCAGCTCTGTACGAAGTCAAGCACTGGCCTTCAGCAGACAGGTCTGGTACACCCACCATGCTGCTGCTAAGTACATCCATTCCCAAGTTTTAAGGCTGGCATCGCCCAGCTGCGCAGGAATAACCTAGACATAATACTTCTGGTCAGAGCTGCACTTCACTAGAAGTTCAAAGTCACCAACTGCAACATCAGAGGCCACAAGATGCAGGGTCCACATGCTCAAAGGACGCTGCCTTCCCAGCATGCAGGCAAGAGCTTCCACGCAAATCCTATCCCAATGGGAGGGGGAAAACGGTCATTTAGCTCATGTCTTCCACAGCCGTTTAAAGCAACAGCTGGAAGAGCTATTCAAGCAAAACCAAAAATCCATGAGTTTTAGTTGCAACCATATCCCTACATCAGTTAACGCTGAGCGCTGTTTGCCTCACCAAGCAGCACCAAGCGTCTGAAGCAAGAGCTTTAAAGCCAAAGTTTGCTTAATAAAAAAGTCTTGTATCTGCTGCAAGACAGAGCAGCCTGAGGAAAACAATGCAGAAAGAGAAGTGAAGAGCCACCAAAGAAGTGAGGCCCTTCTTTACGGCTTGCCATGTGCTTTGTTTAAACCAGCTCAATGCTTCGGCCCTGCCTGTGGCAAGGGGGCTGGAACTACATGATCTTAAGGTACTTTCCAACCCTAATCATTGATTGTATGATTCTAGCCTCTTACTTACTAAGAAAGGGATATGGTTTGTTTTCAAGAGCTTGGGCGAGACAATAGATTTGTATTCCAGGTTTCACAGATAGAAGCTATCCAGAAAGATCTTCCAGATCTATAACACAGCTTTAATCAGGTTGCTTCCTGCCATTGGTGCAGTACAGGTGCAACTGATGCAGCTTGCTTTCTAATCACCTTCCACATTTGAAAACATGAAGTTGAAAATAAGAAGGTTCTTTCTGATGCTTAACCAAGGAGGATAGAACAGGTCCACAACCTGTGGTAAGCCAGCCGAGAGTGTACTCACCAGTGCCCTCTTCCATCCCTCTGGCACACTAGCTTTCCAAGCAACTCCTACAACGACAGGAAACAAAACAGAGACACAAATTACAATTCCAAGTGTGACCAAAGCTCAGTTTGAAGTTCCACTTCTCTATCAGCTCTGCTCAGCCTACACACAACCAGCATGGAGCAGAAAGCCTGCCCCAGCAAGCTGGGCATTAAGAGCATGGAAGGTTCACCCCTCTTTGAAGACACCACAGCCTCTAATCACACACACACCGGCTTGGAAAGAAGCAAGATTAAGGTGCAATAATTCCAAAGCATCAAACATTTGTTCCCAGGGAAAACATTCCATGTCTGCATCTTCAAGGTGCCACGTGCCTGCTGGGAAAGGGAACAGCTACTGCTTATCTAGCAAAGGCAGAAGAGCACGCGCACGGGAAGCGTTCTGGATGTCACACATCATCAAGAGAGTTCTCAGTGTGCTGGAGGCAAAAAGGAGGAAGTGGGATTTGAGCAGCAAAGCCAGATTGTTCAAAGAGGTGCAAGAGGAACTCAGTTTGGGGAAATCAGGAGCTATCTGGATGCTGAGGGATGCCGCAGCACATTCAAAACACGCTCAGCATTTTAGAAAGGCGTTTCTGTCCTTAAGAGCTTGAAGTTCCAACTAAGACAACCACAATAGGAAATGTCAACAGGCACAGCATGGGGTGATTGGGAAAGAGCTATGAAATCAGCTTGTTTCCAGTGCTGGTAAGTCAAAGGCAGCTTTTATCCCCAGCCTATTTCAGCCTAACCACTAAGCCTAGGCCAGCTCATCACCTTTGCTCCCAGCAGCAACGTGCAGCCTGTTGGCTGTAGTGCACCATCCCAACAGATGCATCATCTCCATCTGATAAGGGGCTGACTTGACAGAACATGCTCAGCTTGCCCAGCATCAGAACATCATAGGGCCGAGGTCTGCAAGGAGATAACCCCACTACCCCACCACTGCAAGTGCACCCAAATGAGCTGTCAACAGCAGGGCTTTTAAGCTTTGCTGAACTGGGTGGACAAAACACTTATCCTGACCAGGCAACCATGCTCCAGGGCCACTTCTCACTGCTGGAGCTA
The DNA here is from genome assembly GCA_039720435.1 of Amazona ochrocephala. Lineage (NCBI taxonomy): Eukaryota > Metazoa > Chordata > Aves > Psittaciformes > Psittacidae > Amazona > Amazona ochrocephala. Next base: position 646,452 of record CM077886.1, on the reverse strand, counting down.
GAATACCACCACAGTAATATCCTTAGCTGGGGAGATCACCTCAGTAGAGCCATTAAACACCTCAATAAAGCCAATAAAATCATGTTAAATCAGAATATCATTGGCAATCACAGCATTTAGAGAAGCACAGTCTGGGCAGACTTCTGGGCAGCGAGTCAGTCACCCAAGGACATGAGATGATCTTCATTTCAGAGGCTGAAATTACCACAAGGTTACTTGGGAAACGTCTTGGAATCCCTCCAGCTTCATCCATTAACGTCATTAAAGCACAGCTACTTTCTTGTGCATTTTGGATGCATGGTTTGGTTTGAAACTGGATGAGCTTTAAGGCCCCTTCCAACCCAGACCATTCCATGCTCCTGTGATTACCGAGTTCCACACAAACCCAAACCCCAGAGTCAGGAAGCACTCCCCTGTACAAGGCATGTGCAGGTAACGTCCCCCTGCTGCCCCTTCAGGAAGCCCTTCTGGGAAGGGAAACCAGCAAAGAACCAAAAGTAGGTACCTCAAACCCTACCTGAACCTCAGCACAGATGGCAGCAACCCTCCTGTCACCCAGAGCCACCAGGGAGCTCACTTTCATTTGCCTTTCAAGGGCATTCCTGCACAGGCTGGGCTGAGCTCTGCGTATTCCAAGGGGCAGTTTGTGCCTCGAATACTGATCGTGGCAGAGCCCCTCGCTGCTGGACACCCATTGTAGGCACCAAGGACATCTGTCATCGCCTGACGGCACGGCTGGAAGCACCTCAGCCTGCACCAGGAGGGATCCTTCTGGGCAAAACAGCTCCGCAAGCAGCTGGTTATTAATAGAATGAGCACAGAAGGCCCAGTGGAAGGAAATGAAGTGACGGCAGGTTAGAGGGAGAAGGAGCAAAGTCAGAGCTCCCACTGCATTGCCATGAGGATGCCAAAGCAGGAGGGCACATCTCTGTCTGGGCTAAGAAACACGCGTTTTCCCACCAAAGCAATGGATTACACAGTGCACATCCTGCTGCCAGGACTAACTGGGACCAGCTCAGATCTTGCATTGCCTTTAGCGCCTCGGAATATTCATGTCTCCAAATGCTGCCACATTCCCTGGGCCTGAGGAGTGGGTGAAATTCCTCACTGCCCTCTTTCAGCTGCCTGTTGCAGCACTCCGGGATACCTGCTCCACATCCCGGCTGCCTGCCCCTCGCTGCTGCCCAGCATCCCAGCCAGCAGAGCCCGGCCTTTGTCTGCTTGCTTAGTTCAAACACTAGGCTTTTTCTCTCCCCAGCTCTTTGTACCCATCTCAGAATGTATTCTGGTTGCACTGCCCTGCCTCTGAACCCTCAGCAGCAAGGTGATGGCTTTCTTCCAGCTAGGCAGCTAATCCACACACAATAAAAGCGAGGGCTTTGCAGCCATGCTCTTGTGTGCCTACGTTGGTTTCCACCCTGTTCTTCAGTCCTCACACGCTCGCAGCTGAAGAAGGGAATTCCATCTATCCCGGCTCTGTCAGCTCCATGGCATCCTCCTGAGGGTGCACACAAACAGACCCAAGTCCCTGTTGTGTCGTTGCCCCAGAGCTGGAGCAGGACTGCAGGGAGGGCCTCCCCAGGGCAGGATAGGGGGTTTCAGCCTCCTCCACAGTGAAGCTCATTCTGTCCTCAGAGGCATTTCTGACCTAGGACTGCTCATCTCCTCCAATACCCCCAAGCAGCTTCCTTCAAAAGACTAAGGGCTGGCTCCAAAAGCCCAAATAAACCCAAGACGATGTTGGTTGTTTTTCCTCAACTGAACTGGAAAACTGACAACCCTCCCAAGCAGAAGTGGCACATTGCTGCTCTGCAGCGTCTGCTCACAGATTTGCCGTAGGCATGGAAAGCAGTTTCCATGCTGGCTCAGCTCTAAATCTCCATTTCAGCGAGGGACAGGACAGCAGCTACTACAGGGCTCCTAGTGTAACGAGACACAAAACCAGAGGCTGTCTTGGAACTAAAAGGCATGTAGGGGAGGGAAAGGATGATGTTCTAACAGTCCTGAGCTATATCCATCAGCTGGAGAGGGAAGGGGAAGTGTTAATGAACACCAATAGGCTGGGAGCAAGGTCCTGCATTAACACAGCCCAGAGGCACTGAGCAGCCTGCTCTTATCACACACTTTAAACACCATTACAATTCTGTTTCACAAACGAACACAACAGCACAGAACAGCTCTCCCAAGGGGCAGCTTACAGCATGGGGGCACAGGCTAGTGTTTAAATATCACAAGGGCAACTCTTAAACCTCAACAGATCAACCATGCCAAATGCACATTATAAATTACCAGGTGTGACGGTAAAGTTAACCTCTTGTTGGAGCAGCACAGAGAAGAAGAGAGATGCACAAGCCCCTCTGCAGCTCAGTGGGCACCAAAAAGCTTGTTTCTCTGCCTTCACCTAACAAGTCAGCTCCACCTAAAAACCCTGGTTTGGCCATAGATCTGCTCCAAATGGTGGTTTCGAAAGCTCCCTTTCCTGAGCCAGTTTATTCCACACGACTCACAGAGCAATGGAGAGCTGGGCTCCTGTGCAGCCTAGAGGTAAACCAGAATACTCCCCCTCAATGAAATGACACAGATTCGTTCTCACAGCCTAATCTGGCACAGTGAGGAGCACCAAGAATTGACAGCCCTGCAGCTCCTCTCTCTTCAGAAGGAGCCCGACACTTCAGACTGGCACACTGCATTGCTTCACTTGCCGGAAAGCAGGAACACAGCACAAGGAGAGGGCTTTGCGGAAGAAGTGGGAAACACCGGGAAAATCAGAAACCTAATTTATATCGCCTATTAGAATAACTAGGTTTGAGAAGCCTAAATTGCAGCAATTACAGCAAATGAAACCAGCAGCTTTTTGACACTGATTTAACGTTTGGGAAGTGGCTCCCCACTGCAAACAGCAAATCTTCAGCAGCATGGAAGCTGCCTGTGGGTGGCACAGTAATATAACATTCCCAGAGAGGAATGGGGAAGGGAAGGGAGCTGCATCCCTCCCGGCTGCAGGATGTGGGGGGTGAGCGGCTTTTTTCATCCCTTGCACAAAGTAAACCTTATAAATCCTCCTGGACACCTGAAGGGCAGGGACACCTTCCACTAGGGAAGCACGGCATGGAGCTGAACACTGCACAACTTCTAAAGCAGCTCCCAGTGACAAATGCTGGCTCTATTTAGCTATCAGTGCAGCAAACACCCAGAGCTTGCCTCCAGCCCTTTTGGCAGCAGATCAACCAATCTGGAGGTGTGGATGCCCACAGGGGGGAAAACCTGGCTGAATAGAGCAAAGCAGCTTCCCTGCTCCTTGTCCTTGAAGCAGCTGAAGGGCTTGCCTCCACCCAAGTCATCTTCCTGAAAGCAAGGGCTGATCTGTGCAGAGGACGGATGCTCTTACTACCATGGAAGCTGAAACAGGAGTAAGAGCATTCCAAGGGCTATTCCCTGATCAACCTCTAAAAGCTGGAAGCCCAAAGTCCCCAGGAAGAAGGCACTGTTCACCCTCCGGATTCCTGACAGCTCAACTCTAAAGCTTTAGATTTACCTCTAGTGCTGCGTAGGTGTGGAAGCTCTTCCCTAGAAGGCTTGGGCGATGCACTCATCCCCTGCAGGTTACCACAGGTCTGCGTGCAGCTGGGATGTAGTACCCCATCCTCTCAAATCTCCATTCCAGGAGCTGTCTGCCCAGTGCTCAGCACTGCAGGTCATAAAAGACAAGACTTGAGCATGGCTTAGCAAGAAACTCACCACTTAAACACTTGAATCACAGCACCCAAACCCCACCACCACCACAGAACAGTTCTACTGCAGCAATCTCTTCACTGGAGGAAGATGCACATTCAATTCCAACCCAGAATAACACAACAGAGAGGTCAGAGATGAGAACTAGAAGAAACCCAGAACAGCCAGAAGACCACTGATATAATTAAAACCAGGGTATTAAAGATATTCTCGAGGTCCATAAGACCAAAACACAGCCCTTAATCTATCAACACACAGAAACCCTTAATACATTTTGATACTGAAGAATGTAATTCCAGGCACACCATAAGGAGATACGGAGAAGAACTGATGGATCTGCAGCATTGTTTCCACAGAGGATCCCAATTACCAGAGCCCCCACCTCCTTTTTTGCACAGTGGGACTTCACAAAAGGAACCAGCTTCATCAGCCTCAACATACTACAAGCAAAAACCAATGAGTATTTGAAGTGCAGAGCTCATCTGCCCCAAATCTAAGCTGCACTTTTGATTTCTACCTCTTCCCAAACAGCATGAAATGACAAACTGAATTCTGGACTACGTAAACCCTGCATTAGGAATACCATTACTGGTGCGTGAGGCACCAGAACATCCCTACCTACCATTAGACCAGGTTGCTCCAACCTGGCCTTGAACACTGCCAGGGATGGGGCAGCTACAGCTTCCTGGGCACCCTGTGCCACTGCTTAAAGGCTATAAAGTAACACACAACCCATTAAACATTGAACAGCTAAGATTCAAGCCCAAAAGTCAGCCTTAAACCGGCCTCGTTGCAGACCATCAATAAAAGGATTCCTTTTCACCCAGATCTTTTCCAGCTTATTCCTTTGCTTTTCCATCTCATTCCAAACCACTCACCCCAGCTTTAAGGGAGAAAACACAGGGCTGCAGAGTCTCTCTTCCAAAAGCAACGAAATCCCAGCCCCAGCAGCACCATGCTTGGTTCAACCCTGGAACTGGCACCTTTCCATCGTGTCCTTCTGCTCCACTGATTGCAGTACAACGGGGTTTGCCAGAAACTCAAACTCCTTTGGGCCCAGCACGTACCTGCTCATGCAAGAGGCTGTTCTTGTACCTCACCTCTAACCAGCTCTATCCACACAGAACCATGGGCACAGTGAGAAATGAGTGACTCCAGGGTGAAGAAAGTGCACAGGACAGCTTGTGCGAGGCCAAGATCCGACCCTGCAAAGCAAAGCAAGCAGACTCACGAGAGCAAGAAAGGCAGTGGGATTCTAGGATCGGCAACAAAATCTTCCATCCTCAACCCACCATAAGCAGCAGAGGGGAGGGCTGGGGGCTGCACCGTGTAACATCTGCCTGCGTCGCTCTGCTCCGCACCCAAGCAGCACGTAAATAGCAGGGTGATTTATTTACCTTTGGCTTCTGGGGTGAATTACAAACCACCTTCACCTTTCTGTGTGGTTTCCATTCTTGTCACGCTTTCAGTGCAAGCGCGGCACTCGAGCACGCTCTGCAGTGATGCCCTGTAATTGTGACTCCATCGACTTGGTTTCTGTTGCAACCACTATTTCCTTACCAAACCGGAGCCACTCCACCCCAGGCACTGCAAAACGGGGGTGCAAAGTGGGTCTTCTTTTGGCCCCTTTTAAAGAAGAATTAACTTGGGCACTATCAAAGCACTACAATGAGTATTGAAAGCTCCCCTTGGACCCTCCAGAAGCCAGCAGAGCTGAATATGCCACATGGGTCCTCCCCAAGGCACCTCCAATGCTCCTTCTCCAATGTCATGCTTCCTGGGATCAACAGACCGCAGGGTACACGCAATCTGATTAAAGCCCACGTTTCACATGGAGCACACCGAGCAGGCACTCCTAATCAAATTCCATCTAATGGCAACGCAATGTTCCCACTTGGAAAAAGATACAGGAAACCGGGGCTGTGCGGGTGCCTTCACCCACTGAAAGTCAACACTCATTAACTCGACACAGCTCAGCTACTGCAAATCAAGGCTCCTCTGAATGGACACCCTGGAATCACATCACTGCATCTACAGGAGCCTTAAATCCCATCATTTGATTCCCATTTTGCTAAACTAATCACAGTGCAGTTCAGTTGGAGCCCTATTTTTGCCTTCAGCCTCACTGCCATCATCTCTAATTACTTCTGATTCAGACTGAACTTCACAGCCTGGGTTGGGTTGAAGGGACCTTAAAGCTCCTCCAGCCCCAACCCCTGCCACAGGCAGGGACACCTTCCACTGGAGCAGCTTGCTCCAAGCCCTGTGTCCAACCTGGCCTTGAACACTGCCAGGGATGGGGCAGCCACAGCTCCTCTGGGCACCCTGTGCCAGCGCCTCAGCACTCTCACAGGGAACAGCTTCTGCCCTAGAGCTGGTGTGCAAAGACAGCACACCATAAAGAACCAAAGCACCCCAAGCTCTTTGATGTCTTGCAAAAACAGTACTGTATTTGGGATAAAAGCAGCTTTTTGTCAGCAGTGAGCATTTATCTGCATGAGGAAAGGAAAGAACAGGCTGCCACAACTATTAACATAAAAGGCCCCTGGTAATAAACCATCCTGATGCTCTGCTGGCATCAGAAATCTCCTGGAGCAGCTGATCCCAATCCAAACCAGCCTGGTACAGCAAGCAGCTGGTTAGAATCCAATGCAGATCCTCAGTGTGTTTGTCACGAGGCCCACAAACAGTTGTTTGAGTGTTAAGGGAAGGATTGAACACACAGGACACCCTTTCATTAGTGATAGCAGCTTTAGGTGTTGACACAGCTGCAAGCCAAAACAGGGGCTCACAGTTTGCTGGCACAGACAAGGGATTACAGTGGGCCAGGAAGGCATCAAGTCAGGCTTCCCAGCCCACTCCTCTGTTCCCTTTCCCATAGCAAACACCGAAGGGAAGGGGCCATCCTTCTCTTTCCATGCTGTTTGAGCCAGCCGGACCACTACGCCGTGAGTTACCTGTGCTGGATACTCCCCAAGTAGCTAATCCTATGACAAAACAGGATTGCTTACCCACAATGAGACGATTTGAGATCTCTGCTACAGCTCCTCGGCTACACTTAGGAGCAAACACCAGCAGATCCCATTGCACCAGGAGTTGCCAGCCGCAGGTTTTAACACAAGCAGGACCTTGCTGTTCACAACCCAAGGCCAGGTATGACCTGGGAATTCCAGTTCAACCAGTTCCACCCTCTCTGCCCCTCATTCCTCCCTGCTCTCTTGGAACAACAAAACCCTACCCAGCCTCCACTGGGATAAGCAACCCATTGTGAAGCCCTGCAATGGAGGAGCCACCTGCTCCCCTCTCTAGAATTAAAAGCATTTCCAAACTGCAGCTCCCTCTCAGCCAGCGCAGACAGATGGACACAACAGGCAAGCAGAGACTTCCACTTCTTGCATGCCCTCCTCCCAGTCAGTGCTATGCTCCAGGAAGGAAATAACCCCTTTGCAGAGGAAAGTGATAAGTCCTGAGAGCAGGCAATAAAATGCTGAAATGGGAGACTACCTCCTGCCTCACTCACACCGGCAGGACCTGCCTCGAGTCTCCTCCAGCTGACCCTGAGCACTGTGCGCAGCGCTGGTGTCCTCAACATCAGAAGGACATGGAGCTGCTGGAGCAAGCCCAGAGAAGGCCATGCTCAGGGGCTGGAGCACCTCCCGCACGGAGCCAGGCTGAGAACATCGGGGCTGTGCAGCCTGGAGAAGAGAAGCTGCGTGGAGACCTCAGAGCAGCTTCCAGTGTCTGAAGGGGGCTACGAGGATGCTGGAGAGGGGCTCTTCATCAGGGGCTGTAGCGACAGGAGAAGGGGTGATGGGTTCAAACTGGAACAGGGGAAATTCAGGTTAGAGATAAGGAAGAAGCTCTTCCCTGCGAGGGTGCTCAGGCGCTGGCACAGGGTGCCCAGAGAAGCTGTGGCTGCCCCATCCCTGCTGTGTTCAAGGCCAGGTTGGACACAGGGCTTGGAGCAAGCTGCTCTAGCAGAAGGGTTTGGAACTGGATGAACTTCAGTTCTCTTCCAACCCAACCCAGGCTGGGATTCTGCGTCTGCAGGTGCTTAGGACTCCCAGCAGGAACAGGGCTGCATCAGGCAAAGGGGCGCCTGCCCACCGTTCCAACACACACACTGCTGCCTCTGCCAAGACCCAGTGTGAGAGGCTGCTCTCATGGTGCTCTGCAATGCACATCAAGCACCAGAGGCCATAATCTCCTCCCCTTCTGCCCGACCTGTGTTCTGCCTGTGCTGTTTGGCAGATGTGGCCATCCGCGGCACACCTCCATTTCAAACACTGGCTGCTGACAGGGCTGGATTCCGGCTGAGGTTAATCATTGCCCAGCAGAGCCTCAGAAGGTGCTGAGCAGCAGAGCAGCCAGGCAAACCCCTCCTGCTCCATCCCCAGCTCCCATTGCCTAAGCAGCAGCTCTCCAGTCCCCTCCAGCATAGTGGGAGCTCTCCCCACAAAGCCCATCCCAGCAGCACCACTCAGGAGCTGTTTCTGCTCACTTTCAGCTCTGATGTCTCCGAGGGCAAATCCTCATATCCTTTACACAAGGTTCACTCATCCCAACCCAAAGACTCGTCACTCATGAATCACTCTTGTTATTGCTCCTGCCCGTCAAAACAGCACGGTCTCACCTTGCAGAACAACGGCTGCGCAGGACCAAACTGTTTCTGCCTCCAGTGCTGTAACAGAACAGCACACAAGCCAGGACTCCCCCTTTGCCTGCAAAGTCTCTGTCCCACAGGCAATGCTGCCCTGATCCCCAACTGCAAGGGACACCTGCAGTAACGCAGCAGCTTGTCACCACGGAGGCTGAGACACCGACACTGCTGACACACACCAGCCTTCCCTGTGAGGCCGCTGGGACACTGGGATGGGTTGAACGGAGAAGCTGGGGCTGCCCCATCCCTGGCAGTGTTCAAGGCCAGGTTGGACACAGGGGCTTGGAGCAAGCTGCTCCAGTGGAAGGTGTCCCTGCCCGTGGCAGGGGTTGGACCTGGATGAGCTTTAAGGTCCCTTCCATCCCAAACCATTCCATGCGTCTAGGAAATGCAGAAGGAAGCACTATCCACCGCATTATCTTGATGCGAATCAACCCCCTTGCTACTGACATTAGGAGCAAAGACCCAAATAGCTTCCTGCAGCAAAGTCACCTTGGAAGTACCCATGAACTTGAGCTTTCCCTAAAAGAGGGCTAAACTGCAAAGCGTCCCAGTAACTTCTGAGCTAACAATGTCAAACCCTGAGGGAGCACTCTGCAGAGAGCACAGCAGGACTCACCCTCACCTGTGTATGATCAGGAAGTTCTCCTGTCTGAAGTGACAATCAAGAGGGAGGAAACGAAACATGTCACCCCAAAGAGGAATCCTCCTCTCTGCACTTCCCTAGGGGTGCAGGCACAGAGCATGGTGCAAACCTGAACTGCTCACAGCGGCTGTCAGAACCCCGTACACAGACCATACATCAGCCCCCTCTCAAAATGACTCTGAGCAGCAGAGCACACGCAGGAATTGGCCTTAACAGTCACCCAACCCCTGCCATGAACTGAAAGGGAACTCCACCCCCTTGTTAAAGAGTTCACTGCTATAGAAACCATGATTAAATCCCCATGGCCATGAATCAGCCACCTGAAACAAAGGAACGCCTGGGCCGTGGCGCAGCAGCCAGCACCAGCAGGCAGCCTGGCATGGCCCAGCGGACACCCCCAACCCAGCCCCACAGCACCACGCAGCCAAGCAGCGTCCGTAAGACACTCGACAGAGGAAGCACTGGTGGCAGCTTTCTTACCTTTGGGGTGGTTTGATTTCAGGGCTTGTTCGGGGGGGTTGGCAGTGCTCAAAGCTGCACACATCACAGCAACAGAGCGAAGAGTTTCCCAATCCACTGTGACACAAGTGGACAAGAAGCACCTGAAACCGAAGACCAGGTACCTCCGGAGGAGCTGCCGCTCTCTGCGCTGCTTCCAATCCATGGACAAACTGGAGGGACATGGCAGGGCTTAACCAGCGGCTCCCCAGCTTAGGGCCTGACCAAAGTGGATTTCAAAGAGGCTCCATTTCCTCAGAGACTAATACTCTCCAATCAGAAGAAATCCTCCAAGAGAAGAGATTATCCATACATTTACCACTTAGAAATGGTAATAACACTTGAACACTGCTGATCCAACCAGAGCACAGCAGCGATACCCATCTGCTTTGACTTACCCAACACACACTTGCTACTCAGGCAAATGCTTCCTCCTGTTATTCATATTCCACATACTAAAGGCCCCATCTACACACCGTACAACATGGAGTAGGAAGGGACCCAGACCAGTATAACCCGGCTGCTAATTATGGCCCTTAAGGCTGAGTTGCATTAATGCATCCCTCTAGCTACAAACACGAGGATGACTACACCCTTACTAAGCACACGTAATCTTAGAGAGGAGAAACATGAGGCTGAAACAGCCACAGGGAAAAAGTGACTTGCCTGCCATCAAACAGCACAGCAGCAACATAGCTGGGGGCCAAATTAGGCCTTCTGTCCACCCAAGCTTGCTTAAGTCCTGCGTACTCAGTCGAGTTGATAGGTAGCCAGAGCCTAGTCATTAGAAGCCAGATTGAAGACTCCACTTTGCAGCTAAAAGCAGATGAGAAATAGCCCTGGTGAATGTAATCACTAGGGTCAAATGGATTCTGGAGCTCCAGCAGGCTCACGGCATTCCTTCATTCGATCTTCCAAGCCAACACAGGTTTCTGCATGCCTACTGCAGGTGAGCTGGGCTGCACACGCTGCCGTATGTTCAAAACACCTCCAGAAGCTGCTCAGTACATCCAGCTTGAAAATCCCCTCATTTCAACAAATCATGGAATGGTTTGGGTTGGAAGGGACCTCAAAGCTCAGCCAGCTCCAAACCCTGCCCCGGGCAGGGACACCTTCCACCAGACCAGGCTGCTCCAAGCCCCTGCGTCCAACCTGGCCTTGATCTCATCTCAGTCTCCCCTCTGGCAGGTTAAAGCCATTCCTCTTGTCCTGTCCCTGCAGGCCCTTGTCCAGAGCCCTTCTCCAGGTTTCCTGTCGGCTCCCTTTAGTTTTCACCTGTGATCCCAAGCCTGTGACGCAGCCAGCAGCACCTCACACCAACTTCCACACCACAGCTCCTTAGGAGATACAAAGTCCTCTGGGGCAGTGAAAACTCATGGACAGTCACCACCTGAAAGCACTTTGAGACCCTCAGCTGAAGATTCCCAACATCCAGTATATCTCCATGCCCACTCCTCTCCGGGAGCCCATCCTTGGACTTGGGCACAGGGCCTGGAAGGAGTTAACACCCTGCTCCAGAGCCAGCCAAGGGTATGACACTGGCTGGTGCATCCCCTAACGCATGACCCCACTGCGCAGAGAAGAACTGGAAAGAGTTATCAGCAAGAGCTCCTAATTGAACACTAAAAATAGAACTCTGAAAGGGCTTTCTTCCCCCTGACTGCTGCAGTCACAGCCATCTCCTTGACAGGGGCTCCAAACCCACCAGCCAAACAAACCCCAATACCGCAGCCACAAACCCCACACAGCTTGTATGGAGAAAATCACAGCTAACCCAAACACCCTTCCCTGTGAGGGCAGCGGGATTCTGGAATGGGTTGAACAGAGAAGCTGTGGCTGCCCCATCCCGTTTGGGGGTCACCCATAGACCCCAAGGGTATCTGCAGCTTGCTTTGTGCATGGCATCACCCAGAGCAGTGGCAAACCCCAGTGCAGCTTCCCCCCCCCACTCCCTGCCAGCCACAGGTTTTGTGCCGCTCATCGCTGAATATTCATCACCAAGTAATAGACCTGCAAGAAGTGCAGTGTCAGCAGTTTTTAATCCATCTAATTTCCCACCACATGCCAACCACAATGAAATTTGTTCAAAATAGAAGCCATTTGTTTAAATACAAGTGATTTGGCGCTCAAAACTGTCATCAAATTAAACTGGAAATCAAATTAACCAGTGACTGAGTGAAGGAGAAGGCTCCATAATCACAGCTTACGGAGCCAGCGCCATGAAAACAAGGATGCAATCACATTCCCCTTGTTTTGTGGCAGCTTCTCCGCACTGCCCTGTACTTCCAAAAGGATTCCCACACCCCATCTTCAGGATTTGATGCTCTGTGCTTCCAATACGGCCTATTCCTTGGTAGTCCAGAGCCACCTATTATCTGAGAGCAAAGCCCTGTGAAAGTAGAAGCTGACACACTTGAAACCACACAAATTTAGGACACATCAGCACAGTTACTCCCAATGGGAAAAGGGGTTTGTTCCCAGCACCATCCAGGGTATTAACTTCAGCTGGCATAACAATGTGCCAAAGAGAGTCCCTCCTAAGCTGCCTCATTTTGGCTTCTTTCCCCCCATTATTGCACCCTCACGTGAACAGTGATTTAAGCTATCTAACAGTACAATTGTAGGGCTACTCTTCAATGTAATTTGGATGCACTTAAACCTGTGTTTGAAGAGCAAGAGGCATTTACACCGAGATCACGGTGGGCAGAGGAATTCCACTGCACCCCTGTGCAACTTCTCCAATTAGCCCATGAAGCTAATTCAGCTGAAGCAATCCTTTACCCACTGAGAATGGACCACAGGAAACCTCATCCCTCCCTTTCCAAAGGAAGCAAACCTGGCTCTGCTCAGGACTCACTGATGATCCCATTTTCCAAAGGCAAGCTTCAAGCTTCGAGCTCACTCCTATACAACTGAAGGTTTATACAGAAGAGGAGCAATCACAAGCACTCCCCCTTTGCCAGCCTCATGGAAGCAACGTTTGAACACCCTAATGCTTGAGAAGGGAACTTTCTACTTCATTGCAGCCTCGCAGAGACACAGAATGGTTTGGGTTGAAGGGACCTTAAAGCTTCTCCAGCTTCAACCCCTGCCACGCGCGGGGACACCTTCCACAGAGCAGCTTGCTCCAAGCCCCTGTGTCCAACCTGGCCTTGAGCACTGCAGGGATGGGGCAGCCACAGCTGCTCCGTTCAACCCATTCCAGTGTCCCAGCACCCTCATAGGGAAGAGCTTCTGCCTAAGATCCCATCTCCATCTCCCATCGCTCACTTGAGTTCCACAGGGGGACTTTACGCCCTCCCCTACCTCCACCTGCACAAACACAGCGGACGCAAGGTGAAGCAGTCAATAATTCATCACCCTGCAAACACAACTACAGCAGAAAGCACAGCGGGGCCGGCTCCAGTTTCAGCCAACACCGAGACAGGACAGATCAAACAAAGAAATACCAACGGGGCTGCATCACAGAGAGCTTAGGAAAGGTGAAAGCAACACAGAGGAAAACAGAGGTCAGTTTCAGGCACAGGACCTATGGACCGCAGCGCAGACACAGAGTGGTCTCAGATGGAAGGACCTCACAGCTCGCCAGCTCCAACCCCGGACACCTTCACCAGGGCAGGGCGCTCCAAGCCCCGTCCTTGACCACTTGAACAGCGACGGGGCAGCCCCTGCACCCCGCTGGGTTCCGCGCGGGTTTAGAGCGGGACTTTGAGCTCTCGGAGGGCAGGGACCGGCTCCAGCGGGAACGGGAACAGCCCCAGCCCCGGCCCCGGCCGTCCCGAGCACGGCGCGAAGCGACCCTTGGTCCCCGTCCTGCCCCACGCCAGCCCCGCACGCACCCCGCGGCCCCGCGCAGGGCCCTGGCCCCCCCGCCGCCGGGCGCAGGGACCGGAGCGGACCCCGCGGGGCTCCCCGGGCCTCACCTGCCGCCCGCGGCCACAGCTGCAGCTCCGCTCCCGGCCCGGGCCCGCCGGAAGCCGCGGGGGAAGAGGCTCGCAGGGCACCATGGGAGTGGTAGTCCAATGAGGTAGGACACGCCCCCTTGAGGCAGACCACGCCCTCATCCGGACACGCCCATAAGGTAGACCCCGCCCCCTATAACAGACCACGCCTCCTGACATAGACCACGCCCCCTATGCGCAGAGCTGGGGTCGGGGCTATGCGGGGTGGGGGTGATGGGGGGTGAGGGTGGGGGGCACTGTAGTGATGAACAGGGGCCGTGTCCCAGCTCCATCCTTGTGGGCAGCAGGGATATGGAATGATTGCAGCAGGGATATGGGGATGGTTTGGAGCAGGGATATGGAACGATTGCAGCAGGGATATGGGGATGGTTTGAGCAGGGATATGAAATGATTGCAGCAGGGATATGGGGATGGTTTGAGCAGGGATATGGAATGATTGCAACAGGGATATGGGGATGGTTTGGAGCAGGGATATGGAATGATTGCAGCAGGGATATGGGGATGGTTTGAGCAGGGATATGAAATGATTGCAGCAGGGATATGGGGATGGTTTGAGCAGGGATATGGAATGATTGCAGCAGGGATATGGGGATGGTTTGGAGCAGGGACATGGGAATGGTTTGCAGCAGGGACATGGGGATGGTTTGAGCAGGGATATGGAATGATTGCAGCAGGGATATGGGGATGGTTTGAGCAGGGATATGGAATGATTGCAGCAGGGATATGGGGATGGTTTGAGCAGGGATATGGAATGATTGCAGCAGGGATATGGGGATGGTTTGGAGCAGGGATATGGAATGATTGCAGCAGGGATATGGGGATGGTTTGGAGCAGGGATATGGAATGATTGCAGCAGGGATATGGGGATGGTTTGAGCAGGGATATGGAATGACTGCAGCAGGGATATGAGGATGGTTTGGAGCAGGGATATGGAATGATTGCAGCAGGGACATGGGGATGGTTTGAGCAGGGATATGGAATGATTGCAGCAGGGACATGGGGATGGTTTGAGCAGGGATATGGAATGACTGCAGCAGGGATATGGGGATGGTTTGGAGCAGGGATATGGAATGATTGCAGCAGGGACATGGGGATGGTTTGAGCAGGGATATGGAATGATTGCAGCAGGGACATGGGGATGGTTTGAGCAGGGATATGGAATGATTGCAGCAGGGACATGGGGATGGTTTGGAGCAGGGATATGGAATGACTGCAGCAGGGATATGGGGATGGTTTGAGCAGGGATATGGAATGATTGCAGCAGGGACATGGGGATGGTTTGAGGAGGGATATGGAATGATTGCAGCAGGGACATGGGGATGGTTTGGAGCAGGGATATGGAATGACTGCAGCAGGGATATGGGGATGGTTTGAGCAGGGATATGGGGATGGTTTGAGCAGCGATATGGAATGATTGCAGCAGGGACATGGGGATGGTTTGGAGCAGGGATATGGAATGACTGCAGCAGGGATGTGGGGATGGTCTGGAGCAGGGATATGGAATGATTGCAGCAGGGACATGGGGATGGTTTGAGGAGGGATATGGAATGATTGCAGCAGGGACATGGGGATGGTTTGGAGCAGGGATATGGAATGATTGCAGCAGGGATATGGGGATGGTTTGAGGAGGGATATGGAATGACTGCAGCAGGGACATGGGGATGGTTTGAGGAGGGATATGGAATGACTGCAGCAGGGATATGGGGATGGTTTGAGCAGGGATATGGAATGACTGCAGCAGGGATATGGGGATGGTTTGGAGCAGGGATATGGAATGATTGCAGCAGGGACATGGGGATGGTCTGGAGCAGGGATATGGAATGACTGCAGCAGGGATGTGGGGATGGTCTGGAGCAGGGATATGGAATGACTGCAGCAGGGATGTGGGGATGGTCTGGAGCAGGGATATGGAATGATTGCAGCAGGGATATGGGGATGGTTTGGAGCAGGGACATGGGGATGGTTTGAGCAGGGATATGGAATGATTGCAGCAGGGATATGGGGATGGTTTGGAGCAGGGATATGGAATGATTGCAGCAGGGATATGGGGATGGTTTGAGCAGGGATATGGAATGATTGCAGCAGGGATATGGGGATGGTTTGGAGCAGGGATATGGAATGACTGCAGCAGGGATATGGGGATGGTTTGGAGCAGGGATATGGAATGATTGCAGCAGGGACATGGGGATGGTTTGAGCAGGGATATGGAATGATTGCAGCAGGGATATGGGATGGTTTGGAGCAGGGATATGGAATGATTGCAGCAGGGATATGGGGATGGTTTGGAGCAGGGATATGGAATGATTGCAGCAGGGATATGGGGATGGTTTGGAGCAGGGATATGGACAGTTTACAATGGGGCAGGTTTGCAGTAGAGAAGCGAAAGGTTTGCAGCAGGGATGCAAGGCAAGATTGCAGCAGGCATGCTGGGCAGGAAGGCAGCAGGGCAGGAAGGCAGCAGGATGGCAGCAGGGATGCATGGCAGCAGGAATGGAGGGCAGGATGGCAGCAGAGCAGGATGGCAGCAGGGATGCAGAGCAGGATGGCAGCAGGGATACAGGGCAAAGGATGGCAGCAGGGATGAAGGGCAAAGGATGGCAGCAGGGATGCAGGGCAAAGGATGGCAGCAGGGATGCAGGGCAAAGGATGGCAGCAGGGATGCAGGGCAGGATGGCAGCAGGGATGCAGGGCAGGATGGCAGCAGAGCAGGATGGCAGCAGGGATGCAGGGCAGGATGGCAGCAGGGATGCAGGGCAAAGGATGGCAGCAGGGATGAAGGGCAGGATGGCAGCAGGGATGCAGGGCAGGATGGCAGCAGAGCAGGATGGCAGCAGGGATGCAGGGCAGGATGGCAGCAGGGATGCAGGGCAAAGGATGGCAGCAGGGATGCAGGGCAAAGGATGGCAGCAGGGATGCAGGGCAAAGGATGGCAGCAGGGATGCAGGGCAAAGGATGGCAGCAGGGATGCAGGGCAGGATGGCAGCAGGGATGCAGGGCAGGATGGCAGCAGGGATGCAGGGCAAAGGATGGCAGCAGGGATGAAGGGCAGGATGGCAGCAGGGATGAAGGGCAGGATGGCAGCAGGGATGAAGGGCAGGATGGCAGCAGGGATGCAGGACAGGTTCGCGGCGCTGCTGCCGGTACCCAGCGAGTGGCGCTGCCGCCCCGGGGAAGCCGGGGACCAGCCGGGAGCAGCCGGGAAAGGTCGGGAGCAGCAGAGAGCAGCCAGCCCCGGCTCCACCAGCCCCAGCCGGTCCGTGGAAAGGTGCCCCCGGTCCGGGCCTGGAGAGGGCTGCTCGGGATGGACAGGCGAGGCGAGGCGAAGGACGAGAGATCAGAGGTGCTGCGGAGCCGATTCAATCCCCTCCATTGCACGGACAGGAGATGGGCACCCATTGGGGTGCTTGGTCCCCCGGCTGGTGCAGAGGTGGGGGTGCAGACGGCATCCCATAGCCCGGGCCAGGCTGGCGCCCAGAGCCGGCAGTTCCCCCGGGATAAGCCCGATGTGCCCCCACCAAGGACAGCTTCCGGTGGCAGCCACATTGTCCCACTTCCATCCAAAGCCAACAGTTTATTCCCTGCTGCAGAGGTCGGGTGCTGATCCACCCCCACCCTGCCAAGCTTTCCCTTTGGGATGGAGCTGGGTTTGAAGGGGCTCACGGAGGCTCCTGGCACTCCAAAGGTGCCCACCACGGGGTGTAACTGGTGCTGGCTGGGTGCAGAGCTGCACAGCTGGGTTAAACCTGGCTGTGACCGCAGAGACGGCGCCAGCCCCACAGCAGGACCTGGTGGCACGGGGGGGGGGGGTTACACAAGGCAGCAGCGCTGGCACCGGGTGCAGGGATATTTTGGGCCCCACGGGCATGACACATTCTGTTCCCATGAGCTAAGGCAGCACCAAGGGGCAGGTCCCTTCCCTCCCACCTCTCCGCCCCACTGAACCCTCACTGGGGTGACTCTGGGGCTCCAATGCTGGGATGGAACTGGGAACAAGGGGCCTCAGTGTTCAGCCAAGGGTGACCACAGCAGAATGCTCCCCATGGGGAGATGCGTGATCCCATGGGATAGAGCCTCCACATCCACCTCACCCGCAAAGAGCTGCTTTGTTTCCAGCCTGAATTCACCCATCTCCAGCTGCTGGGTCCTGGGCACCCATGGGCTGATCCCTTGGGTCCACGAGCACCTTTGTCTCTGCTTTAACACACACAGCCTGAACTAGAGCCTGGCCAGAGGAGAGGGGCAGCAGAGCAGCAAGGATGGGGGGGATGAAGGGCATGGACCCCGCACATCGGGGGTGGGCAGAAACAACAGCAAATAGCACAGAAACACATTGGTCCTTCCATGCGGATGGGTTCCTGGGGGAAAACCTCGGGTTTGCGACCAGAAACAGCACCTTCAGGCTTCCAGTTGAACAAAACCTTCTCCAAGAGAGCCAGAGGCAGCGGGAGCGACCCCTCCTCGGAGCCCATCTCCTTCCTGCTGCTTTCCCAACTACTGCCATTGATCTCACTTCCCCAAACGAGGCCGTTTCCCCCCTTCCACACAAGCACAGAACACAGCGGTGCTCTGGTGGCTCGTAGCCTTGCGCTCACCCTTACCTGTGCCCTGCTAAACCTGCCTGCAGCCGCCAGCCGTGCGCGGTGCCCCACATCGAACCCTTCCCATGCTGCTGGGCTCTGAGCCACATCCAGCCCCATGTCCCCATGGCAAGTCCTACCTGTCGGAAGGGGCTGGACAGCCCCAGGGCTGGGATCCGGCCCCTTGGGCTGCAGGGAGCGGGTGGGAACAGGGGCACAGGCTGCTCTCTCCTTAAGGATCTTATCTGCAGCTGTCAGTGGTTCCTGCCTGCACCCTGATAAGTGCTGAGCTCCCTGTCACAAGGCTGGGGTGCCCCCAGGTGCTGCTTCACACACCTCCCCAGCTCCATCCCAGCAGCAGCAATGGAGCATCCCACCGGACACCTACACTGGGATAAGTGTGGGTACCCAGATCCTGGCAGTCCAACACCAAGGAGATAGGGCTGTGCAGTACAAGGAGGGGAGCAGTGGAGCCCAACCCCTGAGTGCAAATGGGCCTCCCATTTGTCCCCTTGGACAATCCAAGGCTGTTCCCAGGACACCGTCAGCCCATCGTGTGAGGGGAAAAGAAAGCGGCATCTCCCCCCCTGCTGCAAGGCAGCACACTGGGAAAGAGGAATAAAGAAAATGACCATTTTATTCTCTCAGACAAGGTCTGTACCCGAGCCCCAAAGGCATCGCCGTGCCCGGGCAGCAGTAAATCCACCCCAAACCACATAGAAATAACTTAACTGGAGCACGGGGCCAACCCGAGAGTGGCTGAGCCAGGAACTGGGATTCATCCCAACAGGCACCTCCCCAGCGACCCGCGCCCTGGGAAGTGCTCTGGATAAAGCTACAGCCACCCCATAGCCGTCCCCACCACCCTCAGAGCAGCCCATTCCCCACCTCAGGCAGAGGGGATGGCCCCACGTCACAGCAGGGACAAGGCACAGAGATGCTGCAGCTTCTGCCCCAGCCATGGGTGAGCTCGGCTCGGAGATGAACAGCACCATGGGTGGCTGCATCCTTCCCAACGCTGCTGTGGGGCCCTCCTTGGGTGGGAAGGGGGTGCCAGGGCAGCACCCCCATGGCTTCCAGCACGGGATGACCCCAAGAAGCAAAGCCGGCGCTTTCCATGCTCTTGTGCTCTCTGGCACCGCCTCCCCGGTGACAATCTTGGCGCCAGGACACGGAACACCAGCACTATATGGTGAAGGCAGCACCCACAGCACCCTGGGTTGGCTTCATCGAGCACCCTCAAGCCCAGGGCAGCATTGCAGGGTCTTCCTAGCACTGACGGCTATGGGGTCCCCTCTCTTGGGATGAGGGATGGGGAAGCCCCAACTCTCCTTCCACAGCTCCTTAAGCAGGGAGACAACATTCCAACAAAGTCCTTCTGGCGCCAGCTCCCCCCTTGGCTTCCCCCCAGGAGGAGGATGGGGAGGAGGGAGCAGATGCTGGTCAGGTCATGTAGCGGGTGACGGCTCGCAGGGCATAGAGCAGAGCCGCCTGCATCCGAGCCTCCAGCAAGAGCAGGTTGATGTGCACCTACACAGGGAGAGCAGGGTCAGGCCACGGAGGGGCTCAGCACCCCCCAGGATGAGGAGGGGAAGGGATGGGAAGCACCTTCTCTGAGTGCTTGAAATGCCTCCAGAACTGTGTGTACACCCGCTTTGTTGTCTTCTCCGGGTAGCAAGCCACCGTCTTGATGTAGACCTTCAAGTTGCGCTCCAGGAGCTGATTCACCTCCCCATAGTCATAGTCATCATAGCTGGGACAAAGAGGAGAGCACGTCACTCCAGGCACAACCCCATTCACACCCCCAGGGCCCCCAACAGCATCACTTTGCCTTGGCCTAAACAGCAGCACCAAGACCAAGTCAGACCCAAGTCTACCCAAGGTGGAGGCCAGGCCCACGGACCTACCGGATGCCAAAGACGCAGTGGACGTAGTTCCAGATGGCCCTGCGCAGCATGGACGTGTCCACGCCGCAGTGCATGGCGATGGTGTTGTACGTCAGGTTGTAGACGACCTGGAACTTCTCATCCAGGAGCTGCCCCACGTCAGGGTAGAGGCGGTTGATGAGCGAGTAGCCATGATCCTCCCAGGTGTAATCCTGCCAGAGAAAGGATGCTGGGGTAGGGGCTTGATGGGGAATCGTGGGGCCACAGATCCCAGCCTGGTTTGGGTTGGAAGGGATCTTAAAGCTCACCCAGCTCCACAGGCAGGGACACCTTCCATAGAGCAGGGTGCTCCAAGCCCCTGTGTCCAACCTGGCCTTGAGCACTGCCAGGGATGGGGCAGCCACAGCTTCTCCATTAAACCCATTCCAGTGTCCCAGGACCCTCACAGGGAAGAGCTTCTGCCTAAGATCCCATCTCAGTCTCCCCTCTATCAGGTTAAAGCCATTCCCTTGTCCTGTCCCTGCATCCCTTGTCCAAAGCCCCTCTCCAGGTTTCCATAGCCCCTTTAGGCACTGCAGCTGCTCTGAGGTCTCCCCTTAGAGGATGAACCAGCCCAGCTCTCTCAGCCTGCTCCCTTCTAAGCCAGGACCATTCCCCTGCATCCCTTCCCTTTGTGCAGGATGGGATGTGAGCACCCACCTGCGCACGGAAGGTGGGGGGTGCCTGCTCCCCCCGGCGGGTGAAGTCCTTGTAGCCGAACTCGGGGTCCTCCACGAAGCAGAGCACGTTGGACTGCAGGGAGTGATCCACAAGGTCTACGAGACACCGCCACAGTGGCCGCGGTGATGTGGGCTCATCACGGAGCTCATCCCTGCCCTGTTCCCAGCTCCTTCCCCCCTCCCTGCCCCATGGGGACCCCACTTCCAGCCGCAGCAGCCCTGCTCCTCCTCACCCGAGGGAGCCACCAGCAAGCTCTCCGTCTTCTCCATCTCAAAGCGCGTTTCCATCTCCTCCTGCGTGACGCCCTCCTCCTCCTGCTGGCTCTCCCTCAGCAGCTTCATCCTCTCCATCAGCACCTCCACCTCCTGCATGGCATCTCTTGCCTGGGGAAGCAGAGCCCAGGGTCAGGGCTGCAGGGGGGCCGCAAAGGGGAGCATGGAGCTGCTTGCAGCTCTGAACCAGCCTCAGCCTCCAGTCCTTGCCCAGACCCCAGCTCTTCCCATGCCTCATCCCTGGCACTGGGAAGATGGCTCTAAAGCACCTGCTGCTCCCCGTGGAAGCCCCGTAGGGCAGTCCATCACCCCACCATGCCCCCCCTCCCCGCCCCAACCCCTGCAAGGCAGAGCCCCCTCTTTTACCCCAGAGCCCCCCATGCTGTCCTCGAAGACTGGGCTGCTGTCGCTGTGGGTTGGCGGGGGCCAGCAGCCCTGTCCCCCATCCTGGTCCTCCTCGGGATTGATGCCGCAGCCAAAGACGAAGGATGCGAGGGAGTGGTAATGGGTGAGGAGCACCAGGGCCTGCACCAGCTCTGCCAGGGACCAACTGTTCTCCCCTGTCTTCAGCAGAGCCTGCAAGGGACATGGCATTGGAGAGACACCCCCATAGCTGCACCCCCTATCACACCCCAGAGCCATGGGGCTGCGAGACATGAGCGGGTTTGGGATGTGCCCCCCCATAGCCCAGCCATAGGGCACAAGCCACCCGTTCCCACGGGTTCAGCCGGGGGGGGGGGTACAAGCAGAATGTGCCCCCCCTCCCAAACTGGCTGTGGGTTTTGGGGTGCCCTCACCTCGATGTGCTCCTTGGTGATGAGCCAGGGCCGGTGCGCCAGCAGCTTGTTGATCTCATTGAGGTTCCTGAGCTTGGGGGGGGCGCAGTGCAGCCCCTGCAGCCACGCGGGGTTCCCCCCCACCTGCAGGAACTCCCCCATGTGCAAGCCCACCAGGTAGGAGCACTGGTGCCGCGCTGCTGCCTTGGGGAGAGCGGGGCAGTCAGCACCCAACCCTGCCATAAGCCCGTGCAGAAGCCGCAGCAAGGGGGCAACAGCTCCCTGCATCGCTCTGGGAGGATTTACCCCCCCCACAGGGGTCTCTGCCCACCACCACCACCGTCAGTGCCAGTACCCAGGGACTGGAGGGGAAGGGCGATGGGTACCCAGGGCATCAGTACCAGTACCCCAGGATGCTGGGTACCCAGGATGGGCACCATGCGACCAAGCCTCCAGGACCACAGCTCCGAGGAGGACCTATCACTGAGGTCCCATAAGCCCAGGAGGGGACCCCACACCCCAAAGCAGCCCCATGCTCACCATGATGGCAATGTAGTGGCGCTTGTGGTAGGGCAGGGGCCCGTCCATGCGCAGCAGGAGGCACTGGGTCTTCCAGAAGCTGCTGAGATACTGAGGGTGCAGCCCCATGACCATGGTGATGTTGTCCACCCTGCCCGCCGAGACGAAGGCCTCAATGAGGAGCTGCCGCAGGCTGTTCTCCATCCCGTCCTGCAGGATCTGTGGGCATGGGGAGAGGAGAACTTTGTGCTGCAGCCCCCCTATCCTATAGGAACACCCCCTAAACCCAAGCATCAGGACCCAGCAGCACCCATCCCGCCCCACTGAGCACTCACCCCTGCCCGGTACGGACACCGCCTCTGCTCCCCACTGCTCCCAGCTCTGGGGGGCTCCATGGTGGACCCAGCACAGCACCACCAGTGCGGTTTGGTTGTTTGGGCCCTGGTGTGCAATGGGGAGGAGGAGATGGGTCCCGCCCCCCCCAGCCTCTCCGGGTGACGAAACCACTCTGTTATCTCCAGTGCAGGAGGAACATCTGGGACACAGGCCCTGGGTGCTGAGATAGGGCTGAGGGTGCCCTATGGGGACTGCAGGGTGTTGTTTGGGGGTGGCAGCACAGGGGGAACGCGTCTGGATGAATGGGGAAACTGAGGCACGGCAGGGTGGAGCACAACTGCTCCCCCCACTGCCACAGGGATAACAGCAGAGCGGGGACCCTTCCCCATCCCACCCCAGCACTGCAATAGGGGGTGGGAATCCTGCCCTCCCCCGCCAGCGCAGATGGGTGCACCCACCCAGGACCATCCCCATCCTCTCACCTCCTGCAGGGGGATGAAGGCACTGGGACCCTTCTCCAGCTCCTGGGGGACCTGGATCCCTGTGTCCTAGGAAGGAGCAGCGGTGTCAGCCCAGCCACTGAGTGCCCCAGGGACATGGGTGCAAACGGCAGACAGGGGTCATGCAGCACCCATGGGCACCAACTGCAGACAGGGGACACGTAGCACCCATGGGTGTCAACCCCAGGCCAGAGACACACAGCACCCATGGGTGTCAACCCCAAGCCAGAGACACACAGCACCCATGGGTGTCAACTGCAGACACGCAGCACCCATGGGTGTCAACTGCAGACAGGGGACACACAGCACCCATGGGTGCCAACCGCACACACGCAGCACCCATGGGTGCCAGTTGCAGACGGGGCACATGCAGCACCCATGGGTGCCAACCGCAGACTGCACACCCCACTCTCCATGGTGCCCTGTTAAGGATCTCGCCATCAGCGCCTGCATCCAGCAGCTCCCATTGCTCCCAGCAGGATGCTCCTGCCCTGAGTCACCGCTGAAGAGCCTGGGGGGACACCGGGGTGACAGCGGGTGCTGAGCTGGCTCGATGCTGACTTACGTTTGGGGGCAACAGAGCTGCTTTGGCGCTCCAAGAGGCTCCCTTGGGACCCCAGCAATGCAAATCCATGGGGACAGACCGTGGATTTCCAGCCCAGGTGCCAGGAAGGAGCCTGGCAATGACGGCTCAGGGTGACCTTGGAAGGCGCATTTTACCCATCCCTCCGAAGAGGCTCCTTCTGCTTTGCCGCATTAAGTGATGCGCAGTGGTTAACCCTCACTGCGCCACCGCTGCGTAAGGCACCACCTCCTGCTTCCACTGCTGGGGAAACTGAGGCACGGAGGCGATGCGCTGGTCCAGACCTGCTCCACAACCTGCTCCCAACCTCCAGCCAGCCCTGAGGCTCCATGGAGACACTGGGGAAGGAGTTAATCCCTTTGGAGCAGGCGCAGGGCGTGCCAAGCAGCGCCGCTGCCAGTGCTTAGTCAGGTGTTGGAAAATCATTCCCGATAAGGGGAGGTTAAGCAAACACCCTGCGGCACCCGGCAGAGCGGGCCTGCCCCTCGGAACCATCTCCTGCCTGGAACAGGGCTGGAGGCTGCCCCATGGCTGTACTGGGGGCTGAGGGCATGGTGGATGGGACGGTTCCAGCCCACGGTACCAAGGTCTTGGGCATCCCCACCAGCCCCGGCCTCCCCCAGCTGGCTCCAAAGCACGAGGACAACACGGGAGTGTTAAGGCTTTAAAGCCCTAAAGAGATGCCATTCCCAGCTTCCCAGGAAAGTCGGAATGTTGCAGGACCGAAGTCGCAGGCTGGCAGCAGGGATATCCCATCAAACTCCACAGGCACCTCAGGGACTCCCATTCTGCACATTAGCCGCCAAGTCCAAAAGCCACGAGTGATGCCAGGTATGGGGACACAGAAAGAGATCCCAGTCCCAGTCCGGGAACAGCAGCAATCGGACGGAGCCCCCAGCGGCCCCGTGTCTCACCTCCCAGCCCAGACCTCCAGGCAGAACCTCAGCTCCACAGCACTAAGGACATCCCAAGATCTCCCCTTCCAACCATCCCAATGCCAGGATGGGGCCAGCACCCCTGGGTGGGCTCCCAGCAGCACCCTTATCCTTAGGCTGGAGCCGGTCCCGGCTCCTCCACCACACCCCCGGTTCCCTGCTCCCTACAGCCAGCCCTGGGGCGGGGGGGGCAGCGGGTGGATCACCCCATCCCACCCCGGGAGGGCGACGCCAATCGGGACAGCCCCGGGCAGTCCGTCCCGGCCCTTACCTCGCAGCCCCGCCGGCCCCCGCAGCCCCGGTACTGCCGCAGCCCCTCGGGGCCGCACGGAGACCCGGCCACCAGCATGGCGGGGCCGGCCCCGGGGGGGGGACACGGGGTCCCCCCGGGCTCTAGGACGCTCCCAGCTCCCGGGGCCCCGGCGCCCGCGCGGCTTTCATAGCGCGGTGGCGGGGAGGCCACGCCCCCTCCTACGGCTCTGCCAATGGGCAAAGAGAGGGCGTGGCCAAGGAGCAGCCGTCAGCCAATGGGGCTCGGCAGCAGCGCGGGGAGCGCTGGGGGCTGTAGTTCGCGGTGAGTCCCCGCGGAAGGAGCCGCGCCGGCTCCCGCAGCATTCCCAACCCTAAATACAGGGAGCGATGGGAAACGACTGCTGGGGACAGGGGGGAAAAGGAACCAGCTGGAATCCGCCTCCTGCCACCCGCAGCCCCCTGTGCACCCCTACAGGACACTGGGACTCACCGACCGCGGAGGAACCCCAAGAGTTGCAGCTCCCATCCTCTGGAATAACAACCCCCAAAGCCAATAAAAAGGGAAAGAAGTCAAAAAATAACCCCCTGCCCCCCCACCTCCCTCCCCACCCCGCGGGCGGCCACCGACGGCTGCGCTGATAACAACCTGCTGCTGCTTGACAGCCTGCACATGGCAAAGTCCAGCCGATGGGAATTGCTGCACAAACAACTCGGGATTTGCCTGGAAACAGCTTCCAGCAGCTCCGGGCCCGAGCTCCGGCCCATTAACCCAGCGTGGCATGAACCCAACGCGGCGGCACAGCCAAGAGTGTCAGCTGCCCCCTGGACGGCTGCTCCTTGTCCTTGTCCCCTTCCCAGAGCAGCTCTGACACCCAACACCCTGCCGCTATTTATAGGGGTGTTTTGCTGTCTCTGTTGTCCCCTTTCTGACCCCACCCCCCCGGAAAGCTCTGGACACGAGGGTGACACGTTGACATGGCCACAGGGACCACAGGGCTATGGTGAGAGGTGGGCTCACCTCTCCAGGCAGTGATCCAGCTGGAGATGCTGCCAAGTATCTGATGTAAAAATATCCCATCAGAAGACAGCAAAGGCTGTGCCAGGAGGATGTTTTCCTTGGAGCTGACATGCTGGTGCATGGAGCAAGAGCAGAGCAGCACAGCACACAGTCAGTCCCATCTGTTCCACAGCCCCAGGTCAGCCCATCCCGGCCGATGAGCACCAGGGTTTGCAACCTGTCATGTGTGTGCCAGAATCCTGGAATGGTTTGAGTTGGAAGGGACCTTAAAGCTCATCCAGGGCAGGGACACCTTCCACTAGAGCAGGTTGCTCCAAGCCCCGGTCCAACCTGGCCTTGAACACTTCCAAGGGACAGTGACTCCAGCACTGCCCTGGGCAGCCTGTTCCAACGCCTGAGCACCCTTTGGGGGAGTAATTGTGCCCAATCTCCATCTAAACCTCCCCTGGTGCAGCTTGAGGCTGTTTCGTCTTGTCCCATGCCTTGTTCCTTTGGAGCAGAGACTGATCCCACCTCACTGCACCCTCCTGTCAGGTACTTGTAGAGAGCAATAAGGTCCCCCTGAGACTTCTCCAGGTCCCTCAGCCATTCCTCATCAGACTTGAGCTCCAAGCTCTGCTGCCCACTTGCTCCTCAAGGAAACACAACTGGAGGAGGGTTTCTCCATGCTGGTTGATCCCAGGCACACAGCAGCATTCCAGCAAGGACCAATGCAGTATTCCTTGGAAAAAGGGTGACAAAGAAGATGCAATATTTCATCGAGAGAGAAACCCGAGAGCTGAACCCAACTACCCTGTTCCCAGCACCACCAATTATGGGAAACAAGCAACAGCTCAGCAATTCCTTAGGGACTGACAGTGCTCCAGTGCTCGAGACGCTGACTGGACAAGTCTTGCTTGGGTTGAGGAGCTGCAAGGAACCTGAGCAGGGAGGCAATGCCTATTGCTCAACACAAGTCACCTTAGAGCAAACAGCAAGGTTGACCGGGGACAACTGCTTGGGACGTCACCAAATTGGTGGTTTTGGCCAGCCTGGACTCTGAGGACAAAGGGAAGCAGCAGAGACCATGCAGGGACTGTCCATAGGGAGCCCCTGGAGCAGATAAGACACCCACCATTAAGTGTTTCCCTTCCTCACATGCCCCACTCCTGTAGGAAGATGGGGGAGCTGGATCACCCCCATGGCTGGTCACCCCACACCTCCCCACTAAGAGCCTTCAGCGGGAAAACCCACCAGCACCAAGCCTTGGGGAGCTGGAAGAAGGAAGCCCAGCCCATTTGTGGGGAGAAGAGGATTCCTCTGCAGCTGCAGCATTTGGAGCCATGGAGGTCACTGCCAATGTGGTCCTTGGCACTGCAGCACCTCCAAGGCCAACAGGAGCATCCTGCTCCATTGGTGTTTATACACCGAAGGAGGATGGACGTGTCTTCTGCAGCATAAATACCTTAGAAACAATGGTTCCTACTGGTTTGTGACCCTCACTGCTCTGGAAGCTTTGGGAATAGCAGTAGGAGGGAGCTGCCATCCCCACATGCTCTGGGAGCGGGGACTGAACACAGTGGAGCTGGTCCAGAACTGGTAAGGACGGGGGTTACAGCCAAAACACCTTTGGACTCCTGGAGCTCTGGAGATTCCCTTTGGAAGAAGGCAAAGGGCAGCTGAGTTTTCTTCATGGAAATCTTGTGAAAAAGGGGAAAACTCTACCCCAAAGGAGCAGGTCTCATTGCCAGTTTGTTCCCTTCATCTCCAGTCCAAGGCTGGTGCTCTCCTCTCCTGGCTCAGCTACAACACATCACTTACTACAGCCAGAAAGGACTTAAAGATCCTCAGTGTTGGGGTTCTTTAAAGCCCATTTTAAAGCCTGTTGCCCCCAGTGCTCCCAGGAAAGCCCAGCAATGAGGAAGGAATGGAAGGGAATGTGGTGCTGAGTAATTACCAGGCTGGTTAAGCCGGCTGACTTCTGCTTGAGCAGGTTTAGTTCTGCTGCAGGTACATGCTACTAGGCTGCAAAAGCGGTTCAGATCCTTGCCAGGGGCCCTGCAAGATGGTAAAGGAGATATTTAGGCGAGTAATTACTGAAGACAAACCAGGTTAAAATCCAACCCTCTTGGTTAGGAAGTGCTTTGCAAACCCAAGCACCTTCAGCTCCCCAGCTCAGCACTCTAGAGACACTGAGCTTCAGGCAAGGCGCAGGCAAAGATCAACTCACTTGAAAGGATTGGAATGGGCAAAAAACGTGGAACTCAGTTTTTACCTGGATTTGGTTACTGGCAAGTGGCTGAGGTCAGTGTGTCCTATTTAGGGGTGTTCAGTTACCATTGAAACTGTGTTTTTCTAAAGCTCTGGAATAAAGCAATCACAACCCAAAATGAACTGAATATATCTATATACCCTTCTGCAAGCACTGGATAAACCAGGCAAAGGCAGGAGCCAGCCATTTCTTACCCAGTGCCTGGCTGGAAAGTGCAATTCCCTGAATCCAGCTGGAATCTCCCTCCAGCTCCATACGGCAGACACCAAGAAGCCCCTCGGAGGCACCGGGGCTGGAGCAGGAGGTTCTTTGCCTGGCCCCAGCTCTCCCCGCTGCGTCGGAGCTCAGCCTTTGGCACATCAGCTCTCATCTATCTCCTGCCCTGCTGCAAAGCAGGATAATTGGGCCCATTCCCATTGCTGTGCTCAGCAGAGATAAAGCACCAAGGAAGTGCCAAGCATCGCTGGCACACTCAGGCAGCAGCAGAAAGGTGCCAGCTCACCTTCTCAAGGGGCAGTTTGTCATCCAGGCCCTCCAGGCACCTGAAAGCAAGCATAAGAAGGAAGAAGAGGAGGGATGAGGAGCTGCTGAAGGCTGCAGATTTAAAGCTCCGCTCAGTGACGATGTGAAGGACACACTGGATGAAGCACAGGGGTTTGGAACCCTCTCCCTGTGTATCTCCAGGGTGTTCTGCCCTGATTGAAGGCATTAAGCCCTGGGTTTTGGCACAGGTAGTTGTAGAAAGCATCACTCTGAGGTGCAGAAACAATGGGAGGCTGCAAGGCTTGAAGCAGGAGAGCCGAGATTTGCCTTTCCCCACCCTGCAATACAGGGAGCAGACGTTCAAGGACACAGCAGGTCCTTGCCTGGGGTAAACAGGCAGGGAAAGCACTCAGCGCTGACCTGTGGCTCCCACAGGACAGGGACATTCCCAAATTGAACTCTCCAGGAGGTTTTCACTCCCAGATTTCTGGTGGGAAATGAGAAGCTTTAAGAAACAAACCCCAAAACCCCGGTTTTCCTCCAGGGTTGGGGCTGGGATAAGGGGAAGACTCACACGGTGTTTACTCACCTCCTTTGCACCCCTCCTTCTCCTCCTGGCTTCTTGTTTCTGTGCTCTGCCTTCATTCTTGGGAATGAAAATACAGCCCAGATCCCGTGGGATGCAGCTGGATGGGTCCTGGGAGGCTGGATGTAACCAAGTAACAAGGAGCCTAGCAACAACCTTCATCAGGAGGATGTAAAGAAGGAAATGAAAGCAGCAAACAACAGAAACCCAGCGTCTCAGTCCCAACTGCCACCAGACCCCAAAGCAACACTATGGGTGCTTCGATCACCAGGAGCTAAAGCAGTTGTGGGCAGGGGAAGGTGCTTTGGTTTTCCTGCAGGTAAAGAGAAAGCCTGAGACACAGATGAGGCTTTTTGAAAACACTTTTACAGTTGCAAAGAGTTTTGTACAAATCAAAGCATCCGTTGAAAATTGCCATGAGTACAAACATACAAAGGAACGATGTTCTGACTACAAATCATCAGCTACTCAAGTGCATGATCCATTCAGCACAGTTAAAAAAACCCCATCGTATATACAACAGGGCCCTTCTCCCTCTCCTTTTACCCTGAGGGAGGTGAAAAAGCAAAACCCCCAGTTAAAAAAACCCCACGAATGCACCTCATATCCTAAGAAGGTGTGAAGTAGAAAATCTGGGGTGGTATTTCCTGCTGGCAAAGGGCAACAGCTTCAGTTTTGTCTCCTTGTTTTCACCTCAGATAAACCCACACAACCAAAACCAAGCCCATGGCGCTGGGTCAAATGCTCCAGCATGCTCATTCCATGCTGGGAGCCAACACCATCCCAAAAAGTGCCTTGAGTAAACTCATCTTTAATAGGGAAACCCAATCATCACAAGCTCAAGTGAAGAGCTTCATAAAAGCCCTGCATCAAAAAGGTTTCTCCTCTCTCTATCCACCTCCAGCACCAGGCTATGGTTCCATCTCCCACTCCTCTCTGCACCCAGCCCCGCACATGGCTCCTCATGCTCTGACAGGTGCTGTGATGCTGAGCAGCAGTCCTGCCCTCTGGGAGCCGCACCCCAAGAGGCAGAGCATGGGGACTGCTCACCTCAGAGAGGTCTGTGGTCTCTGGGCTGCTTCTGAGAAGCACGTCCCCGTTGCAGGGAGCTTTCATAGCCCTTTGATTCTGCTGGCTTCTGCTCAGCAGTGAGGAACAGCCCTAGAGAGCCCCACGGAACACTCCCTGAGGAAGCAACTTCCTAATCCAAGCCCTG
The DNA here is from genome assembly GCA_039720435.1 of Amazona ochrocephala. Lineage (NCBI taxonomy): Eukaryota > Metazoa > Chordata > Aves > Psittaciformes > Psittacidae > Amazona > Amazona ochrocephala. The sequence goes on along the minus strand of CM077886.1, from coordinate 616,044 downwards.
CTTCTGCAGCTGGAAGGGAGCGCTGGGGAGCTCAACCCATGGAGCAAAGGGAACAGCCAAGCCTTGGATGCTTCTGGTGTAAAGACACAGTGAAAGATGCTCGATCACACCAAGCTGCAGAAGTCATCAAAGCCCCACAGGTCACCAAGTAACCAGGAGGAAGCGGGGGGGGTCTGTATCCTTACACTCTGGCTCCCAACCTGAAATCTATTGGAAGAAAACAAGAAAACACAACCCCAGGCAGTTTGGTTTTTCCATAGAAAAGAAGAAAAACCACAGAAACAAACCCCAAACCCCCTTCCAAGAGAAATACAAAGCCCCCATTTTGGGAGCATCTTCCAAGAAAGCTGGATCAAGCAGTGGCACAATGTTCCAGTAACGTCTGTCGGGCTGGTGATTTATCAGCTTCCTTTTGAAAGAGGAAGAGTTGAAGGGAAACCAAGGTCCCAGCACATGCAGCTCCCGACTGGCCACGGCTATTGCACCACAGCAGCAGGCTGGGAACCCAGCGAAGTCTCTAATGCAGCAGGTTCCTCTTTGCTAATAGAAAGGGTTGGCAGTGGTAGGAACTGAAAGAGACGTTTAGGATGGCTGGGACCTCTCCCCATGGATCACCGTGGTACTAGGCTGGTATTCAGAGATGGATGGGGACCAGCCACGCTCAGGATGCTGTCGAAAGGCAACACACACAGCAGGTGTTTCCATGGAGTCCACAGCAGGGGGGGAGTGACCACACTGAGGTTTTGGCTTCCAGCGATCAGGCAGGTCTCCCAGAGTCCTTGGCTAATGCTGGGGAAAGCTCCCACATTGGGGGTTTGGTTCTACGGGGAGGTTATTGCCCCCGACTTCTCAGGCTTCTTGCCCTTTGATAGGGCAGCTGCTTGCTTCAGGAGTTCTCTGTTCTTGGCCTGGAAACACAGTGAAAATGGGGATTTAATGGATGATCATTAGTTCTTGGGCTCCTAGAATTGGCTAGCCACAAGCTCCTGGCTTCAAGCAGGCAGATGAAAAAGGAGGTGGATGTGGCTCTGTGGCACCCCAGCACGAGCTCGAGTCTGGCATCTCATCGCTAAGCACCTAGAAAGGGCTCTTCCATCCTTTTCCCCTCATGTCCCGCTGCTGCAAGCAAGAAGTGGTAGCCCTGCATCCCTACCAGCTTTCCAAACCCATGAGAGCACCACTGTGTAGTAACTGACTCTAGTTTGCACCTAATTAAAACTCAGATCAACTTACAAACAAGGCTCCCCAGCCCCTTTCACCGGACTTTGGAGCTCACTCTCCTCTATTCTAGGAAATAAATCATTTTCTAGCCTCTGATAAACCATGTTCCAGCTGTAGGGTAAGGGGTAAAACCTGTGTGAAGACAGACACAGGCCCTCTGTGTTAGTTCCCAGTGAATGAATGACTATGTAAAGAGGAATTAAACCATCTGCTCCAGTGCTGCATGCAGTAAAGCAGCTTCTTTTGCCTCCTGCAGACTGGAAGCATACCGGTAACTCCTGCTTCCCCCCATGGAAAGATAAAGACAAAGCAAGAGCATATTCTAACAGTGAATCATAGGAACACTTCAAGGCACCTTCAGTACACCGAGAGGATGCGAACTTTCATTGGCATCAGTGAAGAGAAGTTTCCAGAGCCTCAGCCAACACCAGCTGAAGGAAAACACTGGAACACAACAGAGAATGTATTCCAGGCAGGAAAGCACTGCAGAGGAGGGCTCATCTCCCTCATAGCCCTTGACTTCCGGGCCAAGGCAAGCAAAAAGTGGAGGTCTGTGCTAATGGCAAAGTGCCTATTCCAAACCGGAGTGTTTGGACACCCAAACAGGAGGGAGAGAGCTCAGGGCTGACACAGGCAGTGCAGGCTCACTAAGAGCATGGATCAGTGGCTCTGTCAGCCCCTCAGACACAACCCACCACTGCTCACGAGGATGGGAAGCACATCCAGCCCTCTGCACTCTGCACACACACACACACACACACACAGAATCTGTCTTCCACTCTGATCATTGACTTGGGTGTGTGCTGCTGGAGGAGGGCTTGTTTGCTCCAGGGGAATATAAGCCTTTGGTCTTAGCCCCTCCTATTTCTCATTGCTAGGGCTTGAGATCATTCCATCCCCCAGAGCAATTAAAGGGTGCAGAGTTCATTTCTGTGTCTGATTTCTTCCCTGTAACCAGCTCCCCTTTGACCTGATCTCTTTGGTGGCTCACAAGGTATTCATGCTGATTGTCTGCCTACTGTTTCCACGGCCATGACAGGAATCCTGCTCTCCCTGTTCCCTCAAACCTGCTTGATTTGGACTCCAGAGATGCAATGCTAAAGGAACGGCACTTGTTTCTTGAGCTTTTGTTCTCTCTGGTTACTGGTCCCATAAATCACAGTAAGAGGGGGGCAGACAAAGGTTCTACAGTCTGGAGAAACAGGTTCAAACCTGATTTTGGCAGTAGCTAAAATGAGTTTGATGGTTCCCCTCAACTTTACAATAGAATAAGAGGAGAGAGCAGCAACGTGAATAGGGATTACAATGCACTACAGAGAGGACAGGGCTGAGGAGCATTAACAGAGCTGTGTGTGCAGCAGCTCGCAAGTGACTGTTCTCAGTCACTCTTGGGTCCAGCAGAGCTCAGCAAATGAAAATAAAAAAGCTGTCACCTGTAACTGCTCCATGACCTCCTTGTGTGTCTTCTCCATCTGGTTCATCTTTGCCCTCATCTGCGATTCCTGGTACTGCAGGTCAGCTTTCAGCTCGGTGATCTGCAAAGAACCCAGTCAGGAGCAAGTGAGCTGGAAGAAGAGATGAATGCCCTCACCCCTCATGCACCCTGCAGGAACTGTGTGAGACTGGATGAGCTCGGGAACATGCCGGGGGAGTGCAGCCAGAAACTCTCTTGTTCATGCCCCAGATAAAGCCAGACTTCATTGGAGTGTGATCTGTGTGAATATGTCAGCATCTGACATGGGGGGAAGCAAGCCAAGGGCTGTACCTTCTTCTCCTTCTCCAAAATCATCTGGTCTTTCTGGTGCAGCATCTTCTTTAGAGTAGCCACTTCCTCCTTCAGCTGGGCAATGATAACAAAGTGGTCAGTGCCAGGAGAGTCCAGGGCGAGGTCTGGAGAAAAACTGCAGCAAGAACAGGGAGAAATTCTCATCACAACCCCTTCTCTTCACCAAGGCAGGGAACCCAACCCCCCGGATGGCACTGAGGGAGAAAAGGAATCATTTCATGACACATTGTGTCCTCCAACCGCTCCTTGAACACAGGTGGCACCTATATCCCTGCTCTGGATGCCACAGGAACACAAGGAACAGGGATTTTCATGTGCTGTATCGAGTTGTGTCGTTGCACGATCAGCAGGGATGCAGCACTGCTATGGGTGACCATCAGCCAGTGTCTGCAGCAACCACTCCAACAGTCCAGATCTTTATTCAAACCAGAGTTGAGGACAGTGATGAAACTAATGAACCTTCATGCAAACACTGAGAAACTGTCCTTGCTCCTGGATGCACAGCAAAACCTCACTGAGTTCAGAGCAGAAAAGGGTCTCTCCAGGAAGAGAAACAGCTGCACTTACACACCACCAGGCACCCTAACCCTGACCAACCAGCTGGGAAGTTGCCTGGACATGAGTCACTCACCTGCACTGGTAATCCCTACATCCCCCTGCAAGGCAGCCGGTGACCTGGGAAGCCACACAGAGCCTTGCAGCGTGCACTATTTCACATCATAAGATATGAGAAGCTGCAGCCACAGGCGCAGAGAGCTCACCTGATCTTTGCCTGCTGTCTGCTCCTGACTGCTGTCACGGTAAAGCTGGTTTTTATCTCTTGGTGTGTTAAAAGGGCTGCACCCTCCCAGCCACACACACCTGAAACTGCTGAATTAAACTGGAACAGCAATAAAAGAACAAAGCTTTGCCTAGAAGATGACTTCAAGTCTGGCCCTTATCAGGCCCATATAGATAATGTAAAGATCTGCTATAAAGATCAAGAGCCAGGGTTACCTGAAGGCTGGCTCTTCCTAAAGCCTCCAGAGAAGTCAACACGTCCTAAAGCTTGCATTCAGCTCTAAAGCCGCAGTGGGCTGGGGAAGGCATGGTTTGAACCTCAACCACTGCCTCTGTCAAGACACCTCCAGGCCCCACGGGGCCGACAAGGCAGCGGGGACTGGCTGCTCATCGTGCCTGGAAATCATCCATTCTCTGACTAGCAGCACATTGACTGGACTCATCAGCAAGGATGGGGCAGAAGGAAAGGCTCTTTCCACCTCTGTGCTGGGGAGCTACAGGGGGAAGCTAAGCAGGGACAGCATCACAGATGCTGAGAGATACGGCAGGTCTCTGGGTCGATCACTGTGTTGCTCACCCTGGGCACCTCCCAAGTGCAGAAGTGGCTCCTACATGCAGGGAATCCTTCCATTTCAAACCTATTCCTGAGTTTCCCAAGTGCAGGCTGTGCACAATGACGGGGGGGACTCCAGCACCTTCCTGTGTGCAAGCCTGTACTCACAGTAGCTTTCATTTCCCACTCAGTGCAAATATGCTGAGGAGGAGAGAAAGAAAGGAGAGATTAAAAGCCCAGCCTCCACAGGGAGAAAGCTTCCTCACTGATTCCCTCTTGCTGACACCCAGGCAAGCTCCCCTCCTGCGTGTCCTGGGCTGACAAAGACTGCTAGGAGATGCTCCCATTTCCCTGAGCAGCTCCAGCTGGAAAAGCTCCCTCCCTGGCAGCTCCTGTTGCCAAGCTCCCTGTGGAGCAAGGAAGGGGAGACCCAGCCCTGCCACCCAGCGGGGAGAAAGGGCAGGAGGGTCACCAGCACTCAGGAGCTGCGGGCAGAGCTGGTGCCTGCCCCCATGAGTGGGTGACAGCGGGCTCAGGGTGCCAGGCAGCATCCCCTCCTGTCACATATGTGAGCACAGCCCCTTGGAATAGGTCAGGGGGCCACTGCACTCCATGTCTGAGCAGCATAAAGCGCATGTCTCTGAAGCACACGGATGAGCTACTGTTGCTTCCAGTGGAGGCAGAGGGAAAACTGGAGCGATTCCAAAGACACCTGCCTCTCTATTGAGCAGAAAAGGAACCAAATGACTTCCATCATGGAATGATTTGGGTTGGAAGGGACCTTAAAGCTCATCCAGTTCCAGCCCCTGCCACAGGCAGGGACACCTTCCACTGGAGCAGCTTGCTCCAAGCCCTATCCAGCCCGCAGTGGAAGTCTGGCTGGAGCAAAATGTGCTGTACAGCTGATCTCAGCAGTGAAGAGGTGCTGGTTGTGTCTCACCCCACTCCAGGCTATGCTGTGCTGCAGCAGACCCTAACTCCACACACAGGCTGACTCAGGAGAGGACGATCTTCTACATAATGGGGCAAGAAGAAAGAGTTTTGGGGGGTCTCAACCTCACAACCCCCTACTCAGCAACTCCAGAACGCCACTTAATGAACCACCATTCTTATTCTACTCCAGAAGCAGAGCCCTGGGTCTATTTGAGGCAGCTGCAGCTTGCCTTTCCTACAGCACATTGCTGGAGCGCTTCAGTAGTTGCTAAAATTACCCACAGGGTGTTATTGGGAGTCATCGAACAGAGGGTGTGCCAAGGAGCAGAGCCTTGGCAGGAGCCAGGCTCACAAGAGCAAAGGAAGGCGTGTGATTCCCCTCAGACAGGCTCCTGGTTTGCCAATGAATGACTGAGCAATCGATGCCAGAGAAGGGGACCTTTTGCTTCGTGGCTATTTGCAGTAGGGTATTACACAAACGGGCTACTACAGTGAGTTGTTAGCCCAGGCTTTAGCGAGCAGATAGCAATACCTGGTGCTGTCCTACAGCCTCAGGAGGTGAGCAGGAGCCTCTCGAGAGCAAAAGCTACAGCAGTACTAATGGGCTGCATGAGCTCTACCAGGGACTTAGCTCTAGTCTCTGCTCTGGCTGCACCGGCACTGAATTCAGATGAGTTCTACTTCCCATTGGAGCATTTCAAACATGAACAACCACTGACAAGGTGTCAGTGATATCCATAGGACAGATGCAATCTGTGATCTCAAAGAGAAGACATTCAAGGCAGGTAGTGATTCATTCATTACCAGTGGCTCTAACAGACCCTTTGGCACTAATGAGCCTATGCTCTGTGCTGCCAAATCACTGCTGTTGGGACAGAGATCCATCAAGAGGGATGGTTTCCATGGATGAGGCAGTTCCCAGGGAAGGAGGGAGGGCAAGAGGGGAGAAAACAACTCGTGCTCTCACTTCAGGACGTCAGTGCCTTGAGAAACAGGACAATGGTGGGCACCGAGACTCTGTTGGGAAGCAGCCCACGGCGCCAGCGTGGACGGGGCACTCTGGATAGGGGGACAAAGCATCTCGGGAGAGGAAGGAACGCTGAGAAGCAGAGAGGAAAGGCAGGAATGAAAATCTGCATGTACAAGACCATAAAAAAAATCAATCAAAACCATCTCAATCTTCCTGTTTCTGCTATCTCCCATTCTGCTGCACACGCAGCCAGTGTCAATCCAGCACAGCCTCTGACATCAGGATGGGATCTGATGCCTTCCAGCCAAGCTTCTTGCTTGGGAGCAGAGGAGGGATGCAGGAGGTGAGTCTCCATCCTCTCCTCCAAGGCAGCCTCCTTGCAGACCAGGCTGACGGCCTCAAAAGCACAAAGGCTGCAGAGTAGCCAAGAGCCCCCCTCTCCCTCTAACTGCGGGGAGAGGCTGGAGCTGATCTGGCTCCCAGGAGCTCAGCCAAGGAGCAGGTTCTATTCTAGCAGGTCCAGGCACTAGGTATTCATTTCCTCCTCAAACCTATGTCTAAATGGCAAGGAACACAAGGTTCTGGAGAGCTGCTAATGCAGCCCCTCAATGTCCCAAAGCTCAAGAGCTCAAGCATGACAGCTTCCTGCTATTCACACAGCACTCTGTCTCATAAAAAACTCCACAAAGAAGACAGCCCACCCCCCATTTCCCTATGTTCCAGGCTCACCTGTCACCATTGGCAGATATGGCATCAAACTTGGCTTTCTTCTTTGGGATTTCATTCTGAATAGAAGAGGTGGATAAGGTTTTCTGGCTAGAAAAGAAATGAGGAAATGGGATGTCAGAACCTGAATGACTTGCAGTCGAAGAGAGAGGAGCAGATAAATATTCCCACCCACTTTAAGCCCATTAAAGCAGTATTTTCTAGCACAGGAATGGTAAAAAATGCAGTCCCTGAAGACTAGCTGGAGACTAAAAATAAGCAGGCACCAGTGCGTCAGTCAGAGCAGTAGGTAGGTGAAGAACTCTTGCTCCCAATCTCATTTCAAATCATGGAATTCCACAAACACGGCTGAGCTGGAATTATGTACAAGTTCAGGATGTTGAAGCACTGGTGGCCTACAAGTGTACTCCAGCACAGTGGGCTTTGCAAACTAGCCAAGCCTCGCTTAGCCAGAGTCTCCTGAACAACAGCCCAAAACCCATCACTGAAGGTGGGTGCTTCTCCCAGTTCCTTTAGGAAGTGCACCTAAGGAGCATGGAGCAGCCAGGCCTCCCATTTGCTCACCCCGTACATGCAGGTTACCTGTTGTAGTGGCTGCCACTGCTGAGCCTGCTGTATTGTTCCTTCTCCTGCAGGCTTGCTCGGGAGGAGCTGCTCAGGTGTTTGCACTGCTCTTTGGTCTTCTGCAGGACCCGTTTGTAGGACAGCGTGCACAACCAGCACAGCAGCTTCCCATCCACCTGCAACGTGAGAGTGGGGCAATCTGGGGTCTTGTTTGCAGCCCATAAACCAAACAGGGTGAAGGCAAGAAGCAGCTTCAGGCTCCAGATCACACATGAACAAGCAGTGACTCAAGAAGCGCCTGGAAAGGGTTAGCAGTGCATCTGGCACGGCTGGTGCAATGCAGACAGGGTTCCTCAAAAGCAGCTTTTCCACCCTAACTACAGCCTCTGTCAGGCTTTGCTTACAGCCAATCTAACAGCACCCATTCACCAGGACAGGCTAACTCAAGTGGGACTTCAAAGCAATGTCAAGGAACAGTATGTGCCAGGGTGCTCACCAAAACAGCAAGGGTCTCAGCCTGAGGACAGCCATTATCAGTGCATTATCCCAAAGGACCAAGGGATGGTTACAACCTGCAGGAACAAGGCTTCAAACCTCCTAAGGAGCACTTGTGCTGTTGAAGCAAAGGGTGGCAGAAGCATGGAATGTGTTTCCTGGCAGAGGTATGACACTTCCAGCTCCTTCAGGCTATGTCCCAAATGCTCAAGGGGCTGGACAGACAAGCACTGTGATCAACACTTTTACCTTTTTAGCCTCCTTTTGCAGAGATACTGACCTTTTTCCTGTCATCCTTCCTGTCAAAGGCACACTGCTGCTTGCACTGCTCACAGGAGTGTGGAGGGCCATACTTCTTCTCTGAATTAGTGCATCGCTGGCACTTGTTTCCAATAAATGCTGCTATGATATTGCAGTACTGGCAGGGTTTGGGCTTTAAGAAACAAGAACAGAGAGCAAATATAGCAGTGCCTTCTAATTACACCAATACATTGCTCTTTCCACTTCTCCCCATCACTTCCAAGCTTGTATTTCCTTGTTCCAAGCCAAGACATAACACAGTTGGACCCCTGGTCTCCAGCTAACTGTATTTAGCAGCTGGACCATTTATCAAGTACAATAAGATAACTGGAAAATCTATAACACAATCCAAATCTCAGATTCCAGACAAGCACGAAAGAAAGATTTAGCACTGCTTCCTGCAGCAATCTCAGTTTGTGTAAGCACGCTCTCATTTCTACCAGCTACCCAATAGTTCATTTCCTGGCCTCAAATGATGCAGAGCTGCTCTTTTCTGCACTGAAAGGAGAGAAAAGGTAAAAGCTTCACCCTTGAGGGACCTGAATGTTATCGATCAGTCGTGCTAATACAACAAAGCAGCCCACAAACTGCTCTGGCAGCCAGCAGGATAGAGACAAGGAAGATGAAAGGAACAGAAGCTGCTGCTCACTTACTGTGCCGTAGAGCTTCACATTCTGAGCACACTTCTTGCATATTGTGTTGGTTTTGCTATTAAAAAAGAACGACAGATCATTCCATTAACACTTCCCCAAAGAACATTAAACCTCCATGGTTTAGGATCCCAGGCTCCCCTACGCTCAGTCTCTAGTGGCGAGACCGTATTCATCGTCACTAGGGACTCAGATATCAAAGTGTGTTTCTTATCCCCATCTGGTTGAGGATAATTTGCCCGAAAGTACTATTACAAAAGGTAGTTTTTACATAAGGCATCCCCAGATGCCACCAGGTCCTCCCAGATACAGGAGTCTGAGCAGTGGCTGATTGGCAGCAGGCGTGATTCAGCACTGGTGACTGGATGAGGAGGTTAAGGCAGGGCAGGGCAGAGGTGTTTTTGTCCAACACACATAGGGAAGAACATCTCATAGAACTGGGTTACCAATTCTTCCTCTGTAACTTGCACAGCTAAAGGAACCACATTAGGAAATGAGCTTTGGGTACCAGAGGTAAGGTACTCTTACCTCTTACCAGGTAAGAGGGAAGCTGGTGGGAAGATGCACCCAGCTCCCTCATTGGAAGAGGCATCTAAGCACTGACCAAAAACCAACCCAAGCAAAAAGTGCACATCTAAAGACACCGCAGATGTGCCTAGAAGACCTTTGAAGAAGGCCAAGTCCTCCACAGCAACAACCTAGAGGTTAAGGCTCAGTCACTGAAGGGGTGTAATCATTCTGGCATGCCTGCTCTATAGGACACACTGGGCTCCCCCACTTCAGAGGGCACTTACCTTTCCTGCTGGAATTCAGTCCTGCAGTAAGTGCATTTAACAATGGGATGTGCAATCCGGCATTCCTGCAAGAACAGCAGCATTGGGTGAGATGTAGCGCTTCCCTCCCACGCCATCTCCCCACATCCCAGGTCACCTGCTGACCCTATGCACACTCATCCATCAGGCAGGACATTTCCTCCCTGTACAGTCATGCTGCTGACAAGGGCTGAGAGCAGAGGGAGGGTGACAGGGGCCACATGCGCCACAGGTAAAGTGAGGATCGCAGCAAGGGCTTATCTGTGCCCACCGCCCACAGAGGCCTGACACACTTACCCACACCTCTGCTCTCCCCAACCCAAACTGTGCCCCTCTCCTTCAACGTACCATAGGATCCCCCCTAAACATCCCAGTCCCTTCCACACACCCCTGGATCCCCCAACGCTCCAAGCCTCTCCCCTGGTCAATGCTCCAACCCTCCCTCCCAAGCAGACCTTCAGTTGCCCCCACACCTCCCTCCCAGTCCCCCCCCAGTGGCCCCCTAAATCCCTCTCCAGCACCCCCAAACCCCCCTCAATGCCCTCAGCACCCCCTAACAAGCAGTCTCTCACTGTTACACACCCCAGCTCCCCCCATGCCTCCAGCCCCTCAACGCCTCCCCTATGCCCACCACGTACCCTGAGGCCCCAAAGAGCCACCGCAGCCCCGTTATGATCCCTGCCATAAGCAGACCCCGTCCCTCTATAACCCCCCAGACCCCTTTAACCCCCACCCGCCGCCCCTCCCTCACAAACAGCCCCCAGCCCGCCCGGACCTTGCAGAGCTGCTGGCCCTGGCTGAGCGCCTCGAAGGGGAACCGCTGGTGGCACTTGGTGCAAGCGTACAGCGCCGCCATCCCACCGCCCCGCTGACAGGCGCGGCACGGCGCGGCCCGCCCGCCCGTTGAGCACCGCCCCCCCTCCTATTGGACAACTCCTGCGTCACTCACGCCGAGACAGCTTCTGATTGGTTGCTCCTCAGAAGTGGGCGGAGCGATTTATTGTCTCCTCCTCCCTCCCCCGCCCTCTTCCCTCCGCGGGCGGTGGGGAAGGGGCGGTGATGACGTCACAATGTTACGCAGGGAGGCCACGCCCCCGCCCTCCTCCGCGTGACGCGGGTTTCGGGGGGGATGTCCCACAAGGCTTTGCGCGAGGGGACCCGGAAGTGGGGGTTGGTTCGGGGTGAGCCGAGTCGTGCCGAGCGTAGCCGGACCGAGCCGAGCCGAGCATAGCCGAGCATAGCCGAGCATAGCCGAGCATAGCCTGGCCGGGTCGGGTCGGGTCGAGCCGAGCCGAGCAGAGCCGGGCCGAACTGTGCAGAGCCGAGTCGGACCGAGCAGAGCAGAGCCGAGCCGAGCCGAGCGTAGCCGGGCCGAGCATAGCCAAGTGTAGGGAAGGGGCCGGGTTGGGCATTGGGGAAGGGGCTGGACATGAAGGAGAGGCTGGGTTGGCCGTGGCCAAGGTGCGTGTTAAATCCTCTGAGCTCCCCTGGGGGTGCAGAGCCTCCAGGTCTCCTGTGCGTGCTCAGCATCACTTCTCCAAAGGGAGCCTCCAAGCCCTGCTTCCCTGGATGTCAAAGTGTGCTTCATTGACTGCAGGCAAGAGAAGCAAAGGCGTGGAGTCCCACAGGATAAAGCCCATTATTCCTGCAGGGTGGGCGCTCCTCTCGCAGACATTGCATTGGAGTCAGCAGCCCTGGTGAGGGTGGTTAAAGCCGTCAGTGCAGCAGTCACTGCAGCAGGGTGTGGAACAAGGGGAAGGAAGCAAGAGGAGCTTTAAGGTCCCTTCCAACCCAAACCATCTATAGAATGCTTCGGACTTATTCCTGCTGCTGGGAAAGGGGGTGGGGGTTTGGCCACATGCAGTCCAAGGGGTGAGCCCAGGCTGAGCACTGGGTGAAACTCATCACACATTGGGGTGCAGGAGGCAGTCATGGCGAGGGCTGTGGCTCACAGAGGACAGGCTGGGGCTGGGAGAAGACCCCGCCAGCACAACAGACAGGATTGCTTCTATAGGCTTTTATTGCTATAATGGTAAATTACCTCTTGCAGAGGGCTGGGAGCACCCTCTGAGCTAATCCCTCTGCCCCACAGCTGCCTCCCAGGGCCCCACATCCCTCTGCCAGCCCCCATCCATCTGGAGCTGCCCAGAGGACACGGAGGGGATGGAACATGTGTGTCCCATCAGGCCAGGATGGGAAAGGAGGCAGCGGTGGCCACACCACAGTTGTTGTCCTTCATGGCCATGAGGATGTAGCCGTCATTGCCCCAGTAGGTGGACCAGGAGTTCTTGATGAGCCAGTAGCTCTTGCCGTGCAGGACCCCATAGCCCACGGCCAGCACCGCGTGGTCCAGCGCCGTCGTCTCATTGCCTGACCAGGAGAAGACGATGGAGCCACCTCATTCCCCATCCACTGGAGCTGGAGCTCATTCCCTATCCCATATCCTCTGCCTGGATTCTCCATCCCCAGCGAGTGGGACATGGACATGGGACTCACCACAGCTGGGCTCCTCATAGACCCCATTGGCATAGAAGGCGAAGGACTTGTGCGAGGCATCGATGTTGACAGCCACAGGGCCATGCTTGACCAGCGCAGCCTTCAGAGCCATGGCGCTGCCCGGCTCCACGGTGGCGTAACCAGCGAGTTGGGCCACCAGCTCCGACTGGTTGCAATGGCAGTAACCGTTCTATGGGGAGGAGGCTGAGGTGGCACTGGGGTCCCTCAGCAGGTGAGGGGGGCAGCACCCATAAACCAAAGTGGAGCCTCCATCCGCTGCCAAAGGGATGGTCTGGGGGGGAAGGTTTGGGAAGGCACTGCACCCTGCCACCCTCACCTGCCCCAGGTAGGGCCCATAGGACTCGGTGCTGGCGATGCCGCCATGCTTCATGATCCACTCATAGGCTCTCCACTCCTCACCCCCGTCGCAGGCGTAGTTCCCGAAGCCCCAGGAGCAGTCGATGAGGACTTGCTGGGACAGGGGGGTGAGCACACCGGTCTGGGGAGGAGACACGCTGCAGGGATGGGGACAGGCACCCTCCCGGCGCCCCGGGCATCCCCATGGAGCGCGGCCCCGCTCCCACCTTGAGGAATAGGGCACCCTCCATCGCACCCGTGGTGGCAAAGCTCCAGCAGGACCCGCAGACGGCCTGGTCCTTCACGGGGGTCACAGCTCCTGGGGACACATTGATGATGGTGTTGTCCCCATGCAAACCCAGGTGAGCAGAGCTGGGCTGCATCCCTGCACCCTCATGGCGCCAGCACCCTCCTCACCATAGAGCCGCCAGTCGAGGCTCTCGGGCAGGATGAGGCCGCTGTAGAGCTCGGTGGGGAAGCGCTGCCCGGTGCTGGGGGCCCGGCTGTGGCGGCGGCCCCGCAGTGCAGCCAGCTCCTGCGGCGTGCGGTCGGCCAAGTGGTTCAGTGCCAGCGTGTAGGAGAGCGCGGCGCGGTTCCTGGAGTGCACGAACCTGCCCCGCGGTGCGGACGGCATCGGTTGGCACCGGCGCCATCACCCCGGCGAGGGCTGCCCACCCTTCCGTCGCTGGGATGCCGCGGGAGGGAAGGAGCATCCCACCCCTGAGCCCGGCTCCCCGTCATCCCGTACCGCATGTTGTGGATGAAGGCGCGCTTGCGGTGCTCGTGCTCCTCCTCGCTGCTGTAGCTCTTGCTGAAGCGCTCCGTGTAGCGGTGGAAGAGGTGGTGGTGGATGTGGTCCATCTCCTGTGGGCGCCCCACAAACTCCCGCATGGGGTTGGCCACGATGCGGTGCTCGGGGCCGGCTGCAGGCCACTGCTTGCATTGCACCCCTGCCATGAGGACACAGCTCATGCCCATTGAGTGGGGACCCCCAGCCAGAGGGCACAGAATGGGTACCCCAAGTCCAGTGGGGCTGTCCATCCCATGTGCCCCTCTACCCTCTCGTGAGGCCCCACTTGGAACTGGGTGCAGTTCTGGTGTCTCCAGCATAAGGACTTGGAGCAACATGAGCTAGTGGAAGGTGTCCCTGCCTGTGGGACCATGAGCTTTAAGGTCCCTTCCAACCCAAACCAGGCTGGTATTCTATGATTCTATATGGATGCAGCTCCGCATCCACACCCTCTTCCAGAGCCATCTCAGCCAGCACCATGCTAGGAAAGCCCCCACTACCCAATTAATCCCATTTCTCCCTGCTTTTTCCTGACCAAACTAATTCACCCAAATGATGAAGCTCCTGCATGAAGACAAGTGGTAAAGGTGCTACGTTTCGCAGTGGATGGGGACACTCACCCTCGGGGAGCTGGAAGACGCTGGGGTGGAAGCAGTGGCTGAAGGAGGAGTAGTTGATCTCATACTTGTCGTAGTGAGACCCCAGGAGGCTGTTGTACCCCCGCACCTCATAGTGCAGGGGCACGGGGCCATGGGCAGAGCTGCCCACCCGCAGCGTGTAGACGTTCTTCTTGTGGCCCCAGTAGGAGATGTTCTGCCACACGGCGCAGGGCTGCCCATGGCACCGCTCGTCCCGCACCCGCTGGGCACAGCACACGTGTTAGGGACCGGGACCACACCAGCACCGCGCCCCATGGGGGCACCCCATCTGCATCCCTTTCACCTCCATCAGCACCTGAGGGCCCATCCAACCCCATAGGTACCCTGTATTTACCTCGGAGAGAGGTAGTCACCAGACACCCCGCACTCACTGTGCCCCATCCTGCCACCCGGAGGACCATACCCAGGGCTCACCTTGAAGTCCTCCAGGCTGGGGAAGACGCTCTGCGGGATGATGAGGTCCCCATCGGTGCCATTGATGCGGAAGCACTTGCGGACGTTCACCTCCGTCTCAGTGGTCTCAGGAGTCACCTTGAAGCTGGCACCAAAGGGCTCGATGGAGCCCAACTGGTAGGTGACCACTTGGCCTGGGGACGGGGACAGTGCTAAAGCCAAGCCAAAACCCCAGCTCCTGGCTCCCAGGAGGCACCCAAAGGTCCCAGGGCGGATGGTGAAGGGTCGGGGATGAATGGAGCCCTTTCTGCGCTCACCACCATAGTACTCGATGCGACTCTTCCCGCCGGTGAGGTTGTACCAGGCTTCAAAGGGCTCCCTTATCTCCGCATAGGGCAGGCTGATGACTCCTGTGGGGACAGAGGGGCTGAGATCCGGAGTCATCTCCTGTCCCCCTGCCCTGAGCCCTTGGCTGGGAGTGGAGCACGGGGTAAGCATGGAGCCCCCCATGGCCCCACAGCGTCACCCATGGGTGAAGGTGCAGACCCCCTGGTCCCTTTGGGTGCCCCTTCCCCAAGCGGTACCTGTGACATGGTAGATGTCCCCAAACGTGGGGGTCTCCAGGGGAGCTTTGCTCTCTGCTCCTAGAAGAAGAACAAATCCATGCCCCGAAGGCTTTTATGCTGCTCTTTACCCCCTCTTACAGCAGGGTCTGGTCCCTGGCTCCCTGTCCCACGTGCTGGTGGCAGGGCAGAGGTCAGAGCCCCTCCATCCCTGCTCTCCCTCTGGTGCAGTTCGGGGCATCCCAGAGCCCCCCTGCACACCATAGGGCATGGGGGGGGACAAGCATGCCCAGTGCCCCTGCACTGCTCTGGGCGCAGGGACAGGGACCCCACAGTGCCGAGGCTAAGGGGCCTCACCCTGACCCCCCCAAGATGGGTGCTCACCCAGCAGCATGGCAGTACCCAGCACCAGCAGCCACCCCATCCTGCGCCCCCCAGCCCGTGCTGCACACATGGGTGCCTTAAATACCACTGCTGGGTGGGCAGGGAGCTGCAGGAAACCAATGGGCAAAGCCTTGGCTGGGGCTAGACCAAGGGGGAGGTGTGGCTTCAGGTGTGTGTGCCCCCCCATGGGCACCCGTGCCTTTCCCACCCATGCCAGGGTCTCATGGGACTGGGGGTGGGGGCGCCCGAACCCTTTGGGGCTCTGTGGCAGGGTAAAGGTGGGTGCCCCATGGACCGAGGGCTGGGTGCTGGGGGTTCCCTGTGCTCCCACCCACTCTGGGCACTTGGCATCCAGGCATTGCTGCATGCAGGGTGCTGCAGCAACCTGGGGTAGCGAGGTGCACGGGGACTCTGCCTGGCACCCCAGAGCCCCTCTGGGTGCTCCCTGCTCCCTGGGACATGTCCCTCAGTGGAGCTGTGGGCAGCCATGGGGAGATGGGGGCTGTGTGCGTCCCTGTGTCCTGGGCACACCATCAAGGCAAGCTAGGATTGCACTTAGGGGAGTTTAACTGGGAAAAGGAGAAAGATGGAGATGAAATGACGGGAGCTGCG